>JAPPVO010000032.1:68116323-68516323 GCA_030407325.1 Camellia japonica
CCAAAAACTCGATGCTTCAGGTCTGCAACCCAGAAGCTCGCTCGAGCGAAGGAAAGCTCGCTCGAGCGAAGAACTCAAAGACATACAACTCACTCGCTCGAGCGAAGGAAGCTCGCTCGAGCCAAGAAACACATCCATCAGGTCTAAGTACTGGACGCAAAGCTCGCTCGAGCGAAGGGATCCTGGCTCGAGCGAAGGACCAAAATCAAAGACCTCGCTCGAGCGAAGAAGAGCTCGCTCGAGCGACCAACCCAAAAACTGGACATCAACTATTGGTTTCTAAACTCAACCAACCTGCAATTAACCTGTCCAACATATTCCATAACTCACAGCTGAAGAATTAAAGAACACAACAACAACAATACGATAATATAATCTACGGAACATAAGTCCGGATACACTAATCAAATGGGAAAAGACCGGGGTCGCTATAACCTCCCCCCCTTAAAAGAATTTCGTCCCCGAAATTAAGCATAAGTTTGTAAAAACAAGTTTTTCTCAATTCCCAATGATATCATAAAGCAATAAACAATATCTTGACCCAATACCGGTCACTCCATCTCTAATCAAGAGGCATCTCACAATATGTATAAATCAACATATATTCAACTTGCATCAATATTATGCATTAATCTTTTCAATGTTAACAATTTCCATATCATATTCAATCTCATGATATAAATAACACATTTAATATATAAATGTTATACTCCACTTCCATAAAAAGGCAAGTTTCAAAATGTTAACATTAAACCAAAACATTCTCAATGTTTTCCCAACTTAAGACATATATATATAAAGCTCTTAAGTTCAACAATATTACATAATCTAAATACAAGATTACAAATCAGTAAACAAGTCCGGATATTTCTCACGGACTTCCAACTCACGTTCCCAAGTGGCTTCCTCCACTCCGTGATGCTTCCACAAAACCTTCACCAAAGGGATGGTCTTGCCACGCAGGACTTGATCCCGCCTATCCAAAACTCGAATCGGTCTCTCCTCATACGAGACATCCTCATCAACAACTAAATCAGTCCAATCCAGTACATGTGACGGATCTGGCTCATATTTCCGAAGCATACTCACATGAAACACATCATGAACTCCGGATAACTGCGGTGGCAAAGCTAAACGATAAGCAGCCTCGCCAATCCTCTCAAGGATCTCAAAAGGCCCAATAAACCGAGGGGACAACTTCCCGCTCTTCCCAAACCTCATCAAACCCCGCTTAGGTGATATCTTCAAAAAGACATGATCACCCACCTCAAATACCAAAGGTCTCCTCCTACGGTCAGCATAAGATTTCTGACGACTCTGTGCTGTAACAAGCCTCTTACGGATAAGCTCAACTTTCTCCGTCGTTTCCCTCACCAACTCCGGACCCAATAAAGGTGCATCACCCACCTCGGCCCAACAAACAGGAGATCTACACGGTCGGCCGTACAAGGCCTCAAACGGTGCCATACCGATACTAGACTGAAAGCTGTTGTTGTAGGCAAACTCCACTAATGGTAAGTGCCTCTCCCACGACCCACTAAAGTCGAGAACACAACCCCGAAGCATATCCTCAAGGATCTGAATAGTACGCTCGGACTGCCCGTCAGTCTGAGGATGGTAAGCCGTGCTAAGGGTCAACTTAGTGCCTAAAGCACTCTGCAAACTCTGCCACAACCTGGCAGTGAAACGAGGATCTCTATCTGAGACAATCGTCACTGGGACCCCGTGCAACCTCACTATATCCCGAACATATAACTCAGCAAGATGATCTACTGAATCTCTAACACGCATCGGAATGAAGTGCGCCGACTTCGTCAACCGGTCTACAACCACCCAAATAGCATCACTACCCCGCTGAGTCCTCGGAAGACCCACAACGAAGTCCATAGTGACGTGCTCCCACTTCCACTCGGCAATAGGCAAGGGTTGCAACAAACCCGCTGGCCTCTGATGCTCGGCCTTCACTTGCTGACAAGTAAGGCACCTAGATACGAAAGCTGCCACATCTCTCTTCATACCCCGCCACCAGAACTGGCGACCCAAATCCCGATACATCTTAGTACCTCCCGGATGCACCGCAAGGCGCGAATGATGAAACTCTCGGAGTACCTCCTCTCGGCAAGACTCCGGCACAAACAAACGGTCTCGGTATCTCACACTTAGGTCGGGATACACCGTCAAACCCTTTTCAACCTTCCCATTAGAAATCTTCTCTCGAAGAGATTCTACCTCAAGATCACCCCTCTGAGCCTCTAACACTCGAGTCACAAGTGTAGGCTGTGCAACAACAGAAAACAAGGCCGCAGCCTCTACGGATTCGCCCAGATGCAAATCAAACTCCCCAACTGTACCCAACATCTCCCACTCCCGGATGGCTATACTAGCTAAGTCACCAACAGATTTCCTACTAAGGGCATCGGCCACGACATTGGCCTTCCCCGGATGATAGTGCAACTCGAAGTCATAATCCTCAATGAACTCCATCCACCTCCTCTGCCTCAAATTCAAGTCTTTCTGTGTAAACAGATATTTCAGACTCTTATGATCCGAGAATACCTCGAACCTCTCACCATAAAGATAATGCCTCCAAATCTTCAAGGCAAATATCACAGCTGCTAACTCTAAATCATGCGTAGGGTAATTCTTCTCATGAATTTTCAACTGACGTGAGCCATAGGCAACCACTTTCCCCTCTTGCATCAACACACAACCCAGACCCTCTCGTGAGGCATCACAATAGACTGCATAACCCAACCCTCTCTCCGGAATAATCAAAACCGGAGCGGTGGTCAATCTAACCTTCAACTCCTGAAACGACTTTTCACAAGTCTCAGTCCATACAAATTTGACTCCCTTCCGAGTCAATCTAGTCAACGGTGAAGCTAACCTGGAGAAATCCTTCACAAACGACGGTAATACCCAGCTAATCCCAGAAAACTGCGGATCTCAAACACACTCTTAGGCTGTGCCCAATCTTGCACTGCCTCAGTCTTGGATGTATCAACAGACACCCCTTCCCCAGAAACTACATGGCCTAAGAACTTCACCTCTTCTAGCCAAAACTCACACTTCCCGAACTTAGCATAAAGCTTATGGGCTCTAAGTAACTCTAGCACCACTCTCAAGTGTGCCTCGTGCTCCTCCTCTGAAGGTGAATAAATCAAAATGTCGTCCACAAAGACGACCACAAAACGATCCAAGAATTCCCGGAAGATCCGGTTCATCAAATCCATAAACACTGCCGGTGCATTGGTGAGCCCGAATGGCATCACCAGAAACTCATAATGGCCATACCGCGTACGGAATGCCGTCTTCGGAATATCCTCCTCCCTGACTCTCAACTGATGATAACCCGATCTCAAATCTATCTTAGAGAAACAACGGGAACCCTTCAATTGGTCAAACAAATCATCAATACGGGGCATAGGATACTTATTCTTAACTGTAGCCCGATTCAACTTTCTGTAATCAATACACAGTCTCAAAGCACCACCTTTCTTCTTAGCAAAGAGGGCCGGTGCTCCCCACGGCGAAACACTAGGACGGATATAGCCCTTATCTAACAACTCCTGGAGTTGAATCTTCAACTCAACTAACTCGGCTGGGGCAAAACGGTAAGGTGCCATAGAAATCGGCGCCGTGCCGGGCACTAAATCAATAGAGAACTCAATCTCTCGCTGAGGTGGCAAACTAACAAGATCCTCGGGAAAAACGTCCGAATATTCACAGACCACCCTCGGCAACACAATTTGGGTCTCATCACCCTCACTAATCGAAAGACTAGCAAGTAGACCACTAAGCTCACTCCGCCCTCGCGGATCATAACCCGGTGGCAAAACACTACCAACCCGGTCCCCCAGAAAACGAAAACACTCCCCGTTCACGGTACAACAAGTGACCCTCTGACGGTAGCAATCAATAACTGCCCGGTATGACGACAACCAGTCCATACCCAAAATAACATCAAAGCCCTTCATGGGCATAACTACAAAAGAGAAAGGGATTCTATGATCATCGACCTCTATATCACAACCCCTGACACCTTGTTTCAAAATCAACTCACCCCCAAGTGGCGACACTACACAAATAGGAGATGCTAACTGAGCTAACTCCAACTCCAAAATAGATGCAAATGCAGCAGACACAAAGGAATGAGATGCACCCGTATCAATCAGAACACTAGCAACTGAATTGCAAAACAAGAAGGTACCTCTCACAACAGACGGAGTCGGCACAAGATCCTGCGCGGTAACAGCATACACGCGCCCAGACGACCTCTGATCAACCTGCTCACCCCTCGGAGCAGTAGACTGCTGCACAGATTGGGACGAAGAAGCCCCCTGATTGGCCCTCGAGGCCTGACCCGACTGAGCTGGCTGCTGACCCTGAGTCTGCCTCAAACCAGATGCACCAGGTGTGCCACTCAACTGCGGGCAATACCTCTTCATGTGCCCTGGCTGACCACACTGATAGCACGAGAGTGGCTGGCCTCTACCCTGACTCTGGCTCTGAGATCGAGCCGAAGAAGATGCTGCTCTCTGAACTCCTCCCCTCTGAGGACAAACTGGAGACTTGTGACCCAGCTGGCCACACTTGAAGCAAGTGATGTCTCCCTGACTGCCTTTCCCTGAACTAGCACTCTGCACAGGAAAAGTAGACCTAGAGAAGCTACTCTGAGGCTGCTGAGGAGTGAAACCTCTCTGCCTCCTGCCATCGCCCTGACCATCCTGACTCCTCTTGGAGCCTTTCTGCCCTACTTCCTCCTCCCGCATCGCGATCTCAGTATGGGCTGCTGCATCAACCAAACGCCCAAAATCCCTAATCATAGTCGGCACCATTCTCAATTTGAGGCCGCGCCTCAACTTCTTCTCGAACTCTATACACCGACGTTCCTCGGACGCCACTAACTCAGGTGCGAACCTGGACAAACTAGTAAATAAGGCCTCAAACTCAGCCACTGATGAACTATTCTGCTTCAGCTGGCAGAACTGATCTCTCAACGTCTCCTGAACAGCTGGAGACAGGTACTTCTCCTGAAAAGCATTCACAAACGCCTCCCATGTACCTCCAACACGAGCCTTAATGAATTTCCACCACTGACCCGCATCCCCTTTCAGCTGGAAAGATGCCAAGGTCACCTTCAACCCCTCGTCTTCGATGCCAAGCATCTCAAACGTTTTCGTCGTCTGTTCGAGCCATTCGTCTGCCTTAAGCGGCTCGCTAGGATCACCTACAAACACGTCCGGTTGAGACCGGAAGAACTCCCTCTTCAGAAAAGAAGGCCCTGCATCTGCAGCAACTACCGGGGCCGGAACTACCTGGGCTGGATTCGCAGCCCTCAGAATGTCAACTGATGCCTGAAATGCCCCTGCTATCTCTTGGGCCAAAGCGCCCAAAAACGGCTGTCCTACTGGCTCGGCCACATTGGCCTGGCCAACACCCTCCTGAACTGCCGGAATCTCCTCCGGTATAGGCACTTCCTGCCTAGCCTGTCTACCGCGCCTACCGCGACCTCGTCCTCGTCCTGACATCCTATCAAAGGAAACAAAGACGTTAGCACATTAATAAATGTGCCGAAGCTAAACACTCACGTCCTAATGCATTGGACAACAATAAATCACACCACGTAAGCACATAATCACATAAGCACCTACGAATTTCATTCCTGGATAATGATAGTCCCAAAGGGTCACTATAGTTCCGGTTGGAAGCAGCATTGATCAAGTGCCTTTCCAACAAGACTACTAGAAACTCAAGGATCCAGTCAATATCTAGAAACTACATTCCATACCCACATAATCACATAGACATGTTATCATATAAGCATGCAATCATTACACTAAGTCTCTATCAAACGAGACGAACCCATTGTGATACTAATCACTTCCCACGTACCCAAAGTATTCAAACCCGGTAAGCTCTGATACCAAGTTGTCACGCCCTCAAAAATAAACCCATAATAGACAATATAAACATGCATTATTATATTAAAACAATAATATAAATCCATCCATCAGAGTATTATGAAATAAAACAAATAATAAATGCCCTACGGGCTTACATCTTGCCAAGCCAACACTTGGACACAATTCACTGAGTTCTAACTCAAAAACAGATAAAGCCCTAGGCTTGAAAGATTACATTATTCAAATAAAACAAATAGAAATAAGACAAATCTTCCAATTCAATTCCTCACAAGCTAAGTCCTTGGAGGGAGTGAACCACCTGAACCTGAAAAATAAAGTTCCCATATAGGGTGAGCCACAGCCCAGTAGAGAAATACTAAACCAAGCATAAGCAATAACTAAAGCATTAGCATCTGATACATGGTTAACACACTATAATCAAGTTACAATATTCATGACACGAATGTCTACACTGCCTATGACACATTGTCTATGGCACATTTTACTTTCCACTTATGGCTCAGAACCTGGCCCAATAACTCAACAGGGTTTCATCTTTTATTACCATTACTTCCAATTCAACAGGAATAACAATTCAAGTTAGACCTAATCATAACAAATACACATAGTGGTATTGTATCATTCACAATCAATTCACTTCCATACTTCCCAACTGATACACATTTTAGTGATGTATCATATTCACAATAAATAGAAATATTTCTATTAAACAATAAGCACACATAAGAGTGATGCTACTGGAGTCCATCCCCTATCTCCTCCCAATAAATCCGGTTTAGAGGTCCATCCCCTATCTTCCCCTAAACCGTGGAGTTCATCCCCTATCTCCTCCAAATAAAATGCATACGCAATGAAACACACAATTGCCATATACAACACATAATCAATACAAGTAATGTTCTGTATTAATTCAACAGTCAACATAGGTGACATAATTTCAGTTATACCTAAGCCGCATGCAAGGTCTACAACAATCAATGGCTATCCTCCACCGATAGCCCAAAACAGTTATTTCTAAACAAGAAATAAATATAACAATGAATGTAAATTAACATTCCCAATTCTATGAATTAAACCAAATTCCACATTATTCCTTTAAATTAATTATACAAATTAATCTAAACCAAACCCTAAGGTTTCATCCAAAATTACCAAACTACCCCCACATACCAAAATTACCAAACTACCCCCCACATACCAAAATACTAACACTTATGATTAAAGCGTATAAATGGAGTAGGAAATCCCTACCTCGAAGATATAACTCAGAAGGAAGAAGATGAAGATGATGCCCAAACGTCAAAGTGCTCCAAACCAATATTTTCTCAGATTAAATGAAAGCCCTCACTCCCCTCTATCTTATTTGTAAAGCGACTAGGGCAAAAACCCACCCTAACTAGATCAAACCTAGGAGAGAAGGTGTTTAGAGAAGAAGAAAAGTCGGACTTTAGGGTTTCTGGATCAAAAGGGGCTGAAAAACTGTTTTAAAATACGCTGCTGCGTATTTATACCTGATAGGCTCGCTCGAGCGAAGACCTGGTCGCTCGAGCGACCAGACACAGAAAACGTCGCTCGAGCGAAGAAATGCTCGCTCGAGCCAAAAACTCGATGCTTCAGGTCTGCAACCCAGAAGCTCGCTCGAGCGAAGGAAAGCTCGCTCGAGCGAAGAACTCAAAGACATACAACTCACTCGCTCGAGCGAAGGAAGCTCGCTCGAGCCAAGAAACACATCCATCAGGTCTAAGTACTGGACGCAAAGCTCGCTCGAGCGAAGGGATCCTGGCTCGAGCGAAGGACCAAAATCAAAGACCTCGCTCGAGCGAAGAAGAGCTCGCTCGAGCGACCAACCCAAAAACTGGACATCAACTATTGGTTTCTAAACTCAACCAACCTGCAATTAACCTGTCCAACATATTCCATAACTCACAGCTGAAGAATTAAAGAACGCAACAACAACAATACGATAATATAATCTACGGAACATAAGTCCGGATACACTAATCAAATGGGAAAAGACCGGGGTCGCTATAGATGACCCATGATCACATGGGACAGTCAGATACAGAGCAGATAATGGTTTTGCTTAACCAGTTCCATGATAGAATCTTTGGTACCAGGTAACAAATAACAGATATCACATCAAGCTAAGGATGCCATGATTACATTTTAGAAATTTGGACAATCAATCATTCTTATAGAATATAGTATTTCAGAAAATGATTAAAGTTGAACATAACTTTATAGAGTTATTACTCACAGATAGCTCCAGTAACAGAATAGTCTGAATAGACGGATCAAACAGTCTATGGCGCATGACCTACACAAACACATAGTGGATACACATTGAAACACATGCTCGAAAAACACTTAACTCATTTCTTTTCTATCTTGGTGTGTTTCTAATCCTTATTCTCATTATTATGTATTAATGAAGGCTTAGGAATGCCTAAGATGCAATGAGGATGCCAAAATGCACTTAAAAACACTTTGCAAAATTTCCAGAAACAGGATAGTTCACTCGAGCGCAACTTTGGTCACTCAAGCAAACCCCTTGGTCTGCAAAACCTTTGAGAGCTCTCATTTTACGCTCGAGCAAAGAGCTTTGCCACTCGAGCCAAGATAGAAAACCAAGGGTGGTCGCTCGAGCGCAGGTTCTATTGCTTGAGCCAAGGCTCATGTCTGCAAAAGTACTAGAAGCTCGAATTTTATGCTCGAGCCAACTTTTGGTTGCTCGAACAGGTGCAAAACAAAGGGTGGTCGCTCGAGCGCAACTTTGGTTGCTCGAGCGATGATGCAAAATTTTGAAATTTTCAGATTGCTGTTCAAGATGCAAAACTCAAATTCAAAGCTTTAAAACACATCATTTGGGCCCAAAACTTGAGAAAATACTTATAAACTTATGAAGCATCATAAATCAAGGATCATTTCGCAAAATCAAGGCCCAAAAGCATGCCAATTGTTCAAAATCAAACTTGAAACTTGAAAACACAACATGCATGAGTTGATATGAACTCCAACCTTCCCAAACATGATCAAATAAGGTAAAATGACATGAAATGTGATGAATTCTCAAAACAAAGCTAAGATAATCACATGCATATGAGAATTCTTGGAAATCAAATTCAAATTGTCACGACATGAGCATGCATGCATGATATGCTCTTCTTCCCTTCTTTCTAAGTTCAATTCTCTTACTTAACCTCAAACTTCCTGAATTACATAATTGATGACTGAAATATAGACAGTAGGAGTTGATTACTCACCTAGAGCCTTGGATTAGCAAGAATTCTAATTGCTCTTCTCAATTGTTCAAATCTCTAGCTTTATTCCAAGTTAAATCTCCAATCTCCTACAAATTGTTGCTCTCTCTCTCTCTCTCTCTCTCTCTCTCTCACGTTTTTTAGGCCAAGGAAGATGAGTGTGGGTGTAATTTAAGAGTCTTATGTCAAATCAGCCATATATAGGCTTGGTTAATGGAGATGAATCAAGTTTAGGTTATGATGTATTATTTTATTCTAATTATTTGGTTCCGAATCAGATTTCAATTAAACCCACCATAAAGTTCTAAAAATTCTAAATAACACGTAAACTTAGTCAATTTCGTAATCGGATGCCAATAAGGCCTTTCAATTCGCATACTGAAATAGAAACACAGACAGATATTCCTACCATGAACAAATATAAACACAATTAACACCTAGCACATGTAATTAACTAAGAATTTCATCTTACTTATTGATTAAGCATTCTTAAGTAAGGTTTATTAGCTAATCACAGGTCGAGGTTATTACAAGCCTGGTCATAAAAATAAGGGTAAATTACACTAACACCCCCTGAGGTTTCTGTTTAATACAGATTCCTCCCTCACATTTGAAAAATTACACTTACCCCAATATAGATTCCTATCTCGTGGGCTAAGGCGCCCATGCCCTACTGACCTACTGGCTCGGCCACATTGGCCTGACCAACACCCTCCTGCTGCTCCGAAATCTCATCCGGTTTAGGCATTTCCTGCCTACCACGCCTACCTCCACGTCCACGTCCTCGACCTGACATCCTAATAAAGGTAACGAAGAACATTAGCACATTCACAAATATGCCGAAACTATAACACTCGCGTCCTAAAGCAATGGACAACTATAATTCACTCCACGTAAGCACATAATCACATAAGCACTTACGAATTTCATTTCTGGATAATGATAGTCCCGAGGCGTTACTAGAGTTCCGGTTAGAAACAACATTGATCAAGTGCTTTTCCAACAAGACTCACAGAAACCCAAGGATCCAATCAACATCCTAGAAACTAAATCCCATACCCATATAGCCACATAAACAAGTTACCACATAAGCACATAACACTACATCTAATTCTCTAATAAGTGAGACAAACCCATTGTGATACTAATCACTTCCCACGTATCCAAAGTATTCAAACCCGGTACGCTCTGATACCAAGTTGTAACGCCCTCGAAATAAACCCATAAATCATACAATCTTGACATGCTCAGACATAAGAGAGTAAAGCATAATTTCATTCATCAGAGTGTTCATTACAAAAATATTACATGTTGACATCAAAAGTAAGTGCCCTACAGGCTTACAACTTTCCAAGCCAACACTTGGTTACAAAAAGGAGAGTACTAACTCAAAATACAAAATAAGCCCTAGGCTTGATTTACATGTAATACACAAAATAATCACAAAAAGATAGGCCTTCAACTCATCAACCTCCCAAGCTAAGACCTTGGAGGCGGCATATCACCTGTACCTGAAAATAATGTCCCATTTAGGGTGAGCCAACACCCAGTAGAGATATGCTAAATATAATATGGGCAGTAACTAAAACAATAGCATTTGATCAATGTTTAACTTAACCAATTCTCAACTTATAAACACGGCTCAGAACCTGGCCAAACAACTTAAATGAGACTACATCTCATGTCAACAATACTTCAAACTGCCATTTTACGGAAATTGAGTCCTCGGGATTCGGTACCCATGTAATATTACTTCTTTGTGGCCATTTTACGAAAATTTCATCCGCGGGACTCGGCACCCATGTATAGATATTTTCGGTTTGCCATTTTACTAAAATTTCATCTGCGGGATTCGGCACCCATGTATAATTGTTTTCGAGTTTCCATTTTACGGAAATTTCATTCGCGGGATTCGGCACCCATGTATTCAAATACTCATCATATACCATGACCAATCAATACACATATTCGCTGTATTATTCTAACCGTCATACTCAATGACATATTCAAATTGATTAGTTTTAATTCACCTAATCATCATGCAATGTCTACAACAATCAAGACTATCCTCCACCGATAGCCCAAAGCAGTTATTTCTAAACAGATAATAAATGCATTAACAGATAAATTATCAACAATTCTCAAGGGTGAGTGATTATTAAATCCAACTCCACCATTCTATTACATAATGAGCCAACTTCATTATTTCCACTCAATTTCATATTTCCATAATAAATGTCATTAATTACACTAATGACCCAAATATACCAAAGCATGGCATTGTCCTCCTTTCCTCAATATTGACCCAAAGGTCCAATATTGACCCAAAGGTCCAAATATTATCAATATACCTCAATAACTTCATTTTTAAGGCCCAAATATACATATCTAGTTCAATAGAACAAAAACCCTCTTCTCACATTTTTAGGTTTGAAACCCTAGCTCCCAAATTTTAACAACAACAACATTACATCAAAATGATTACAAAGTTTATATCAAAGACCATAAATATGAGTAGTTATCCCTACCTCAAATTCAGGGCCCAAAAGAGAAGGTGAAGAAAATCGAAAGTGCTCCAAATCCCAAGATTTTCGGATTGATAGGTAGCACAAGCCAAGCTCTACACTTTTTACAAAGGCACTAGGGTGGAAGATCACTCAAACTAGATCAAACCCTAGAGAGAAGATGAAATGTAGTGAGAGAAGCTCTCAAAATCGGTTTTTGAAAAGTAAAAGAGAGAAAGAAAGTGTGAAAAGTGATTTAAAATCACCCAGCTGCTATCTGATATATGACTAGTCCGCTCGAGCGAAGAATAGGACACTCGAGCGTCAAGCACAAAAACTGGACCCGCTCGAGCTCAAGAATACCTGCCTGAGCGCCAAGACATAACTGCAAAACACACCCGCTCGAGCGCAAAGGGAAACCCGCTCGAGCGTAGATTACCCTCTTCTAGTATTTTTACAGACATTGAACACCCGCTCAAGCGCAAAAAGGCCCGCTTGAGCATGACCCGCTCGAGCGTAAAGAAATCCGCTCGAGCATGAAAAAAACACATCTGCAGTAGTTTTGCAGACGCACAATTTACTGAAAGTGTGCAAACTCCGCTCGAGCGCAAAGGGACCCGCTTGAGCAGACTACCAGAAACCTGGGCAGCAACACTTGAGACAAAAACTCAACCCATCTGTTTGAGACATGCCCAAAACAATTCTAAACTCAATTACTAAGAGTTAAAGGATGGAAATGTAACACAGACAACAACCATCAACCACAGAGCCGTGTCCGGAATATAATAAACATGAGAGGAAAACTGGGATCACTATAACCTTCCCCCCTTAAAGAATTTCGTCCCCGAAATTAAGTACAAGTTTTCAAAAATAAGTCTTCCTCAATTCTCAATAACATTACCAACCAACACTCCATAACCTGACCCATTACCGGTCATCCCATCTCTATTCGAGAGGCAAATCACAATATATTACTCAATATGTATTATCAACATGCATTTCCTTGAAATTCACCAATTCTAACACATATTCCACAATCAATTACATATTCAATGCCAATAATATATTTGCATTACTAAAACAGGATTAACATATGCAATGCTAAATTAAACTTCCATTACACGGTTAAACATTTACAAACAAGTCCGGATATTTTTCTCGGACCTCCAACTCACGTTCCCAAGTGGCTTCTTCTACTCCGTGATACTTCCACAAAACTTTCACTAAAGGTATCGTCTTGCCTCGCAAGACTTGCTCTCGCCTATCCAAGACCTGCACCGGTCTCTCCTCATACGAGGCATCCTCATCTACCTCTATGTCGGTCCAATCCAAAACATGCAATGGATCCGGCTCGTACTTCCGAAGCATACTAACATGAAACACGTCATGTAACCTGGACAATTGCGGCGACAAAGCTAAACGATAGGCAACCTCACCAATCCTCTTAAGAATCTCAAAAGGGCCTATAAACCGAGGGGACAACTTCCCACTCTTCCCGAATCTCATCAAACCCCGCCTAGGTGATATTTTCAAGAAGACATGATTCCCCGTCTCAAATGTCAAAGGCCTCCTCCTATGGTCGGCATAGCTCTTTTGACGACTCTGGTCTGTAACAAGCCTCCTACGAATAAGCTCAACCTTCTCCGTCGTTTCCTGAACCAACTCTGGGCCCAACAAAGGTGCATCACCCACCTCGGCCCAACAAACTGGAGACCTACAAGGTCGGCCATACAAGGCCTCAAACGGTGCCATACCGATACTCGACTGGAAACTGTTGTTGTAGGCAAACTCCACCAAGGGCAAGTGCCTCTCCCACGTCCCACTATAGTCAAGGACATAACCTCAAAGCATATCCTCAAGGATCTAAATAGTACGCTCGGACTGCCCGTCAATCTGAGGATGATAAGTCGTGCTAAAGGTCAATCTAGTACCCAAGGCACTCTGCAAACTCTGCCACAACCTAGCAGTGAAACGAGGATCTCTATCTGAGACGATCGACACTGGGACCCCATGCAACCTCACTATGTCCCGAATATACAAGTCGGCAAGGTGATCTACCGAATCTCTCACACGCATGGGAATAAAGTGCGCCGATTTGGTCAACCGGTCTACAACCACCCAAATAGCATCACTACCCCGCTGAGTCCTCGGAAGACCTACAACGAAGTCCATAGTGACATGCTCCCACTTCCACTCGACAATAGGCAAGAGTTGCAACAAACCTGCTGGCCTCTGATGTTCGACCTTCACTTGTTGACAGGTAAGGCACTTAGACACGAAAGCTGCCACATCTCTCTTCATACCCCGCCACCAAAACTGGCGACCCAGATCACGATACATCTTAGTGCCTCCCGGATGCACCGCAAGGCGTGAATGGTGAAACTCTCGGAGTACTTCCTCTTGGCAAGACTCTGGTACAAACAGACGGTCTCGGCATCTCACACTCAGGTCGGGATACATAGTCAAACCCTTCTCTGCCTTCCCACTGGAGATCTTCTCTCAGAGGGATTCTACCTCAAGGTCACCTCTCTGTGCCTCTAACACTCGATTCACAAGTGTAGGCTGCACAACTACAAAAAACAAGGCCGCAGCCTCAACAAATTCACTCAAAAGCAAATCAAACTTGCCCAGTGCACCCAACATCTCCCACTCCCGGATGGCTATACAAGCTACATCACTAATGGATTTCCTACTAAGGGCATCGGCCACAACATTAGCCTTTCTCGGGTGATAGTGCAACTCGAAATCGTAATCCTCAATAAACTCCATCCACCTCCTCTGCCTCAAATTTAAGTCTCTCTGTGTAAACAGATACTTCAGGCTCTTGTGATCCGAGAATACCTCGAATCTCTCACCATAAAGGTAATGCCTCCAAATCTTCAAGGTGAAAATTACAGCTGCTAACTCTAGGTCATGTGTAGGGTAATTTTTCTCGTGTATTTTCAACTGACGTGAGCCATAGGCTACCACTTTTCCCTCTTGCATCAACACACAACCTAAACCCTCCCGTGAGGCATCACAATAAACCGCATAACCCAAGCCCCTCTCCGGTATAATCATCACTGGAGCGGTAGTAAGTCTGACTTTCAACTCTTGGAACGACTTTTCACAAGTCTCACTCCACACAAACTTGACCCCTTTCCGTGTCAACCTAGTCAATGGCGAAGCTAGCCTAGAGAAATCCTTGACAAACCGGCGGTAATACCCAGCTAATCCCAGAAAACTACGGATCTCAAAAACACTCTTAGGCTGTGCCCAATCCTGCACTGCCTCTATCTTGGATGTATCAACAGACACCCCTTCCCCGGAAACTACATGGCCGAAGAACTTGACCTCTCTTAGCCAGAACTCACACTTCCCAAACTTGGCATACAGCCTATGGGCTCTAAGCAACTCAAGCACCACTCTCAAGTGTTCCTCGTGCTCCTCCTCAGAAGGTGAATAAATCAGGATGTCGTCTACAAAAACGACCACAAAGCGATCTAAGAATTCCTGAAAAATCCGGTTCATCAAATCCATAAACACTGCTGGTGCATTGGTGAGCCTAAAAGGCATCACCAGAAACTCATAGTGGCCATACCGCGTATGGAATGCCGTCTTCGGATATCTTCCTCCCTGACCCTCAACTGATGGTAACCCGATCTCAAGTCTATCTTAGAGAAACAACGGGACCCCTTCAACTGGTCAAATAGATCATCAATACGGGGCATAGGGTACTTATTCTTAACCGTAGCCCGATTCACTTTCCGGTAATCGATACAAAGTCTCATGGCACCATCTTTCTTTTTAGCAAAGAGGGCTGGTGCTCCCCACGGCGAAATACTAGGGCGAACAAAATGCTTATCTAGCAACTCCTAGAGTTGAATTTTCAACTCACTCAACTCGGCTGGGGCAAAACGGTAAAGTGCCATAGAAATCGGTGCCGTGCCAAACACTAAGTCAATAAAGAACTCAATCTCTCAATGGGGTGGTAAACTAACAAGGTCCTCGGGAAAAAATCCGAATACTCGCAAACCACTCTCGGCAACTCAATCTAGGTCTCATCACACTCACTACTCATAAAGCTAGCGAGAAGACCACTAAGCTCACTTCGTCCTCGCGGATCATACACTGGTGGCAACACACTACCAACCCGGTCCCCCAAGAAATGGAAACAATCCCCGCTCAAGGTACAAACAGTGACCCTCTGGCTGTAACAATCAATAACAACCCGGTATGACGATAACCAGTCCATACCCAAAATCACATCAAAACTCGACATAGGCATAACTACAAAAGAGAATGGAAGTTGGCGATCAGCTACCTCTATATCACAGCCTCGACACCCCTGTTTCAAAATCAACTCACCCCCAACAGGTGATACCACACAAATAAGAGATGCTAACTGTGCTAACTCCAGTCCCAAAACAGATGCAAATGTAGTAGATATAAAAGAATGAGATGCACCCGTATTAATCAACACACTGGCAACTGAGTTGCAAAACAAAAAGGTACCTATCACAACAGATGGAGCCGATACAAGATCCTACGCGGTAACAGCATACACGCGCCCAGTAGGTCTCTGGTCAACCTGCTCACCTCTCGGAGCAAAAGACTGCTGCACAGACTGAGACGATGAAGCCCCCTGATTGGCCCTCGAGGCCTGAACAGATTGTGCTAGCTGCGAACTCTGCGTTTGTCTCGAACCAGACGCACTGGGTGTACCACCCAGCTATGGGCAAAACCTCTTCAGGTGCCCCGCCTGACCACACTGGTAACAAGAGGATGACCGGTCTCTGCCCTGACTCTGGCTCTGAGGTCGAGCCAAAGATGAAGCTGCTCCCTGACCTCCTCCCCTCTGCGGGCAAGCTGGAGACTTGTGGCCCAGCTGACCACATTTGAAACAGGTAAAGTCTCCCTGGCTGCCTTTCCAGAACCTAAACTCGGCACTGGAAAGGTGGATCTCGATAAAGCACCTTGGGACTGCTGAGGGTTAGGACCCCTCTGCCTCCTGCCATCTCCCTGGCCATCCTGACTCCTCTTGGAGCCCCTCATCCTCTCCTTCTCCTCCTGCATCATAGTCTCCATATGGGTCACGACATCCACAAGACGCCCATTCTCCCGGATAATGGATCCCCCAACTCTGGTCTTAAGTCCGTGCCTCAGCTTCTTCTCGAACTCAAGACAACAGCGTTCCTCAGATGCCACAAGCTCAGGAGCAAACCTAGATAGGCTAGTAAATGTGGCCTCGAACTCGGCCACTGGCATACTCAGCTGCTTAAACTAGCAGAACTGATCCCTCAACTTCTCCCTGACGGCTGGAGACAGGAACTTCTCCTGGAAAGCATCTTCAAAGGCCTCCCAAGTCCCTCCTACACGACCCCTCATGAACTTCCACCACTGACCCGCATCTCCCTTCAACTGAAAAGATGCCAAGGTCACTTTCAACGCCCCGTCCTTGATGCCAAGCATCTCAAACGTCTTCGTCATCTGTTCGAGCCATTCATCAGCCTTCAGTGACTTTTTCGGATCCCCCACAAACTCGTCTGGATTAGACTGGAAAAACTCCCTCTTCAGAAAGAAAGGCCCTGCATCAACAACCTGGGCCTGGGCTTGATTCTCAGCTCTGAGAATGCCCATGGACTCCCTCAATGCTCCTGCTATCTCGCGGGCTAAGGCGCCCATGGCCTGCTGACCTATTGGCTCGGCCACATTGGCCTGACCAACACCCTCCTGCTGCTCCGGAATCTCATCCAGTATAGGCATTTCCTGCCTACCACGCCTACCTCCACGTCCACGTCCTCGACCTGACATCCTAATAAAGGTAACGAAGAACATTAGCACATTCACAAATGTGCCGAAACTATAACACTCGCGTCCTAAAGCAATGGACAACTATAATTCACTCCACGTAAGCACATAATCACATAAGCACTTACGAATTTCATTTCTGGATAATGATAGTCCCGAGGCATTACTAGAGTTCCGGTTAGAAACAACATTGATCAAGTGCTTTTCCAACAAGACTCACAGAAACCCAAGGATCCAATCAACATCCTAGAAACTAAATCCCATACCCATATAGCCACATAAACATGTTATCACATAAGCACATAACACTACATCTAATTCTCTAATAAGCAAGACAAACCCATTGTGATACTAATCACTTCCCACGTATCCAAAGTATTCAAATCCGGTACGCTCTGATACCAAGTTGTAACGCCCTCGAAATAAACCCATAAATCATACAATCTTGACATGCTCAGACATAAGAGAGTAAAGTATAATTTCATTCATCAGAGTGTTCATTATAAAAGTATTACATGTTGACATCAAAAGTAAGTGCCCTACGGGCTTACAACTTTCCAAGCCAACACTTGGTTACAAAAAAGGGAGTACTAACTCAAAATACAAAATAAGCCCTAGGCTTGATTTACATGTAATACACAAAATAATCACAAAAAGATAGGCCTTCAACTCATCAACCTCCCAAGCTAAGACCTTGGAGGCGGCATATCACCTGCACCTGAAAATAATGTCCCATATAGGGTGAGCCAACACCCAGTAGAGATTTGCTAAACATAATATGGGCAGTAACTAAAACAACAGCATTTGATCAATGTTTAACTTAACCAATTCTCAACTTATAAACACGACTCAGAACCTGGCCAAACAACTTAAATGAGACTACATCTCATGCCAACAATATTTCAAACTGCCATTTTACGGAAATTGCGTCCGCGGGATTCAACACCCATGTATAATTACTACTTTGTGGCCATTTTACGGAAGTTTCATCCGCGGGACTCGGCACCCATGTATAGATATTTTCGGTTTGCCATTTTACGAAAATTTCATCCGCGGGATTCGGCACCCATGTATAATTGTTTTCGAGTTGTCATTTTACAGAAATTTCATACGCGAGATTCGGCACCCATGTATTCAAATACTCATCATATACCATGACCAATCAATACACGTATTCGCTGTATTATTCTAACCGTCATACTCAATGGCATATTCAAATTGATTAGTTTTAATTCACCTAATCATCATGCAGTGTCTACAACAATCAAGACTATCCTCCACCGATAGCCCAAAGCAGTTATTTCTAAACAGATAATAAATGCATTAACAGATAAATTATTAACAATTCTCAAGGGTGAGTGATTATTAAATCCAACTCCACCATTCTACTACATAATGAGCCAACTTCATTATTTCCACTCAATTTCATATTTCCATAATAAATGTCATTAATTACACTAATGACCCAAATATACCAAAGCATGGCATTGTCCTCCTTTCCTCAATATTGACCCAAAGGTCCAAATATTATCAATAGACCTCAATAACTTCATATTTAAGGCCCAAATATACATATCTAGTTCAATAGAACAAAAACCCTCTTCTCACATTTTTAGGTTTGAAACCCTAAGTCCCAAACTTTCCCAACAACAACATTACATCAAAATGATTGCAAAGTTTATGTCAAAGACCATAAATATGAGTTGTTGTCCGTACCTCAAATTCGGGGCCCAAAAGAGAAAGTGAAGAAAATCGCAAGTGCTCCAAATCCCAAGATTTTCGGATTGATAGGTAGCCCAAGTCAAGCTCTACACTTTTTGCAAAGGCACTAGGGTGGAAGATCACTCAAACTAGATCAAACCCTAGAGAGTAGATGAAATGTAGTGAGAGAAGCTCTCAAAATCGATTTTTGAAAAGTAAGAGAGAGAAAGAAAGTGTGAAAAGTGATTTAAAATCACCCAGCTGCTATCTGATATACGACTAGTCCGCTCGAGCGGAGAATAGGACGCTCGAGCGTCAAGCACAAAAACTGGACCCGCTCGAGCGTAAGAATACCCGCTCGAGCGCCAAGACACAACTGTAAAACACACCCGTTCGAGCGCAAAGGGAAACCCGCTTGAGCGTAGATTACCCTCTTCCAGTATTTTTACAGACATTGAACACCCGCTCGAGCTCAAAAAGGCCCGCTCGAGCGTAAAGAAATCCGCTCGAGTGTGAAAAACACATCTGTAGTAGTTTTGCAGATGCACAAGATACTGAAAGTGTGCAAACTCCGCTGGAGCGCAAAGGGACCCGCTCGAGCGGACTACCAGAAACCTGGACAGCAACACTTGAGACAAAAACTCAACCCATCTGTTCGAGACATGCCCAAAACAGTTCTAAACTCAATTACTAAGAGTTAAAGCATGGAAATGTAACACAGACAACAACCATCAACCACAGAGTCGGGTCCGGAATATAATAAACATGAGAGGAAAACCGGGATCGCTATAAGAATGTAATTTTTCAAATGTGAGGGGAAATCTGTATTAAACAGAAATTTCAAAGGATGTCAATGTAATTTACCCTAAAAAAAAAAAATGAATAAAAATCGTCCTTTAAAATCAGTCTTTGTAGTAGGGGTGAAATCGGTTCGGTTCAGCCAATTTTTTTTTTTTTTTTAATTTTTGAACTGAATCAGTTCATTCGGTTCTATACTTAGGATAACCGAATAGACCAAAATATGTATATAAACTGCACGAAACTGGTACATGCAGTTTGGTGCGGTTCGACCGATTGTTACGATTTTGGGCCTCTTTTGTGCTAGAAAAAAACACATCAGTAATTTGAAAAAAAATTAAAAATTAAAACAAGTTTGAAAAAAGAACCCCAAAATTCTAAATGCGATGTAGATTGTGATAGATACCCTGTTCTGGAAATATATATATATACAAAAGGGTTGCTGTAAAAAAATAATAAAAAGTTTGAAAAAAAAGCCCCAAAGTGCTAAATGCAATGTAGTTATTTGCGATGGATGATATCCATCCAATTCAAGAACCAAAAAAAAAAAAAACAAAAACAAAAGACATACAACAGTGAATATTAATTCAATCCAACGGTTCAAAATTCAGCAAAATCAATAGGTTTTCAAAAAGGTTTAAAAGATTAGGGTTGTCAAAATAAAAAATAGGATTTTCAAAATAAAAAACAAGGACTTCAAAATTACCTTAATTTGGATTCGAAATTGCTATAGCAACAAGAAGATCATTGCAATGAGAGTGAAAACGAAGGAGTGCAATAGATCGCCTGCGTCCGTACTTCAGATGTAACGATGAAGAGTGCGACAGATTGTCATGGATGAGAGTAGTGATGAATGAGAAACCCTGAGGCTGTGAGAAGTTGAAGACGAAGAAAGAAGAGAGGAGAAAGAGAGAGATAGTGAGCGAGTGACTGTTTGTTTACCCACTATTGCGTCTATGTAAAAAAATAGGGTTTTTTTTGTTATATAAGTGAGGCACATCAATCGTTGTGATTGTGCCACGTGGACAACTAAGGTGATTAGGGATATTTGGTCAGTGCGGTGCGGCGTGGTTCGACCCTATTTTCTACAAAACTAAAACCGAAACCAAAAATTGCAAAAAATAAAAAATACTTCGACTGATTGTAGCTAGACAAAAAAAAAAAAAAAAGTAGGCTGAAAACTGTGCGGTTCAGTCTGTTCAACCGGTTAGTTCAGTTTATGCGGTTAATTTTTCACCCCTACTTTGTAGTAAACTTAAGTGTATGTGAGTGAAATCAATCTTACGTAGACATAAAGAATGTAACAACCCGAAAATTTAAGTTGTCCCTTATATTTTATACTAGTATTATGGTCGTATGTGATGATATATTATTAAAAATAAAAATAAATAATAATAATAATAATAATAATAATAATAATAATAATAATAATAATAATAATAATAATAATAATAATAATAATAATAATAATAATGGGTGTGGTAGTAAAATAAATAATTAATTTTCTGTTGATATACGATAGAGTGTAATTTAATTAGGGATTAATTTATTTATATAGTTATATTAGAAAACTGGGCCAAAGTGTAATTATCTTAAATATTTATTAAAGATAAGTATAAATCCATATAATTTATGAATCAAATCTGGGGAAAGATACGCGATGGCCACGTGTTGGCCAGCTAATGTTCTTACCTCCCTATAAATAGGGAGGAGGTGATCACTGTGGGAAGAAAAGGAAAAAAAGGGAGGAAGGAGAAGGGAAAGAAATGAAGAAAAGGAAGAAAAAAATAATGGAAGCTGAGAGGGTCTTTGATAGTGGAAAGAAAGAGTAAGGTATTAAAGCTAAGGTGAGTTATATTATACCTTGAATCACTCTAATATATTTTATATATGTTTTGAGTTACCATAATTTATTTTATACAAGTTATATTTTATAACTTATATTTATATTTTAATTATGTTGATTATTTTCTGAACCCTATTTGCTTAAAATGAAACCCATGGATATATTTGTTTAACTTTTAACGATTATTTGACAATGATTTTGTAAACAGTTATATTTTGTAAGTACCACCACGGGAGTCCCACGCCTTGGGGGACTTAAATAACCATTGGTCTCTATTTGGTCACTTTGTGGCTCTCTATTGCCATGGATCTATTGACCTCTGTTCTATGTGGAGCAAAGTGTTGTGTGGAGATAAGTGCTACACTATTGTGGGAGCCACCTCTATAATCCGTACGAGCCACCTCTTGAATCCGTACCTCTGTATTGTTATGAATCCATTGACTTCTATTCTGACTGTCACTCCTGTTACCTCTGTTCTGTTCTGTTCAGTACCGTGGTTATGGTTATTTATTTACATAATCTCAGTTTTGCTACTTAAATGATTATTTGTTCAGACTAAGTTATCTTAAATATTTTAGTTATATAACTATCCATGGTTATTTTGTGTCTCTCATACTCTTGGTATAGTATTTCTCACTCTGCCATGTGCTTATATATAGCTGTTTACCAATTTTCAGGAAACAATGCAATTCAGAAATAGCTTTTGGAAAGTCTTAGACGCGGGGCTGCGGAATAGACACACACAACACTTTTATGATATTTTTATATGTAAATATCGGCCTTTTTGGTCAATAAATTTTGTAATAAAAATAGAAGCTCCGATGATTATTTTGGTACCCTCACTTAAATATTATTTCCGCTCGCGTTTATTTATTTGTTCAAGAATTGGCCGGAGGTGACTTCAGTTACTAGCCATCACGATGCTTAACCCTTGGGTACGGGGAGCGGGTCGTGACAAAGTATCATATTTTTAATCCTCAATTAAATTCTCAAAAAAATTAAAAATAAATTGTGAGTTTATAAGTGAGGGCATAACATGGGTCTTATCTCAATAATTCGAATAGTTCATATTTTATATAATAACGTTTTGATCATTTATAAAAATAAAAAATAAAAAATTAGATCGAATTGATAATTGTAACTACAATAGTTTATTACATTTATTTATCAAAAGATAAATGGTCTAATTTTTAAATAATATTTATTGTTTATTTTTTTGTAAATAAATATCATAACTAATATGATTACGATTATCAGATTGACATGAATTTTTTATAAATAATCTACACATTATAATTTAAAAAATAAACAATTTGAATTATGGAGATGAAACTTATAATAGACTCCAGACTCTAACAATACGATCCAATACACTTCATGAACATGAGACAAGCTCAGCCTTTACAATATCACTGATATAGGGGATATCACTGTTGGAGAAATTAGTCTTGAAATCTTCAGTTGGTGGTCTTCGGATCCTTGAAACTTGGCAATGATCTTGTCTATGTAGAAGAGAAAATTGGTGTTTCAAGTCACATTACTTAGTCTTTTTCCTAAAGACAATATTTGCACCCACAAATAGGTGTGCAGGGAGTTATAGCAAATTCGCCTCTAGGATTCAAAGGCTATGATCAAACCACTTCAGATCAGACACACAACCGTTCGATCGATTGGTTGACTTATCACCAATGGATGCTATGTCACTACCACGCGAAGCTGACTGTATTCCATGTCATCGCTTGTAGACACCCCATTTTTGACCGCCCTTAAGACTTGGGCGCCTCAGGTTGATCACTCGATGATGAAAGTTACGCTGTACAAACGTTCGATTTCTTCAGCAAGAAGAGCTTCTAAATCCCAACCTTACCCCCCATTTTGACCAAAACTATTTTAGACCTTAAAACCCTCTCTTTCAAAATATTTTTGAAAATGTTTCTATGATGTTCCGAGGCTCGCATTTCGTTAAAAATTGCACTTTTCGGTAAATCGAGTAAGGACAAAGTGGAAATAAATGGAAGAGAGGTGAATTCTTTGAAAAATATTTTTAAACATCTTATTTAGAGGTTTGGAGTTGGAGAAAATTGGAGGAGAGGAAAGAAAACTAGTTGGGGAAGAAGTTAGGCATCAAACCGTTAAGAGAGAACTGAGCAACTTTCACTAAATCAGGCCTATCTCTTTGTACACCTAGACTTTAGTTGTGAGGCCACCACCATTGGAAATTGGACTTCTGGGGCTTCAATTTACACTCAAGAATCTTCTAAACCCGAGTCCGGATGAGGGAGATATGGTCGTTTGAAGTTAGGCATCAATCCGATTAAGATAGAAATGAGTACCATTCACTAAAATATATCTCTTGGTACACTTATAATTTAGATGTGAGGCTGCCACCATTGGAAAGTATACTTTCGGGGCTTCAATTTAGACTCAAGAATGACTTGAAACCAAGTCCGGATGAAGGAGATATACCCATTTGAAGTCGGGTCTGGAAATAGATTTTTGTAGCCGGCAGGCCACCATTTGTAGCCGGTAATTCACACTTCTGGTCTGCCGGCCACTGGTGAAAAACACAGATATTTTTGGCCAGTTGTCCCCCAAAAGCTCCAGTTGTTCTAGGCATGATATTTCCGACCTGTGAGGTTGTTTTTATATATATAGGGGACCTTCCTTCTTGGTTTAAGGTTACAAAAAATTTCAAAACGTCTCCCTCTATCTCTATCTTGCAACCTATACACTCTCTCTCTACACTTCCTAAACCAATATTGGAGCTCTCCTTGTTAAGATTATTGAGGCCAAATTTCAACCCTTGAGAGTGTAAGCTTTGTGGTTTGTAAACAAAAGAGTAACCTTGCTTCAAGAGATATAATTTTGAGCATCTCTAGACTACTTCTCTCCTATCTTTTCTTGCTATTTTTGAACTATTTTTGGACTGTTTTTATGGCTGAAGCTTATGGTTTAAGGCTATTAAAGGTAGAGGGGTTAACCACTATTTTTTACACCTTGTCTCCTAAGCCTTTACACTTGTGTTTCCCATCTCTTCCTCAATTGTTTTTGAGCTTTTAAATACTGATTTTTAGAGCTTTTTTTAGTGGCTAAAATGTTTTTTTGAGGTCCAAAAATGGAGGGGCTTCCCCTCCTTGTGTCTTGTTTACTAGCTTACATAGCTCTATATTTTAGCTTACTCTTTTTGCTATTTTCACTTCAATTCCAGCATTGTTTTAGCTTCATTTAGAACTGTTTTGAGGTATTTATTTCATTTATGCTTTGTATAGTATGCTTGTAGTGTAATGGTCCTCATAGGTTTGGTGGTTTAGGCCTTAGCCACCAACCTATTTGAGTTGATAATGTTTATTTCTTGCTTTCCAAACTTGTTTTCATATGTAATCACCTCTGCAACTGTCATGACCCAAACCCGCCCCCATGGATTAAGGTCATAATCGGCTAGTAATCAAGAGATTGCCTATGGCCTCAAACAAAATGGATATATTTCAACAGAGTCAAGGGGCCAAAACGGAAGCGAATTTAAAACTTTCGTCCATAGAGTTGTGCTTACGTGGCACATCATAACATTTCACATATATTCATTAATAACTCACATCAAAGGAAGTTAACATATAGCTTTACACAACAGGATCATTCAAGTTAAAGTCAGCCAACCCAAAAGCTTATATACAAAGGTGATCTAAAGTTTTCGCCAACATAGCAAAATATAACGAGAGGACAAAAGGGCGAAAACAAGTCTCGTGCGTGAGACATATGGGCTGACTCTTCAAAAGTTTGATTGTTTCTTACATACTTCACTGGGGCTGGGTTTGGACATCTCTTGGCTCACCTATAAACACATGAATGAGAGTGAGCGGAAGCCCAATGAATAATATCAAATAAAGAAGATACATGAACAGAATTTGAAATAGATGCATTGGACGGCCTTAGGCCCAGTTCATGTTTCTATCTAGTGTATCAAATGACTACAAATTCAAACGTGTCAAACAGCCTCAGGCCCAATTCATTCGTATCAAACATCCTTTGGCCCATCCATTCATATCAAACGGCCTTTGGCCCAATCATTCATGTCCGACGGCCTTTGGCCCAATCATTCATATCCAACGGCCTTTGGCCCAACTATTCATATCCAACGGCCTTTGGCCCAATCATTCATATCCATTGGCCTTTGGCCTAATCATTCACATCCAATGGCCTTTGGCCCAATCATTTATGTCAAACGGCCTTTGGCCCAATCATATGGCATAACAAGTATCGTCCACCTTTCGAATTAACAAGCTTATGAAACTCAAATAGGAGTGAATAATTGGACAATTAACATACTTCAAAATATCTTTATTAAGATATTACTCACAGTGTTTTGCTGGTGGATTTGTCCTCGTGCTCAACCCTACATAATACATAACACATATGGGTCACAAATAATTCAATCCGTTCTCAATTCATACATCCCTCTTAGGCTTCTTTCTTATCCTTTTAACTCATTTATAATGTTCAATGCATGCCTAAGAGTGCTTAGAATGAAAGAGAACGGAAAGCAACACTTAAATCGACTACAAAATTTCTGAAACAGGGCTCCCCGCTCGAGCGCGGTTTCTGACGCTCAAGCAGACCCCTTGGTCTGCAAAAGTACTTGTGATACCCTTGTTCCGTAATATGCTAATTGGTCCTTAATTTGAATATGACTATGTGTTTAACATGATTTTGTATGCCATTATGTGAATGTATGTGATTTTGAGTTTCTATCTGTTCACCGTAGGAATATCTGTCTGAATAATCTGCTTTGGAAATTAAATTGAAGGCCCTATCGGCCACTGAACCCAAAATTGATTACGCCATTGTAATTGGCATAATTTTTAGAACCTATGGTGAAATTTAATTGAAAATTGATTCGGGTCAGATTAAATTGATTAATTAATGATTTAATGCCCAATTATTTTATGTTAAATTAATGTATGTGAGTGGGGCTACATTATAAGCCTTATTAAGTTCAATTCCTTCCCTTTACATGACTTTGGCTGATCAACTCTAAGAGAAAAGGGAGAGGGTCGGCTATTAGAGAGAGGGAGGGGAGAAAAATCTAAGTTTTTGCTCTTGATCCTTGAATGCCTTGAAGATAACACAAGAATTGCCATAGATTGTGAAGATTAAACTCCTTGGTGAGTAATTCATGTATTTTTTTTTTTAGTTATTATCTTGTGTATTCAAGTTTGAAAGAGGGTCAAGAACATGGATTGGTTTGATCATAAGGAGATTGAGTTGAATTTGTTGTAATGGAGACCCATATATGCATGCATGTGTGTAATTGCCTTGAATATTGCATGTTTTGAGCTCAAAGGGTATGATCCATGTAAATTGTAGTTGAAACTCATGTTTTGATCACCAATTGTATTTTCTAAGTTGAGAATGTGGCTAATTCATCACATGCATGTACAAATTATGAAGATATGAGCTTGAATGTATGACTTTGTTATGTTAGAATGAGTTTGATGGGAGATTGGGGGCATGCATGTGAATTAATTGTGAATTGAGCTTCATTAGGTTGTGATTTGGGGTTTACACCATGTTGGTATAATTATAATTGAGAATTGAGCCATAACATGCATGATTTGTTGGTTGAAAATCGAATTGGAGCTTAAGAACTCAATCTGGAAAACCCAAATTTTTTATGTCCGCTTGAGCGGGGTAAGTGCCGCTCGAGCGGGAAAATCGTGCTCCTAGCACTTTTTGCAGAGTTGGATGTTCGCTCGAGCGGGATGTTTCACGCTCGAGCAGGGAGCTTTTGTAGACAGGCCTTTCGCTCGAGCGCCCTAACTCACGCTCGAGCGTAATTTTGAGGTAACCAGTACTTTTGCAGGCCTCTTGGGTCCGCTCGAGCGGGGAAGTCCACGCTCGAGCGGGGACCCTGTTTTCTGAAATTTTGTTCATGCGCTCTGTGTTTCGTTTTCCGTTCTCTTTCACTTGTAAGGACTCTTAGGCATATGTTAAGCATTGTAAATGAGTTAATGAGATAAGAATAAAGCCTAAAGAGGAATTTGTGAATTAAAGAATGGATTGAACTGTTAGTGACCCTTTTGTGTTCATGAAATGTGTAGGGTCAAGCTCCAGGGCAAATCCACAAGCTGATTACTGTGAGTAATATCGATATTTGAAAGCTTAGAAATGTCCAATTGTTTATTCCCTTATAAGCTTTATGAGTTGCTAATTGGGATTGTGGACAAAAGTCTGACATGAACGAATGAATGGACCGAAGGTCGTTTCGATGTGAATAAATGGACCTAAGGCCGTTTTGACACGAATGTACGGGCCGAAGGCCGTTTTGATACGAATGTATGGGCCGAAGGCCGTTTTGACGTAAACGAATGGACCGAAGGTCGTTTCGATAGAAATGAGTGGACCGAAGGTCGTTTTGACATATATGAATGGACCGAAGGCCGTTTTGACATGAATAAAAATCTGAATGGGCCAAAGGCCAGAATGTTGGGAACTACAGTCACTTGATTTGAATTTTGTATAGTTATATATATGTTAAATGGGAATATGAATTGGGCCCAAGGCCGTTTGGAACACGTTGTTCTACATTGTTATGTAGCTTCTGTATTTGATTTGATATTATTCACTGGGCTATCACTCACACTCATTCATGTGTTTGTAGGTGAGCCAAGAGAAGTCCAAACCCAGCCCTAGTGAAGTCTGCCAGGAACAACATAAGTTTTGGAGAGTCAGCCTTGTGTCTCACGCATGAGACCCATCCTTGCTATTTCGTTATGTATTTGTATTTTGTCTTGTCGGCAAGGACTTTTTGTATATCTGTATATTTGTATATATTTTGATAGAGGTTGACTCAGTTCGGATGATCCTGTCTGTAAAGAATTTTATGGTATTGTACTTTTGATGTGGGTTATTAACGTATGAGTAAGTGGTTTGTTTTGATGTGCATATAAGCACGGCTCTGTGGACATAGTTTTAAATTTGTGCTTCCGTTTGGCCCTTTTACTCTATTGAGTTACGTTGGTTTCAGTTGAGGCCATAGGTAATCTCAAGATTACTGGCCGGTTATGTCCTTAACCCATAGGGGCGGGTTCGGGTCATGACAGTACTGGTTACCTCATATTTACGCTCGAGCGTAACTTCGGACGCTCGAGCTAATAGTTCAAAACATGTGACTTACGCTCGAGCGTGACTCTCCCCGCTCGAGCAGACATCAATGTCTGCAAAAGTTTTGGGAACTAACATTTCACGCTCGAGCGGCGATTTCCCCGTTCGAGCGGACATGCAAAATTCTGGAATTTCCAAAATTGTTCTTGAAGCTCAAACTCGACCTTCAAAGGTCCCAAACTCATGTTCTTGGTTCAAAAATGTGGAAACACATTATATATCATGACAATACAAGTAATATGAGGCCAATTATTCGAAATCATGATTTAATTGTCAAATCTTTTAACATTTTTCTTGACATGGTCCAAACTTTTGCTTCTCAACTTCATACAAATCCCATATCTCTATGGATCATTCATGCATGTGCAAAATAGACCCCAATACCATTTCAAATGACACAAATGATGCTTATTCTCATGAAACTCAACAAAACCATGCTTGCATGTATACTTCAACACTCAATTTCTCATATTCAACTTATTACATGCTTGATCATGTAAATTCATGTCAATTCTATGCATGCATGTGCATATACACTTCAATTTCATCATAATCAACACAAATTATGTTCTAGATTACCACTTAATTTTGAGTTCACAAAATTACAAACTTAAATTCATGAATCTATGCTCAATTACTCACCTAGGAGCTTCAATCTTCACAAATTATAGCTAAATCTTGAGTGTACCTTCTAAATTCACAAACTTTGAGCTAAAATGCACAATTCTCCCTCTTCCTCTCTCTAGAACCGGCCCCTCTCTCTCTCTAGAGCATATAACCGGATTTTTGAGTGCAAAAATAAGGAGTTTAAGTGTGTATGGCCTTTATATATACACCCATAATCAAGTTTCATTAACACTAGTTAATTGAGCACAATTAAATCAATTTTAATCTAATTAATTCAATCCGAATAAATTTTCAATTAAATTTCACCATAAGCTCTAAAAATTACGCCAATCACAATTGCGTAGTCAATTTCGGTTTCTGTGGCCGATAAGGCCTTCAATTGCGTAGTCAATTTCAGTTCATAACAGTAAGTTGAGCAGATTTTCCTACGGTGAACAGATATAATTTCAAAAACACATATAATCATATAAATGGCACTCAAAATCATATTAAACACATAACCACAAGCATAATTTAGATTAATTAGCATAATACGGAACAGGGTTATCATAGCAACCTCCCTCATTTTTTGGCTTTTTCTTTGTTTTGAAAGTTGGTTCAAAGTAGTTGCTTGTTTTAAGCTTGAGATTGAGGTCTTGTGCTTAATGGTTTAATCCATTTTGGGGTTTATTATAAACAGCATGACACTTCTCTCATGCCTAAAATAACTCTTGGTTTGGTACTCCTTTCTATTAGAGGACTTAAAGCTCACTTTTGGACTCAATTGATTAAAGAATGGTTAGTAATTAAAATGAATTAATAAAATTGGGACTAAAAGTGATACAAGATAATAATCAACTTGGGTTCAATAAGATGTTAATTGAACTCATTGAGTCTTGAGTCATTTCATACTTGTTAGTGATGTAAACGGTTCAAGAGTCATTGTCAACCACTTCCCTTGATCAATCCATAATAAGGAGGGGGTTTGAGAGTCTGTATTTGTTGCATTTATTGAACTTGCATCAATTGATGGTTTGTGAATCAAGTTTACTACTCCTTTGAGCTATTTGATGATAAGAAGGGGTAAAGTTGTGCAAACAATCCTTGAGAATACCCTGTGCTTGCTCTGTTTGCTCTTTGTTGCAGTAGGAAAAACCAGACATCAGTGGCCGGCAGGCCACTTTTGTGGACAGCAGACCATCATTTGCGGCCGGCAGGCCACCACTTCTAGCCTGCCGGCCACCTTTGCAAAACCAGGTAGTGTACTTTTCTAGCAAAACAGAGTCGTTTTGAGGTAAAAAACAGTGCAAGTGTTCTACTGTGCAACAGAGGCATCTGGCAGCAGAACAGTGGCCTTTTCGGGTGGAAATCCGCGTGCATGCATGAGCACTCCTCGCTTCTGGGGCTATTTAATCTAATTAATCAGCTTAGATATTTGTTGTAATTAATTAGTTGTAGCTAGTTAATTTTGTACAGTATTGTAAATAATTAGTTAGCTACAATAGTTAATAAATTTGTTGTTGTAATAATTAGTTAAGTAGCTTAGCTAATTTATTCATTTGGCTTTGTAATAGCTAGTTAATTAGCTTAGATAATTAGTTTATTCGGACCCTCCTGCATGAGGGCTCAAAATTTGTATTAATGTGTATGTCTTCCAATCCCACGTCTTTCTCCTTTTTATTTAACTGCTTATGATGGTTAGTTTAAGACATCATGTTTAATTTAGCATATTTCATGATTTGCATCCAGTTGTATTGCATGCATTGGGCTCGGCGCATCATTCTAACTTGCATTGTTAGTTAATATTTCTTTGAATACGTGCTTAGACCGCATGTTATCAAATTGATTCATATGCCATATTAGTAGCCGAGCCTAGTAATTGCATATTGCATGCGTTGCATTAGTCATGTTGCATTAGTTAGAGCATGCATTTTTCTAACTCTTTTCTTTTGGCTTGCCTTGGAGTACTAGGTGAGCATTTTCACTTTAGCATATTGCATGAATGTGGTTATTGCCATAGCAAAGCATATTCACCATGAGGCTAAGTGCTTAGATGATAAACTTCTTGAATGCCTGTGGATGAAGGCTAGTTGCTTGAATTAGAATAATTTGAGTAATGTTCATATGTGATCACTTTTTTAAGTGGTACATATTCGAAATAATTTTCAAAACAAACATAAAATCAAATGTTCCAATTCTTGCAAAATAGTCTATACTTGTGTGTGTGTGCATCACATGGTAATGCTAGCTTAATAAATTGGAACAAGAGCATATAATGTAAATAAGATTCATATCATGATTAGTAAAGGTCGATCTTTGATCAGGCGAGCGGGGGTGCTCAATTTATGACCTTCCCCTCTCGTACCTAAGTTCCCGAGCCGAGACAATCTTGGTGATGACGGACACGTGGCCTTTGGCACGAGTCATGGGTTTCCTAAACTTTTCAAAAAATATTTAGGTGGCGACTCTGTATCTGGCAAAGCAATTCATTTTTAGCAATTTGATTCAAAATCGATTTTCCAAAAGATTTGCCGGATTTGGACTCTTTGGTGTTTATCTATTTCACATTGCACTTGTGGAATCAGATTCAGAACCGCGGGAGTCCGATACTGTAGGGCTTATTCGTCTTCCGAAAGGAGCGCGAAAAGTCGAGTTACATCGCTCTAACTTGTTCAATGTAAATAGAAAAGCACATGTGCGATGTATTCATGCAAAGTGCGCCATCAAACGCCATACAGCCCACGCCACGCACGTGTAACATTCTTGAAGTGTGAGTGCATACACACTAGCATCCATTCCACAATTTCATATTAAAATAATATTATATGTAGTACTTTATTAAGTATTTCATATTTTCCTCTCTTTCCAACGTGAGATAAAATTCTCAAACTTATTTCAAACTTTCCAACAAAAAAAAAAAAAGAAAAAAAGAAAGATTTTTCAAAGACCCAAAAACTAAAATATAAATTTTAAAAATATTTTGAAAATTCCACAACAATCACTGATATATTTATTAGAAAAATGATTGAGAGCTCTAGAAAGAGAGCTCTAGAGGAGCTCTAAATAGGTGGAGCTCACCTATGATGTGATGTGTGTAAGGGTGCAACTCGGGTTGGTTCGGTCGGGTTGGGAGGTTGTTCAAGCCTAACCCACGTTGTACTGACACCTGCCCAGACCCAAATTGTAACCCGAGGTTGTCTGTTTAAGCCTGACCAGAGTTAAACCTGAATTGCCAAAATTGTCAATGAATTTCAATTTTTTTTTTTTTTTTGCAACTACATTATTAAATTATCAAAATTTGAATCTATTTACATTTTTTTGTAACACCCTCAAAATAAACCCATAAATCATCCAACAATAGTATGCTAAGACATAAGAGAATAAAGCATAAATATATTCCATCAGAGTAATCATTACAAAATGTATTACATGTTGACAACAAAAGTAATTGCCCTATGGGCTTACAACTTTCCAAGTCAACACTTGGTTACAAAAAGAGAGTGCTAACTCTATACAAAGAAAGCCCTTGGCTTGATATACATGTAATACAACACAACAACAAAAGTAATCCCAGCCACTAAGCCTCCCAAGCTACGTCCTTGGAGGTGGCATGCTACCTGTACCTGAAAATGATATTCCATATAGGGTGAGCCACAGCCCAGTAAAAATATACTAAACCAACTATAAACAATGACTAAAATGATAGCATTCAACAGATGGTCCATACTTATATTCCAACTCATATCATATTACAGTTTCATGACAATCATGCCCAAGTTACATTTCAGTTTCCATTTCTTATTCAACTTTCAGTTTGAAAACAAGGCTCAGAACCTGGCCCAAATAACGTAATGAGATTATAACTCATCACTCAATTACTTTCAAAATTCATGACAGATACACATTTTGGTAATGTATCAATATCGCATAAAACCACTTTTACACTTCACAAATGATATACATTCTAGTGTTGTATCAATATAACAAAACACTTCCACACTTCACAACTGATACACATTATAGTGCTGTATCAATGTAAAACAATCTCCAGTTTAGAGGTCTATCCCCTATCTTCCCCTAAACCGTGGAGTACATCCCCTATCTCCTCCCACACAACACAATGTATATAAACAATTATCATATACATGTTCAATCATTCAATACACAATTTCGATGTATTATATCAATCGCTATACTCGACAGCCTACTCAATTGATTAGTTTTAGTTTGCCTAATCATCATGCATTGTCTACAACAATCAAGACTATCCTCCACCGATAGCCCAAAGCTGTTATTTCTAAACAGAAAATAAATGCACCAAATGAATAAATTATCAACATTTGCCTAGGTGAGCGATAAATTAATCCAACTACACCATTTAATCCCATACCTTTCCAATTTGAATAATTCCTATTCAATTTCTCATTTCCCAAAATTAATTATACGAATTAATTTGTCATAACAATTAGGGCTTTTTCCCATAATCTCAATACCAACCCTAAGGTTCCATTTTCATCAACAATCCCACACCAAGTCCATTTTCCAATGTATTACATACATAAAGGTTTTAAACGTTGAAAACCCCCTCTTTTGAAAATTACACAATGGCTCCAAACTTTCTCGAAATTACCCAACAACCCCCAACATATCGAAATACCAAAATTTAAAGAGAAAGCTCATAAGATGGAGTAGGATATCCCTACCTCGAAGTTAGAGCTCAAATGGAGAAGAAGACCAAAACCAAAGTGCTCCAAACTCCAAACTTTTTGGATCAAAACGTAGCCCTCGACGATCAACACACTTTTTACAAAGTCTGAAGGATAGGGGAACACTCTAACTAGATCAAACCCTGGAGAGAAGGGAGATTCTAGAGAGAGGAGCTCTCAGAAATGGCTTTTCGGAAAAGTAAGAGAGAGAGTGGAAGTTGAAAAGTGATTCAAAAATGCCCAGCTGCCAACTGATATACGGATGACCCACTCGAGCGGAGAATAGAATGCTCGAGCGTCAAGCACAAAAATCTGGACACGCTCGAGCGCAAGAAGGCCCGCTCGAGCGCCAAGACACAAGAATAAAATACATCCGCTCGAGCGTGAAAAACCAGTCCGCTCGAGCGTAGATTTTCATCTCCCAGAACTTTTCAGAAAAAGAACTACCCGCTCGAGCGCCAAAATGCCCGCTCGAGCGCTACCGCTCGAGCGTAAGGAAATCCGCTCAAGCATAGAAAACACACCTGCAGAAGTTTTTGCAGAGGCACGAAATACTGAGAGGCTGTAAACCCCGCTCGAGCGTAGTAAGTCCTGCTCGAAGCGGACAATCAAAAACCAAACTCCGCTCGAGCGTAGAATGACCCGCTCGAGCGTAACACCAAAAACCTGGGCAACTACACTTGAGACCAAAACTCAACCTACTTGTTTAAAACACGCCCAACACAACCTGAAACTCAAACATATGGAATTTAAAGGATGACAACAAGATAAACAACCACCAACTCCACGGAACCAAATATCCGGAATACAACAATTACAGAAAGGGAAAACCGGGATCGCTATAACCTTCCCCCCTTAAAGAATTTCGTCCCCGAAATTAAATACAAGTTTTTCAAAAATAGGATTTTCTCAATTCCCAACATTATTGCAATGCAAAATTCAACAACTCGACCCATTACCAGTCATCCCATCTCTTTTCAAGAGGCAAATTACAACATTTCCACAATATGCATTATAAATATGCATTCCCTGAAATTCCACAAATTTCAATACCACCTTTCACAATTCTATATCATATTCAATGCTCATGATATATTTCCATTTTTACAATACAGCCAACATATGCAATGTTACACTAAACTTCCATTTTAAGGCAAGTTTCCAAAATATATTTTCATAAACCAAAACATTTACAATGTTTTACAACTTAAGACATATATAATGCTCTTAAAGTTCAACAATATTACAAAATCCCAATACATGATTATACATCAACAAACTTGTCCGGATATTTCTCACGGACCTCTAATTCACGTTCCCAAGTGGCTTCTTCCACTCTGTGATGATTCCACAAAACTTTTACCAAGGGTATGGTCTTGCCTCGCAAGACTTGATCCCGCCTATCCAAGACCCGAACCGGCCTCTCTTCATACGAGGCCTCCTCATCTACCTCTAAGTCGGTCCAATCCAACACGTGAGATGGATCCGGTTCGTACTTCCGAAGCATACTAACATGAAACACGTCATGTACTTCGGATAACTGCGGTGGAAAAGCTAAACGATAAGCAACTTCCCCAATCCTCTCAAGGATCTCAAAGGGACCGATAAACCGAGGGGATAACTTCTCACTCTTTCCAAACCTCATCAAACCTCGCCTAGGTGATATTTTCAAGAAAACATGATCACCAGTCTCAAATGCCAAAGGCCTCCTCCTACGGTCGGCATAACTCTTTTGGCGACTCTGGGCTGTAACAAGCCTCCTACGGATAAGTTCAACTTTCTCCGTCGTTTCCCTCACTAACTCCGGGCCCGACAAAGGTGCATCACCCATCTCGGCTCAACAAACTTGAGACCTACACAGTCGGCCATACAAGGCCTCAAACGGTGCCATACCGATACTAGACTGAAAGCTGTTGTTGTAGGCAAACTCCACCAAGGGTAAGTGCCTCTCCCACGTCCCACTAAAGTCAAGGACACAACCTCAGAGCATATCCTCAAGGATCTGAATAGTACGCTCGGACTGCCCGTATTAAAGGTCAACTTAGTGCCCAATGCACTCTGCAAACTCTGCCACAATCTAGCAGTAAAACGAGGGTCTCTATCTGAGACGATCGTCACTGGGACCCCGTGCAACCTCACTATGTCCCGAATATACAAATTGGCAAGATGATCTACCGAATCTCTCACGCGCATAGGGATTAAGTGCGCCGACTTAGTCAACCGGTCTACAACCACCCAAATAGTATCACTACCCTGCTGAGTCCTCGGAAGACCTACAACGAAATCCATAGTGACATGCTCCCACTTCCACTCAGCAATAGGCAAGGGTTGCAACAAACCCGCTGGCCTCTGATGCTCGGCCTTCACTCTCTGACAAGTAAGGCACTTAGACACGAACGCTGCCACATCTCTCTTCATACCCCGCCACCAAAACTGGCGACCCAAATCCCGATACATCTTGGTGCCTCCCGGGTGCACCGCAAGACGTGAATGGTGAAACTCTCGGAGTACCTCCTCTTGGCAAGACTCTGGCACAAACAAACGGTCTCGGTATCTCACACTCAGGTCGGGATACACAGACAAACCCTTCTCAGCCTTCCCACTGGAGATCTTCTCTCGGAGGGATTCTACCTCAAGGTCACCTCTCTGTGCCTCTAACACTCGAGTCACAAGTGTAGGCTGCACAACAACAGAAAACAAGGCCGCAGCCTCAATGGATTCGCCCAAAAGCAAATCAAACTCGCCAAGTGCGCCCAACATCTCCCACTCCCAGATGGCTATACACGCTACATCATTGATGGATTTTCTACTAAGGGCATCGGCCACAACGTTGGCCTTCCCCGGGTGATAGTGCAACTCAAAATCGTAGTCCTCAATGAACTCCATCCACCTCCTCTGCCTCAGATTTAAGTCTCTCTGTGTAAACAGATACTTCAAACTCTTATGGTCCGAGTACACCTCGAACCTCTCACCATACAAGTAGTGCCTCCAAATCTTCAAGGCAAAATCACGGCTGCTAGTTCTAGGTCATGTGTAGGGTAATTCTTCTCGTGTATTTTCAACTGACGTGAGCCATAGGCTACCACTTTCCCCTCTTGCATCAACACACAACCCAAACCCTCTCGTGAAGCATCACAGTAAACAGCATAACCCAACCCTCTCTCCGGAATAATCAAAACCGGAGTGGTGGTCAATCTAACTTTCAACTCCTGGAACGACTTTTCACAAGTCTCACTCCATAAAAATTTGACCCCTTTCCGCGTCAATCTAGTCAAAGGCGAAGCTAGCCTGGAGAAATCCTTCACAAACCGGCGGTAACACCCAGCTAATCCCAGAAAACTGCGGATCTCAAAAACGCTCTTAGGCTGTGCCCAATCTTGCACTGCCTCAATCTTGGATGTATCAACAGACACTCCTTTCCCCGGATACCACATGGCCTAAGAACTTGACTTCTCCCAACCAGAACTCACACTTCCTAAACTTGGCATACAGCCTATGGGTTCTAAGCAACTCAAGCACCACTCTCAAGTGTTCCTCGTGCTCCTCCTCTGAAGGTGAATAAATCAGGATGTCGTCCACGAAAACGACCACAAAAAGATCTAAGAATTCCCGGAAGATCCGGTTCATCAAATCCATAAAGACTGTCGGTGCGTTGGTGAGCCTAAATGGCATCACCAGAAACTCATAGTGGCCATACCCCGTACGGAATGTCGTCTTCGGAATATCCTGCTCCCTGACCCTAAACTGGTGGTAACCCGATCTCAAGTCTATCTTAGAGAAACAACGGGAACCCTTCAACTAGTCAAACAAATCATCAATACGGGGCATAGGGTACTTGTTCTTGACCGTAGCCCGATTCAACTTCCGGTAGTCGATGCAAAGTCTCAAGGCACCATCTTTCTTTTTAGCAAAGAGGGCCGGTGCTCCCCACGGTGAAACAGTAGAGTGAATAAAGCCCTTATCTAGCAATTCCTGGAGCTGAATCTTCAACTCACTCAACTCGGCTGGGGCAAAACGATAAGGTGCCATAGAAATCGGCGCCGTGCCGGGCACTAAATCAATAGAGAACTCGATCTCTCGTTGAGGTGGCAAACTGACAAGATCCTCGGGAAAGACGTCCGAGTACTCACAAACCACTCTCGGCAATACAATCTGGGTCTCAACACACTCACTACTCATAAAGCTAGCAAGAAGACAACTAAGCTCACTCCGCCCTCGCCAATCGTACACCGGTGGTAAGACACTTCCAACCCGATCCCCCAAGAAATGGAAACACTCCCCGCTCAAGGTACATACAGTGACCCTCTGGCGGAAACAATCGATAACAGCCCGGTATGACGATAACCAGTCCATACGCAAAATAACATCAAATCCTGACATGGGCATAACTACAAAAGGAAACGGAAGTCGACGATCTGCTACCTCTATATCACAACCTCTACACCCTTGTTTCAAAATCAACTCACCCCCAATAGGTGATACAACACAAATAGGAGATGCTAACTGTGCCAACTCCAAACCCAAAACAGATGCAAATGCAGCAGATACAAAGGAATGAGACGCACTCGTATCAATCAATATACTAGCAACCGAGTTGCAAAACAAGAAGGTACCTCTCACAACAGACGGAGCCGGTACTAGATCCTGCGCGGTAACAGCATACACGAGCCCTGTAGGCCCCTGATCAACCTGCTCACCTCTGGGAGCAAACGACTGCTGCACAGACTGGGGCGATGAAGCCCCCTGATTGGCCCTCGAGGCCTGAGCTGACTGAGCTGGCTGAAAACTCTACCTCTGCCCAGATGCACCAGATGTGCCACTCAATTGCAGGCAAAACCTCTTCAGGTGCCCCGCCTGACCACACTGATAACAAGACAGTGGCTGACCCCTGTTCTGACTCTGGCTCTATGGTCTAGCTAAAGATGAAGCATCTCTCTGACCTCCTCCCCTCTGTGGGCAAGCTAGAGACTTGTGACCCAGCTGGCCACATTTAAAACAAGTCACGTCTCCCTGACTGCCTCTCCCAGAGCCTGCACTCGGCACTGGAAAGGTAGATCTAGCAAAACCTCCCTAAGACTGTTGAGGGTGTGAACCCCTCTGTCTCCTGCCATCACCCTGGCCATCCTGACTCCTCTTGGAGCCTTTCTGACCCTCCTCCTCCTGCATCATGATCTCCATATGGGCTGCAGCATCAACCAGACGCCCATAGTCTCGAATCATAGTCCCGCCAACCCTCAACTTGAGGCTGCGCCTCAACTTCTTCTCGAACTCTATACAACGACGTTCCTCGGATGCCACAAGTTCAGGTGCAAACTTGGACAAGCTAGTAAATGCAGCCTCAAACTCGGCCACTAAAGAACTCAGCTGCAAAAGCTGGCAGAACTGGTCTCTCAGCTTCTCCCTAACAGCTGGAGATAAGAACTTGTCCTGGAAAGCATCCACAAAAGCCTCCCAAGTGCCACCAATACGACCCTTCATGTACTTCCACCACTGACCCGCATCCCCCTTAAGCTGGAAAGATGCCAAGGTCACCTTCAATGCCCCGTCCTCGATGCCAAGCATCTCGAACGTCTTACTTAACTGCTCCAACCACTCGTCAGCCTTAAGTGGCTCCTTCGGATCCCCAACAAACTCGTCCGGATTTGACCGGAAGAACTCCATCTTCAAGAAGGAAGGCCCTACATCTACAACCTGGGCCTGCACTGGAGACTGAATTGGATTCTCAGCCCTGAGAATACCTATAGACTCCCTCAAAGCATCTGCTATCCCACGGGCTAAGGTGCCCATAGCCTGCTGACTTGCTAGCTCGGCCACATTGGCCTGGCCAACCCCTTCCTGCATCGTCGGAATCTCATCCGGTACAGGCACTTCCTGCCTCCTAGGCCTACCACGCCTACCACCTCGTCCTCGTCCTGACATCCTAATAAAGGTAACAAAGAACGTTAGCACATTCATAAATGTGCCGAAGCTATAACACTCGCGTCCTAATGCATGGACAACTGTAATTCACACCACGTAAGCACATAAATACATAAGCACTTACGAATTTCATTTCCGGATAATGATAGTCCCGAGGTGTTACTAGAGTTAAGGTTAGAAACAGCATTGATCAAGTGCTTTTCCATCAAGACTCACAGAAACCCAAGGATCCAATCAACATCCTAGAAACTAAATCCCATACCCAAGTAGTCACATAAACATGTTATCACATAAGCACATAACAGTACATACAAGTCTCTAACAAGCGAGACAGACCCATTGTGGTACTAATCACTTCCCACATACCCAAAGTATTCGAACCCGGTACGCTCTGATACCAACTTGTAACGCCCTCAAAATAAACCCATAAATCATCCAACAATAGCATGCTAAGACATAAGAGAATAAAGCATAAATATATTCCATCAGAGTAATCATTACAAAATGTATTACATGTTGACAACAAAAGTAAATGCCCTATGGGCTTACAACTTTCAAAGTCAACACTTGGTTACAAAAAGAGAGTGCTAACTCTATACAAAGAAAGCCCTTGGCTTGATATACATGTAATACAACACAACAATAAAAGTAATCCCAGCCACTAATCCTCCCAAGCTACGTCCTTGGAGGTGGCATGCTACCTGTACCTGAAAATGATGTCCCATATAGGGTGAGCCACAGACCAATAGAAATATAATAAACCAACTATAAACAATGACTAAAATGATAGCATTCAACAGATGGTCCATACTTGTATTCCAACTCATATCATATTACAGTTTCATGACAATCATACCCAAGTTGCATTTCAGTTTCCATTTCTTATTCAACTTTCAGTTTGAAAACAGGGCTCAGAACCTGGCCCAAATAACGTAATGAGATTATAACTCATCACTCAATTACTTTCAAAATTCATGACAGATACACATTTTGGTGTTGTATCAATATCGCATAAAACCACTTTTACACTTCACAAACGATACACATTCTAGTGCTGTATCAATATAACAAAACACTTCCATACTTCACAACTGATACACATTATAGTGCTGTATCAATGTAAAACAATCTCCGGTTTAGAGGTCTATCCCCTATCTTCCCCTAAACCGTGGAGTACATCCCCTATCTCCTCCTACACAACACAATGTATATAAACAATTATCATATACATGTTCAATAATTCAATACACAATTTTGATGTATTATATCGACCGCTATACTCGATAGCCTACTCAATTGATTAGTTTTAGTTTGCCTAATCATCATCCATTGTCCACAACAATCAAGACTATCCTCCACCGATAGCCCAAAGCAGTTATTTCTAAACAGAAAATAAAGGCACCAAATGGATAAATTATCAACATTTGCCTAGGTGAGCGATAAATTAATCCAACTACACCATTTAATCCCATACATTTCCAATTTGAATAATTCCTATTCAATTTCTCATTTCACAAAATTAATTATACGAATTAATTTGTCATAACAATTAGGGCTTTTTCCCATAATCTCAATACCAACCCTAAGGTTCCATTTTCATTAACAATCCCACACCAAGTCCATTTTCCAATGTATTACATACATAAAGGTTTTAAACGTTGAAAACCCCCTCTTTTGAAAATTACACAATGGCCCCAAACTTTCTCGAAATTACCCAACAACCCCCAACATATCGAAATACCAAAATTTTATAGACAAAGCTCATAAGATGGAGTAGGATATCCCTACCACGAAGTTAGAGCTCAAATGGAGAAGAAGACCAAAACCAAAGTGCTCCAAACTCCAAACTTTTTGGATCAAAACATAGCCCTCGACGATCAACACACTTTTACAAAGGCCGAAGGATATCAAACCCTAGAGAGAAGAGAGATTCTAGAGAGAGGAGCTCTCAAAAAAGGCTTTTCGAAAAAGTAAGAGAGAGTGGAAGTTGAAAAGTGATTCAAAAATGCCCAGCTGCCAACTGATATACGCATGACCCACTCGAGCGGAGAATAGAACGCTCAAGCGTCAAGCACAAAAATCTGGACACGCTCGAGCGCAAGAAGGCCCGCTCGAGCACCAAGACACAAGAATAAAATACATCCGCTCGAGCGTGAAAAACCAGTCCGCTCGAGCGTAGATTTTCATCACCCAGAACTTTTCAGAAAAAGAACTACCCACTCGAGCGCCAAAATGCCCGCTCGAGCGCTACCGCTCGAGCGTAGAAAACACACCTGCAGAAGTTTTTGCAGAGGCACGAAATACTGAGAGGGTGTAAACCCCGCTCGAGTGCAATAAGTAACGCTCGAGCGGACAATTAAAAACCAAACTCTGCTGGATCGTAGAATGACCCGCTCGAGCGTAACACCAAAAACCAAGGCAATTACACTTGAGACCAAAACTCAACCTACCTGTTTAAAACACGCCCAACACATCCTAAAACTCAAACATATGGAATTTAAAGGATGACAACAAGATAAACAACCACCAACTCCATGGAACCAAATATCCGGAATACAACAATTACAGAAAGGGAAAACCGTGATCGCTATAACCTTCCCCCCTTAAAGAATTTCGTCCCCGAAATTAAATACAAGTTTTTCAAAAACAGGATTTTCTCAATTCCCAACATTATTGCAATGCAAAATTCAACAACTCGACCCATTACCGGTCATCCCATCTCTTTTCAAGAGGCAATTACAACATTTCCACAATATGCATTATAAATTTGCATTCCCTAAAATTCCACAAATTTCAATACCACCTTTCACAATTCTATATCATATTCAATGCTCATGATATATTTCCATTTTTACAATACAGCCAACATATGCAATGTTACACTAAACTTCCATTTTAAGGCAAGTTTCCAAAATATATTTTCATAAACCAAAACATTTATAATGTTTTACAACTTAAGACATATATAATGCTCTTAAAGTTCAACAATATTACAAAATCTCAATACATGATTATACATCAACAAACATGTCCGGATATTTCTCACGGACCTCTAATTCACGTTCCCAAGTGGCTTCTTCCACTCCGTGATGCTTCCACAAAACTTTTACCAAGGGTATGGTCTTGCTTCGCAAGACTTGATCCCGTCTACCCAAGACCTGAACCGGTCTCTCCTCATACGAGGCCTCCTCATCTACCTCTAAGTCGGTCCAATCCAACACGTGAGATGGATCCGGCTCGTACTTCCGAAGCATACTAACATGAAACACGTCATGTACTCCGGATAACTGCGGTGGCAAAGCCAAACGATAAGCAACTTCCCCAATCCTCTCAAGGATCTCAAAGGGACCGATAAACCGAGGGGATAACTTCCCACTCTTCCCAAACCTCATCAAACCTCGCCTAGGTGATATTTTCAAGAAAACATGATCACCCATCTCAAATGCCAAAGGCCTCCTCCTACGGTCGGCATAACTCTTTTGGCGACTTTGGGCTGTAACAAGCCTCCTACGGATAAGTTCAACTTTCTCCATCGTTTCCCTCACCAACTCCGGGCCCAACAAAGGTGCATCACCCACCTTGGCCCAACAACTGGAGAACTACATAGTCGGCCATACAAGGCCTCAAACGGTGCCATACCGATACTAGACTGAAAGCTGTTGTTGTAGGCAAACTCCACCAAGGGCAAGTGCCTCTCCCACGTCCCACTAAAGTCAAAGACACAACCTCGGAGCATATCCTCAAGGATCTGAAAAGTACGCTCGGACTGCCCGTCAGTCTGAGGATGATAAGCCGTACTAAAGGTCAACTTAGTGCCCAATGCACTCTGCAAACTCTGCCACAATCTAGCAGTAAAACGAGGGTCTCTATCTGAGACGATCGTCACTGGGACCCCGTGCAACCTCACTATGTCCTGAATATACAAATCGGCAAGATGATCTACAAAATCTCTCACACGCATAGGGATTAAGTGCGCCGACTTAGTCAACCGGTCTACAACCACCCAAATAGCATCACTACCCCGCTGAGTCCTCGGAAGACCTATAACGAAGTCCATAGTGACATGCTCCCACTTCCACTCGGTAATAGGCTTGGGTTGCAACAAACCCGCTGGCCTCTGATGCTCGGCCTTCACTCTCTGACAAGTAAGGCACTTAGACACGAACGCTGCCACATCTCTCTTCATACCCCACCACCAAAACTGGCGACCCAAATCCCGATACATCTTGGTGCCTCTCGGGTGCACCGCAAGACGTGAATGGTGAAACTCTCGGAGTACCTCCTCTCGGCAAGACTCCGGCACAAACAAACGGTCTCGATATCTCACACTCAGGTCGGGATACACAGACAAACCCTTCTCAGCCTTCCCACTGGAGATCTTCTCTCGGAGGGATTCTACCTCAAGGTCACCTCTCTGTGCCTCTAACACTCGAGTCACAAGTGTAGGCTGCGCAACAACAGAAAATAAGGCCGTAGCCTCAACGGATTCGCCCAAAAGCAAATCAAACTCGCCAAGTGCGCCCAACATCTCCCACTCCTGGATGGCTATACACACTACATCACTGATTGATTTTCTACTAAGGGCATCGGCCACAATGTTGGCCTTCCCCGGGTGATAGTACAACTCAAAATCGTAGTCCTCAATGAACTCCATCCACCTCCTCTGCCTCATATTTAAGTCTCTCTGTGTAAACAGATACTTCAAACTCTTATGGTCCGAGTACACCTCGAATCTCTCACCATACAAGTAGTGCCTCCAAATCTTCAAGGCAAAAATCACGGCTGCTAGTTCTAGGTCATGTGTAGGGTAATTCTTCTCGTGTATTTTCAACTGACGTGAGCCATAGGCTACTACTTTCCCCTCTTGCATCAACACACAAACTAAACCCTCTCGTGAAGCATCACAGTAAACAGCATAACCCAACCCTCTCTCCAGAATAATCAAAATCGGAGCGGTGGTCAATCTAACTTTCAACTCCTGGAACGACTTTTCACAAGTGTCACTCCATACAAATTTGACCCCTTTCCGCGTCAATCTAGTCAAAGGCGAAGCTAGCCTGGAGAAATCCTTCACAAACCGGCGGTAATACCCAGCTAATCCCAGAAAACTGCGGATCTCAAAAACGCTCTTAGGCTGTGCCCAATCTTGCACTGCCTCAATCTTTGATGTATCAACAGACACCCCTTCCCCGGATACCACATGGCCTAAGAACTTGACTTCTCCCAGCCAGAACTCACACTTCCCAAACTTGGCATACAGCCTATGGGTTCTAAGCAACTCAAGCACCACTCTCAAGTGTTCCTCGTGCTCCTCCTCCGAAGGTGAATAAATCAGGATGTCGTCCACGAAAACGACTACAAAACAATTTAAGAATTCCCGGAAGATCCGGTTCATCAAATCCATAAAGATTGCCGGTGCGTTGGTGAGCCTAAATGGCATCACCAGAAACTCATAGTGGCCATACCCCGTATGGAATGTCGTCTTCGAAATATCCTGCTCCCTGACCCTAAACTGGTGGTAACCCGATCTCAAGTCTATCGTAGAGAAACAACGGGAACCCTTCAACTAGTCAAACAAATCATCAATACGGGGCATAGGATACTTGTTCTTGACCGTAGCCCGATTCAACTTCCGGTAGTCGATGCAAAGTCTCAAGGCACCATCTTTCTTTTTAGCAAAGAGGGCCGGTGCTCCCCACGACGAAACAGTAGGGCGAATAAAGCCCTTATCTAGCAATTCCTGGAGCTAAATCTTCAACTCGGCTGGGACAAAACGATAAGGTGCCATAGAAATCGGCGCCGTGCCGGGCACTAAATCAATAGAGAACTCGATCTCTCGTTGAGGTGGCAAACTGACAAGATCCTCGGGAAAGACGTCCGACTACTCACAAACCACTCTCGGCAATACAATCTGGGTCTCAACACACTCACTACTCATAAAGCTAGCAAGAAGACAACTAAGCTCACTCCGCCCTCGCCGATCGTACACCGGTGGTAAGACACTTCCAACCCGATCCCCCAAGAAATGGAAACACTCCCCGCTCAAGGTACATACAGTGACCCTCTGGCGGTAACAATCGATAACAGCCTGGTATGATGATAACCAGTCCATACGCAAAATAGCATCAAATCCTGACATGGGCAAAACTACAAAAGGAAACGGAAGTCGACGATCTGCAACCTCTACACCCTTGTTTCAAAATCAACTCACCCCCAATAGGTGATACAACACAAATAGGAGATGCTAACTGTGCCAACTCCAAACCCAAAACAGATGCAAATGCAGCAGATACAAAGGAATGAGACGCACCCGTATCAATCAATATACTAGCAATCGAGTTGCAAAACAAGAAGGTACCTCTCACAACAGACGGAGCCGGTACTAGATCCTGCGCGGTAACAGCATACATGAGCCCTGTAGGCCCCTGATCAACCTGCTCACCTCTGGGAGCAAACGACTGCTGCACAGACTGGGGCGATGAAGCCCCCTGATTGGCCCTCGAGGCCTGAGCTGACTGAGCTGGCTGAAAACTCTACCTCTGCTTAGATGCACCAGATGTGCCACTCAACTGTGGCAAAACCTCTTCAGGTGCCCCGCCTGACCACACTGATAACAAGACAGTAGCTGACCCCTGCCCTAACTCTGGCTCTATGGTCTAGCTGAAGATGAAGCAGCTCTCTGACCTCCTCCCGTCTGTGGGCAAGCTGGAGACTTGTGACCCAGCTGGCCACATTTAAAACAAGTCACGTTTCCCTGACTGCCTCTCCCAGAGCCTGCACTCGGCACTGGAAAGGTAGATCTAGCAAAACCTCCCTGAGACTACTGAGGGTGTGAACCCTTCTGTCTCCTGCCATCACCCTGGCCATCCTGACTCCTCTTGGAGCCTTTCTGACCCTCCTCCTCCTGTATCATGATCTCCATATGGGCTGCAGCATCAACAAGACGCCCATAGTCTCGAATCATAGTCTCGCCAACCCTCAACTTGAGGTCGCGCCTCAACTTCTTCTCGAACTCTATACAACGGCGTTCCTCGGACGCCACAAGTTCAGGTGCAAACTGGACAAGCTAGTAAATGCAGCCTCAAACTTGGCCACTGAAGAACTCAGCTGCAAAAGCTGGCAGAACTGGTCTCTCAGCTTCTCCCTGACAGCTGGAGATAAGAACTTCTCCCGGAAAAGATCCACAAAAGCCTCCCAAGTGCCACCAATACGACCCTTCGTGTACTTCCACCACTGACCCGCATCCCCCTTAAGCTGGAAAGATGCCAAGGTCACCTTCAATGCCCTGTCCTCGATGCCAAGCATCTCGAACGTCTTACTTAACTGCTCCAACCACTCGTCAGCCTTAAGTGGCTCATTCGGATCCCCAACAAACTCGTCCGGATTTGACCGGAAGAACTCCATCTTCAAGAAGGAAGGCCCTACATCTACAACCTGGGCCTGCATTGGAGCCTGAACTGGATTCTCAGCCCTGAGAATACCCACAGACTCCCTTAAAGCATCGGCTATCCCACGGGCTAAGGTGCCCATAGCCTGCTGACCTGCTAGCTCGGCCACATTGGCCTGGCCAACCCCTTCCTGCATCGTCGAAATCTCATCCGGTACAGGCACTTCCTGCCTCCTAGGCCTACCACGCCTACCACCTCGTCCTCGTCCTGACATCTTAATAAAGGTAACAAAGAACGTTAGGACATTCATAAATGTACCGAAGCTATAACACTCGCGTCCTAATGCATAGACAACTGTAATTCACTCCACGTAAGCACATAAACACATAAGCACTTACGAATTTCATTTCCGGATAATGATAGTCCCGAGGTGTTACTAGAGTTCCGGTTAGAAACAGCATTGATCAAGTGCTTTTCCATCAAGACTCACAGAAACCCAAGGATCCAATCAACATCCTAGAAACTAAATCCCATACCCAAGTAGTCACATAAACATGTTATCACATAAGCACATAACAGTACATACAAGTCTCTAACAAGCGAGACAGACCCATTGTGGTACTAATCACTTCCCACATACCCAAAGTATTCGAACCCGGTACGCTCTGATACCAACTTGTAACGCCCTCAAAATAAACCCATAAATCATCCAACAATAGCATGCTAAGACATAAGAGAATAAAGCATAAATATATTCCATCAGAGTAATCATTACAAAATGTATTACATGTTGACAACAAAAGTAAATGCCCTATGGGCTTACAACTTTCAAAGTCAGCACTTGGTTACAAAAAGAGAGTGCTAACTCTATACAAAGAAAGCCCTTGGCTTGATATACATGTAATACAACACAACAATAAAAGTAATCCCAGCCACTAAGCCTCCCAAGCTACGTCCTTGGAGGTGGCATGCTACATGTACCTGAAAATGATGTCCCATATAGGGTGAGCCACAGACCAGTAGAAATATAATAAACCAACTATAAACAATGGCTAAAATGATAGCATTTAACAGATGGTCCATACTTGTATTCCAACTCATATCATATTACAGTTTCATGACAATCATACCCAAGTTGCATTTCAGTTTCCATTTCTTATTCAACTTTCAGTTTGAAAACAAGGCTCAGAACCTGGCCGAAATAACGTAATGACATTATAACTCATCACTCAATTACTTTCAAAATTCATGACAGATACACATTTTGGTGTTGTATAAATATCGCATAAAACCACTTTTACACTTCACAAACGATACACATTGTAGTGTTGTATCAATATAACAAAACACTTCCATACTTTACAACTGATACACATTATAGTGCTGTATCAATGTAAAACAATCTCCGGTTTAGAGTTCTATCCCCTATCTTCCCCTAAACTGTGGAGTACATCCCCTATCTCCTCCCACACAACACAATGCATATAAACAATTATCATATACATGTTCAATCATTCAATACACAATTTCGATGTATTATATCAACCGCTATACTCGATAGCCTACTCAATTGATTAGTTTTAGTTTGCCTAATCATCATGCATTGTCTACAACAATCAAGACTATCCTCCACCGATAGCCCAAAGCTGTTATTTCTAAACAGAAAATAAATGCACCAAATGGATAAATTATCAACATTTGCCTAGGTGAGCGATAAATTAATCCAACTACACCCTTTAATCCCATACCTTTCCAATTTGAATAATTCTTATTCAATTTCTCATTTCCCAAAATTAATTATACGAATTAATTTGTCATAACAATTAGGGCTTTTTCCCATAATCTCAATACCAACCCTAAGGTTCCACTTTCATCAACAATCCCACACCAAGTCCATTTCCAATGTATTACATACATAAAGGTTTTAAACGTTGAAAACCCCCTCTTTTGAAAATTACACAATGGCCCCAAACTTTCTCGAAATTACCCAACAACCCCCAACATATCGAAATACCAAAATTTTATAGACAAAGCTCATAAGATGGAGTAGGATATCCCTACCACGAAGTTAGAGCTCAAATGGCGAAGAAGACCAAAACCAAAGTGCTCCAAACTCTAAACTTTTTGGATCAAAACATAGCCCTCGACGATCAACACACTTTTACAAAGGCCGAAGGATAGGGGAACACTCTAACTAGATCAAACCCTAGAGAGAAGGGAGATTCTAGAGAGAGGAGCTCTCAAAAATGGCTTTTCGGAAAAGTAAGAGAGAGTGGAAGTTGAAAAGTGATTCAAAAATGCCCAGCTGCCAACTGATATACGCATGACCCACTCGAGCGGAGAATAGAACGCTCAAGCGTCAAGCACAAAAATCTGGACACGCTCGAGCGCAAGAAGGCCCGCTCGAGCACCAAGACACAAGAATAAAATACATCCGCTCGAGCGTGAAAAACCAGTCCGCTCGAGCGTAGATTTTCATCTCCCAGAACTTTTCAGAAAAAGAACTACCCGCTCGAGCGCCAAAATGCCCGCTCGAGCGCTACCGCTCGAGCGTAGAAAACACACCTGCAGAAGTTTTTGCAGAGGCACGAAATACTGAGAGGGTGTAAACCCCGCTCGAGCGCAATAAGTCCCGCTCGAGCGGACAATCAAAAACCAAACTCTGCTCGAGCGTAGAATGACCCGCTCGAGCATAACACCAAAAACCAGGGCAATTACACTTGAGACCAAAACTCAACCTACCTGTTTAAAACACGCCCAACACATCCTAAAACTCAAACATATGGAATTTAAAGGATGACAACAAGATAAACAACCACCAACTCCACTGAACCAAATATCCGGAATACAACAACTACAGAAAGGGAAAACCGGGATCGCTATTTTTTTTTAATAGAAAATCATTAATACCATCAAAACAAATAATTTATATAATGTAAGAGGAAAACCGCTATAGTAGTCTTTACAATTTATGAGTGAACATAAAAAAAGTAAGATTTTTATGTTATTTGTATATATAATATATATTCAATATGATTTAATAATCTAAATTACTTTAATATCATGTAATGGCTAATAATTTATATGTATATTTAATATTTGTATATATCTCTATATGTATAATTCGGATTTCAGATTGCTCGAGTTATTGACGTTTTTGCCCAAGTCCGCTAAAATTTAATTCAAGCTTTTGAATTTTTGTCCAAGCCCATAGCGGATTTGAAAATATTTTGTCCAAGCCCTAAAAAAATTTCTGGTTGGGTTCAGGTTGCTCGGGTTAAGCCTGCCCAAGTTGCACCGCTAGATGTGTGTGCCTCTATGTGTGTGTTTTTATTTTTTCTTTACTACATGTGTAGAAATCTCTTTAGAGCTCAAATATTAAAGGGATATTTACCAATAAATCTCATCTCACAAGCAAGTACTCCAATTAGTCTCAAGTTTTTTCTATTGATGTGTTAAGTGCTATTAGTGGAGAGTTTCTTTCCATGTGGTCCTATTTTTTTTTTTTTTGGTAGTATTTTGGTGGACAGCTATATCCTTTTATTAATGTGACATGTATGATATTATACTCCAATGTGGTAGGTATTAATGTGACACTCCAAAAAAATAAAAAAAAAAACTCCTTAGTGTACTTTTCCTAAATGTGACAATGGGATGGGTATAATGTAACACTCCAAAACTTTTACTCCAAAAAAAACATAATAACTCCTTAGTGTACTTTTCTCAAACGTGACAACATATCGGGTATGATGTAACACTCTAAAAAAATTAAAAACTCCTTACTGTACTTTTTCCAAACGTGACATGTGACACTTTAACGTGGTAGGTATGATGTGACATTTCAAAAAAAATAAAAACTCCTTAGTTTAATTTTTTTCTAAATGTGACAACGTGACGGGTATGATGTGACATTTCAAAAAAAAAATTTCCTTAGTGTACTTTTCTTAAATGTGACAACGTGGCGGGTATGATGTGACACTCTAAAAAAAATAAAAAATTCTTAATGTACTTTTCCCAAACGTGACATGTGACACTCTAATGTGGCGGGTATGATGTGATACTAAAAAACTCTTTAATATACTTTTTTCAAATGTGACACTACAATGTGGATGACAAGTTCAAAATATATAATTTATTGGTCAATCTCCTAATATTAAACCTCTCTATCATTGCTCTATTTATTACTCTATGCATGTATTAGTCAACGAAGAGTTGAACAACACGTATTTTGTGCATGTATTAGGGTTCATTTGGAAAGTGAGTTGGTTTTTTGACTTTTTGACTTTATTAGCATGGGTCTAAAAAGCCTTGTTTGAAATAGGCATTTTGGTTTTTGACTTTTGTGAGAAAAAAAAATGTAATGATTATGGATTAGATGTGACATTTTGTCTTATTAGACTAAAAAATCTATTTTGTCTTTTTGTGGTTAAAATAGCCCCAAATCCAACCCAATCCAAGTTGCCAAACGAAAGCTTAGTCAAAATGCGAGCGCGTTTAGGTCTTCTTTGGCAAAGGTTTTTTTTTTTTTAATCTATTAAAAAATAAAATAAGTTAAAACAATTAATAAGATAAAATATCATATTATATTCATAATCATTTCATTTTTTTTCTCAAAAACTTACATCTAACTATGAAAAAAATCTAATCATCTTCTTAAACATAAATATTTTAACCTATTAAAATAATTAAAAATTAAAATAACTAACTTCCAAATGAAGCTAAAGGGTGTATTTGATTTGTGTTTTGAGATAAATTTTTAAAAAATAAAAAATAAAAAATGGAGAGAGAGTTTAGAATTTTTTTGGTTTGTTTGGTTGTATATTTTGAAAGTAGTTTTACAGTTTGGGAGTTTGGGATGATTCGATATTTTGTTATAGTTTAGTAGATGTGTGTGTGAGAAAAAGTAATTGAGAAGTATGCAGGAGAAAGAAAAAGTGATTGAGAAGTATACAAGAAAGAGAAAAAGTAATTGATTGAAATAGGGGTGAGTAGCGGATATACCGATCCGTCAAAACCGACCGAACCAAACCGATCCGCCGCATTTTGGACAGATGCGTGATGACGAGCGGACAGTTGCAGATTGATTTTTTGCAATCCGCCAATTTGGCGGACGAATGGCAGATTTGAGATTCCTTGGGCCGCAATCGAACCGCCAAACCGCGAGCACCCTTAGTAATTTATAAGACTTTGTGTTTTCAATTTGTTTAAATATTTTGTTTGTGTTTTCAATTGAAAAAGAGTTCAAATATTCTATTGAAAAAAAGTTTTCAACTTGAATATATTTTTTGAATTGAAAAAAAATAAACGTATTATTTATCTATATTTTTTGATTTTTAAATCTAACTCTAAAAGTAATAAATACATTGTAACAATGTAATTGTAATATGTGGATGAGGCATGCAGTAATTCTGATATTCTAAAGTTTCAAACTTTCTTTCTTTGGATGAGACATGTAGTAATTGTAATACTTTTTTAAGTCATTGACTGTAATACTTTTTTCTTTTTTTTTTCTTTTGCACAAGTTGAACTATGTTAAAAATTTATAAAATTTCAAACCACCAAACCGATTCGCATCCATCCGCCAAACCGCCAATCCACTCAATCCACATCCGCCGGATTGGCGGACGAATGCGGATTGATTTTCTCTAATCTGCCAATCTAGCGGACGGATGGCTGATTAGAGGTTCCGTGGCCGCAACCGACCTGCGCCCACCCCTAGATTGAAGTGTAGGAGAGAGAGTGATTTTTGAAATTTTTTTTTTCAAAAATTTAAATGAAACAAAATTTTTAAAAAATTTCTTAAAAATTATATCTTAAAATATAAACCAAACAAACCCAAAAAGAATTGAACAACATTTCAAGTGTCAGCCTCTTAATATATATATATGTATGTATCAAGTGCACTTTCCTTTGAATTGACAGGAAATATTATTATATGCATTCTTATTTATATTATTTGAATTGACAGGAAATGTTATTATATGTATTCTTATTTATATTATTATTTTTAATTATGCTTAATTTTTTTAATTATAATATTATTTTAATTATGATTTAAAATTTTTTAATTATATTTTATATGTGTTTGATTATAATTTTTTTTATATAATTATAATTTTAAAAAATATATAATTATGTTATTTTTTTATTTTAATTATAAAATGTATACGGTCTTTTCTCCTAATTTTTTTAAGCATTTACAGAGTGGAACATTTGAAATGCACCTGTCTTCTTCTATGCCTTCTCTGATTTTAAATTGCTTCCGCAAAAGAAAGCCAAAACTTATGATCCAGAAGAAGAAACAGAGCTCTACGGGATAGAACACCACCACCAATGGATCTATCTTGCACTATTTGTTATCATCTTGGTGCTGTTATCATCTTTTTCATAGCCTTTGTACCCTTCTTCAACAATGCCTTAATAGCACCTCCAATGGCTAACTTATCTACTAATTGGAGCAACAACCCCTCAATTTACACCGATTTTTCACCAGTCCTCGAAGCATCATCCAATATTGGCTCAGATTTGATCTGTGGCTTCTATTGCCCTTCAACTCAACAAACTCAGTCATCATGCCTCTTTGGTGTTGTAATCTTCGATAGTATATACCATCCATCTGTCAACAACTTTTCCTTTATAAGAGCCCCGCAACTGGTTTGGTCAGCTAATCGAGAGCGTCCTGTTCAAATTAACGCCACCTTACAACTCATTGGAGACGGAGATTTGATATTGCATGACTCGGATGGCACTTTCGTATGGTCTACCAACACATCATCAAAGTCCGTCTTCAGCATGAAATTCACCGAATTGGGAAACCTAGTCCTCTTTGACGCAAACAGTGAAACGGTTTGGCAGTCATTTGATCACTCAACTGACTCCTTACTTGTTGGTCAGGCTTTGTTTCCTGGCCAGAAGCTCATCTCCAACACAAACGCATCGAACTGGACTCCAGGTTTGTTTTCGCTAACGCTTCAGCATCACAGTCTATCCGGTTATGTAGGATCCAATCCACCCTTGGTCTATTTTGAAATCTATTCAGATGTGAATTATGTCAAATTCGAGAACGAAAGCTTTATTGGGCAGAAATTCCCTGTTACATCATCATTGTCAGCTCAGTTCATAAGGTTGGATCCTAATGGGCATTTGAAGGCTTATGAGTTGGCAGGACAGGAATGTAATGAGGTGGTGGATCAGCTGACATCCCATGGTGTTTTAGGCGGTGATTGTGGGTATCCGGGTATCCCATGTCGTGTGGCAATTACAGCATCTGTTCTTCAAATGGGCAGTGCGCCTGTCCTGACGATGCCAAATTTGTTGGGAGAAAAACAAACAAAAGTCCAATTCAAAATATCCGAATCCGGCACAAAAATAGCGGAAGTAGTTTATTCTCCCTCTTTGTGTGAACTACTAGGAAGAAATTTAATAGAGCACAATATATTCTGAAAATAATCTGAAAATGATGATCCAACAATCACACAACAAGGCAACAACAATTTTTAACGTAGAAAACCTTCCCGGTGTGGGAAGGAAAAACCACGGGACCGTAGTCTACCAAAAATCTCCACTATCAACAAATAATGGGTATACAAGAGTTCTCTCTAGATAGAATTAGAGGCAAACAATCAAGAACAACTTACAAATAAGTTTCCTTGGCAACCAAAGATCAAAATACAAAGTCTAGGAAAGATCACAGCAAAATGGGTACTGTTCACGGGCCAAAAACCAGCAGTAGAATACTCCAAATCTGATCTCCACCGTCCAGAATTTAGAGTCTTGAGTTGTGAACTCGCCTACCAAATTTGAGCTTAATCGGACCACAAATGCATGTTGATCGGATAGCTTGATCAAAGCTGGACAGAATTTCTCCAAAACCTTGGCCTCTCCTTTCCTCTCTGTTTTGGTGGCTGCTGCTACATCTCTTCTCTAAGTTACAGAGAAGGGTTTGTAATACTACACTCATGGGCCAGATCATTTCAAAAACATAACCTCTCCATGTGGGCTTTGGAACTTACATGGGTTTTACTAAATATTTTGGGCCATCCTCCACATAGGAGGGAAACCCAACCCAACAAATCTCCCCCTTTCCGACTAGGTGGAAGCATTCTCCATCCCGGCAATCGAGCAACAAGTCTCAAGCTTCTCCCTTACCAGAGCTTTTGTCAACATATCAGCACCATTATCATCAGTATGAATTTTTTCAAGTTCCAACAACTTATGATTAAGAATTTCTCTTATCTAATGGTACCTCATGTCGATGTGCGTGGACCTCGAATGGAATGTAGAGTTCTTAGCCAAGTGAATAGCACTTTGGTTATCACAAAACAACACATATTGTTATTGTTTGAAACCAAGCTCCCTCAAGAACTTTTTCATCCATAGCAACTCTTTACAAGCTTCCGTTGCCGCAATAAACTCTGCCTCTGTTGTAGAGAGTGCAACACATTTTTGCAACCTTGACTGCCAAGAAACAGCTCCACCTGAGAAGGTGATCAAATAACCCGAAGTAGACTTACGGGTATCCACATCTCCTGCCATATCTGCATCAGTGTAGCCAACTAAAATTGGTTTTTCATTTCCAAAGCTGAGTGTCAACTTGGAAGTGCCTCTAAGATATCTCATTATCCACTTTACTGCATTCCAATGCTCTCTTCCTGGATTTGAAAGAAATCGGCTAACTACACCAACTGAATGAGCTATATCTGGCCTTGTGCAGACCATTGCATACATTACGCTTCCTACAATTGAGGCATATGGAAATCTTTCCATATCTTCCTTCTCTTTATTTGTAGAAGGGCTGTGATTAGTGCTTAACTTAAAATGAGTAGCAAGAGGTGAGCTAACCACTTTAGCATTGTTCATATTAAATCTTTCAAGCACTTTTTCAGTGTATTGCTCTTGTGACATGTACAACTTCTTCTCTTTTCTGTCTCGATAGATTCAAATACCAAGAATTTGCTTTGTTGGCCCCAAGTCTTTCATGGCAAAGAACTTGCTTAGTTGCTTCTTCAATTTGTCAATTCTTGAAGGATTCCTACCAACAATCAACATGTCATCAACATAGAGCAGTAAAATAATAAAATCATCATCAGAGAATTTCTGCACAAATGCACAATGGTCAGAAGTAGTTTTCATGTAGCCTTGCTCCTCCATAACTGACTCAAACTTCTTATACCATTGCATGGGTGCCTATTTTAGACCATAAAGACTTTTCTTTAGCTGACACACATAATCCTCTTTTCCTTTCACTCTGAAACCCTCTGGTTGTTCCATGTAAATCTCTTCCTCCAAGTCACCATGAAGGAAGGCAGTTTTCACATCAATTTGCTCAATCTCTAAGTCTAGACTAGCGGCTAAGCCAAGAACCACACGAATAGAAGACATTTTTACAACTGGTGAGAAGATCTCATCAAAGTCTATGCCTTTTCTTTGACTGAACCCTTTAACAACTAGTCTAGCTTTGTATCATGGTTGTGAAGTGACTTCATCATGTTTCACCCTGTACACCCACTTGTTCTTTAAAGCTCTTTTGCCCTTAGGCAACTTCACCAACTCAAAAGTGTGATTGTCATGCAATGATTGCATCTCATCTTGCATTACATCAGCCCACTCCAGCTTATGGTCATCTTCCATGGCTTCTGCATAACACTCAGGCTCTCCCCCATCAGTCATTAATACATAGTCATCTGTAGAATACCAAGTGGAAGGATGTCGATCTGTAGCTGACCTCCTGGTTGGAACATCTGGTGGTATCTCTGGTGTTGCCATCTGCTCAAGAGTCTCATCACCTGTCTCAGCCTGTAAGGGGTCATCTGTATCACCTAGACCTTGTTGGTCATCCTGAACATCATGTTCAACTTGTGCAGGCAAATCTGTCAAAGGAACCAGATCCAAGTCAACTAGACCATCACTATGCCAGGACATTGTGTTCTTTGCTTTCTCAATATCTTGTATAGTTTGATCTTCAATAAACACAACATCTCAGCTTCTCACTAGTTTCTTGTCAACTGGATCATATAACCTGTAGCCAAACTCATCTAGGCCATAGCCTAGAAAAATGCACTGTTGGGTCTTCACATCGAGCTTAGAGACCTCATCTTTGGGAATATGAACAAATGCTTTACATCCAAAGACACGCAGGTGATCATAGGAAACATCCTTGCCAGTCCAAACTCTATCTGGTACATTGAACTGAAGAGGAACACATGGTGTGAGATTAAGAACATGTACAACTGTGCTCAAAGCCTCACCCCAAAAGGATCTTGGCAACCGTGCCTGTGAAAGCAAGCATCTAACTCTTTCAACCAGTGTCCTATTCATCCTCTCAGCTAAACCATTCAACCGAGGAGTCTTTGGGGGTGTCTTTTGATGTCGAATACCCTGTTGTCTGCAATAATCATCAAAAGGACCGCAATACTCTCCCCCATTATCTGTTCTGATGCACCTGAGCTTCTTCCCAGTCTGTCTCTCAACTAAGGCTTGGAACTGTTTAAAAGTCTCCAACACTTGATCTTTTCTTTTTAAAGTGTAGACCCATAACTTCCTTGAATGATCATCTATGAAGGTCACAAAGTAACGGGAGCCACCAAGTGTTCTTGTCTTCATAGGACCACAAACATCTGAATATACCAAATCAAGTATATTTGGCTTTCTTGAAGGAGGGGAACTCTTGAAGGAAACTATATTCTGCTTTCCTACCAAACAGTGAGTACACCTTTTCAAAAGTGCATTCTTCATTCCAGACAGAAAGATTCTTTTTAACCAATGTTGCCAAGCCTTTTATGCCACAATTCCACTGTAGACTCATCATCCACTGAATTAATAACTTCTTTGGGGAGCCTTTCCTGCATTACGTACAAAGTAGAATGCTTCTTGCCTCGAGCCACAACCATAGCACCCCTAGTGAGCTTCCACTGACCATTACTGAAAGTGTTGCAATACCTCTCATCATCAAGTTTACCTGCAAAAATCAAATTCATACGGATATCAGGAATATGCTTTACATCTCTAAGAACCAACCTCGTGCCATTATTCATCTCCAAGTGCACGTCTCCAACACCAATGATTTTGGCCAAGCCATCATTGCCCATCTTTACTGAACCAAAGTTGCCAGGTATATAGGATGTGAAGAAATCTTTTCGAGATGTAGCATGAATAGAGGCACCACTATCAATCACCCAGTTGGTCTCATGGCATGATATGTTAATAACATCTTCATCATAAACAATGAGAAAGTCTTCGGAAGTAGCGGTGGCAACTCGATCATTATCCTTTCTATCATGCTCAATCCCTTTCTCCTTGTTCTCTCTTTTTAATTTTCTGCAGTGTTTCTTGATGTGCCCTTTCATCCCACAATGATAACACTCAGCATTAGCAAACTTGTTGGACTTGCTTCTACCTCTATCTTTGTTATTCGGACCTCTGCTCTTGCTTCTCCCCCTTCTTTCTGTAACCAAAACCTTTGACTGTGAAGAAAATCCCTGTGATTTCCTCCTTATCTCTTCATTTAAAATACTGCTTTTAGCCAGATCCATAAAAGACTAAACGATTTAAGCCAATGAAAATTTTTCTACTTGATGACCGAATAAGTAACACTTAATTTACTGGAATCATATTGTTTGGAACCTTTAAAAACATTGAAAGTAACCAATTATGATATGTTGAATTACGAATCTGGAAGAATTTTTCCCCCTAAAAAAAAAAAAAAAAAAGAGAGACGTAATGGGAATTAAGAGAATAAATTTCGTTAGAATGACAAACATATATTTCTTAAAGAACATTTGGGAACATAAGAATTTCGGTCTGCTAATTGTTATGGTTTGAGAAAGCTTAAAATTTAGCCCTAAGATACCATTGTGGACGCGCCCCGAGGGCCTATGCTGCCATAGTTCGGACTCGATTTGTTACGGTTCTTAATCTGAACCAAAGAGTCCAAATCTGGCAAATCGTTTTGAGAAAACAGATTTTTAGAAAAGAAGTGCCAAACATGGACTGCTTTGCCAGATACAGAGTCGCCACCTAAATATTTTATTGTGGGGGAATTTAGGAAACCCTGACTCGTTTGCCTAAGGCCACGTGTCCGTCATCACCAAAGTTGCCTCGGCTCGGGAACTTGGGTACGATTGGGGAAGGTCAGCTATGAGCACCCCCGCTCGCCCGATTCGAAGATCGGCCTCTACTAACCATGATATCTAGTTTTGAAAACATTATGTGCTCTTATTCCGGTTATTAGCCTAAAATTTACTATGTGATGCGCACAACACAAAAGTATAGACTAGATCGCCTAATTTGGAACAAAGCATTGCATATCCGTTCATTTGAAAGACAGTTTGAAATTTGCTACTCGCAAGTAGGCTAAAACACGAATTTCAACGAGTTGTTCCAACTCAAGCAATCCAACCTTCACCCACAGGCATTCAGGCAGTTATATCACATAAACAATTAGCCTCATGGCAAGCATGCTGTCATGGCAACACTCACACGCATGCAAGAATGCTAAAGCATAAGCACTTACCGAGTACTCCGAGCCAAAACATAAACTAGTTAGTAATCAAATGCATGATCCTAGTTCATGTTAAGATGGCTAGTGCAACACATGCAAAGATGCAACTAGAATAGGCTCGGCTACCCTAAGCATGGCATATGAGATGCGACAGTTCAATACATGTATTCAACTTGGAATTGAAATACAATGCAGTTGGTATGATGCGCCGAGCCCGGTGCATGCAAGACAAATGTATGGATGCACGCATGCATAGCATAAGGTATGCTAAATTAAATATGACCTAATACTAACCATCAAAAGCAGGTAAGTAAAAGGGAGAAAGAAGTGGGGGTTGGAAGACATGTACACACGCACCCACACTTATTACAAATTTGCCCTCGCTCGGAGGGACCAAAAGAATAATACAATTTAATTAACCTACAAGCTAATTGAATAATTACAGACCACCTAATTAATTAACAAATCAATTAAGTAAAGAAAGCGATAAAACGCCTCGGGTTTGTTCGAAAATCCGTCGCCATGCACAAGTTGCCTCTGTTTTCCCTACTCTGCTCCTCTGAGACTTGCACAAATCCCAAGGTATACTCTTTGGACATTGGGAAATGCCACCGGCCATGAGGAATCATCACCGGCCATGGCAGGGTGGTCATCGACCATCCATGGAGCTATCGGCCATCCATCATTGGTCGATCGGCACTGTATGTGGTCGACCGGCCAAAACTTCCTGCAGAAACCTGTTTTGACAGCAGCAGAGGGCAAAACATGGCATGGCAATGCATTTGAAGCAATGTTTGCACCGACCACACTCCTTATCATGTTTATGACTCAAAGGAGCATGGTACTCGATTCTTGGACCACCAATCGCGCATTTCAATGCGTGATGGCCAAAGAGGCCGAGTTGTGCATTTTGATTTCAAATGCAACAAATGGCCCAACCTCTATCACTTGATCAAGAGGCAAGGCATGCATGCTCATGCGATGCAACCTAGGCATGTGAGCTAGTATGCAACATGAGCATGTGGGCAAGTATGCAAGCTAGCAAACATGCAAAGTATAATCTTAACCATGCAAGCATGCAAGATGCAACATGGACAACATGTCAAGTACAATTCATGCCAAATGCATTACAACCTAAGCATGCAAATGTGCAATGTAATGAGCATGGAACAAGGCCAAATATGCAACAACACATAAGGCAAGCATGCAACACATGCGAAGGATGGTCTTAAGCTAATTTAGGCAGCCCTCAAACAAGCCCAAAACAGTGGCCAATGCTAAGGAAATGGGGCCAAATGCGCATACAAGCATGCATGCATACAAGGTCCAACACTTAAGCATATAGAGACAACTTTTAAGTACACTTAAAAAAGGAACATCATAGGCATATGGCATGCATGTTAAGCTCTAAAAAACACATGAGGATGGTGCCAAACCAACCTAAACCAAGCAATCAAAGCATGCTAACAAGCCCAAAGCTTGAGGCCAACCAAAGGGCTCAAACCATGGCCATGCCAACCAAGCCTCAAAGGGCCAAGGGGACTAAAAAATAGCCCCAATACAGGTCTAAACAAGACCAAAGGCACACCTAGATGGCATCTAAATGGTTTAAACATGCAAGCATACAAAAGAGGCCATACATGGAGCATAAGATGACAACCTTATAAAGCATTAAAGGGACATCAAATGCAAGCATACAAGCATGCCATGAGGACTGAAATGATGCTATAAGTGGTTCTAAGCCACTGAAATGGTGCAAGGATAGCATGCTAAAGGGTCCGATACTTAAGGCCTACAAGAGGGATTACATGGTAGCTATACAAAGCGAAGCATGGATGACTCGAATGACTAAAAATAGACCTCAAGCACACTAAAACAAGCATAAAAGCTTCACAAAACTAGGCCAAAACACATGAGCATAGTAGTCTAAATGCTATGTACATGTTATGGCAAATCATGGCATTACAAGACATGTATGCAAGGCAAGCATGGTGTGTCTAAACCAAGTAAAAACAAAGGTAAAACATGGCAAAATACTACCAAATACCTGCTGAAACATGGCCAACATGAATTCAAAAATGGTGCTCACACATGAGGCTTAAATGACAACTTTTGAAGGTAACAAGGAGAGGGGGTGGCCCTCTCCTTCTTGGGACCTTAAACCACCATCCTCACCACTGAAATCCCTCAAGATTTCAGTGGTGAGGAGGCCCAAACAAGGTGGCCCCGGAGCTCACCAAAATAGCACAAAAATAGGGCCTAACAAGGCCTAAGAGGGGTCAAACAACCCCAAAGCTCAAAGCAACCTTAAACAACTATTTTAAGCAAGTAAAAACAAGACTTTTATATGTTATACACTAAGCTTAAAACAGCAAGCAAGGTAGGCAAAAAGACTATGCAAAAATGGGGTAAAAAAGGCAAGAATCTTACCCTTGAAGACCTTCTTCAAGAACAATGGTCCAGCTGGTTCTTTGAGCTCAAAACCACCCAAGAACACCAAGAACAACCTCCAAGGGCCTCAGCTCCAAGAGGATAGTGTAATACTATGTGTTTGTGTGCAATAGTAAGAACAAACACACACTTATACACACAAATGCAAAAAGAGAGGGAGATATAGAGATAGGTTAGATACACAAATGCTAACCCTAAAACCAGACCTCTGGAGCTTCTTGCTAACCTTCTAAGAGGGAGGAGAGGCCTCCTCTTTATAGAAGATCACTCTTGCAAAGCTTACAAAACAAGCTAAGCAAGAATGAAATCCCTCTATACACGTGTATGGAGGGGGGCAAAGGTGTATGCCAGCTAGCACAGCTGGCATAAAAATATCTACAAAAGCAGATGCACAGTGATCGGCCAGCCAAAAATGTCATTTTGACAAAATAAATGGCCGACCGACCATCAAGAGTGCCGACCGACCAAACATATGGCCGATGGCATCAAAGCAATGGCCGGTGACCTCAAGCCATGGCCGGTGAGGTGTGGGGATGGCCCACAAGCCATTCCCTGCCCTCCAAAGCAAAAACACAAGTGTTTGGTGCAAAACCAAACACAAAACAGTCGAGTCGAGAGATCCTGAGGCAAGGCGTGTGGCAGAGACCTCCGGGAACTCAAGATGAACACAATCATGGATGATCACCAAGCGTTCAAATGGTGACGTCCAAGTCTTGAGGACGGTCAAAAATGGGGTGTCTACAACCATGTGTCAAGTTATCAAATCAATATATATATATATATAGGTCTAAGATTTAGAATAAGTATGAAGACAATGTAATTTGAATTACTTATGTAAATGTAACCTTAAGTAGATAAGAAAGCTAATAAGGAAGCTAATGACCGCGTAAAACGTAAACTTGTTGTGAATCGAATCACCACTTTGAAATGATAGTGTGAGTTAGATTGTCAAAACGGTAATTTTAATTTCACAGAAGTATGTAAAGTTCTGCTCTGATTTGCATGACTGTCTGCTACTATATGTAGACACCCCATTTTTGACCGCCCTTAAGACTTGGGCGCTACTGATGGTTTACTTGGTGGAGAAAGGTGTGCAGGGCAAAGGTCCAGTTTCTTCAGCAAGGAGAGAGACAAATCTCAACTTCACACCCCATTTTGGACCAAAGTTATTTTGGATGGTTTTTAAACCTTAAAACTCTCTCTTTCAAAACATTTTTGAAATAAAGTTTCTACAATGTTCCGAGGCTCATATTTTGTCAAATGATGCGCTTGTCGATAAACCGAGCAAGGACAAAGTGGAGATGAATGAAAGAGAGATGAAATCTTTGAAAAATCTTTCGAAACACTTCGTTTAGGGGTTTGGAGTTGAAGAAAAGAGGAAAGGAGAGAAGAAAACTACTTTGGGAGAAGTTCGGCATGAATCCAGGTAGAAGGGAGTCGAGCAGCCCTCGCTGATCGGGCTTATTCATCTACATACTTGGATTTTAGCTATGAGGCCACCACCATTGGAAAGCTTACTTCCGGGGCTTCATTTTGCACTCAAGAATCTCCTAGAGCCAAGTCCGGGTGAGGGAGATATGGTTGGTTGAAGTAGGGGATCAATCCGGTTGGATCGAATCTGCACGGCTTCACCAAAACGGGCATAACTTTTTGCACAGAAGGAATTTTAATGCAAGGTTTGCGCCATTGGAAAGCTAACTTCCGGGGATTCAATTTGGACACCCACCGGCCACTTTTTGTCCTTGGCAGCCACCTATCGGCCATCAATTTAGCCGACCGGCCAGTAAAAATAGCAGGCCGGCCATTTATTGTGCCGACCGACCATTTATTTGGCCGATGACCCCCTTTTCTAGCCGATTTTACCCTTTTGCACCCTTCAGGCATGGTGCATGCCAGTTGTGCCAGCTGGGATGCACAAACCCTCTCCCCCGTGCATTTGTGTGGTTGTTTTGAACCTTTGACCCCTTTTGATCCAAACTTCTTGCACCCTTTGATCAAGCTTCTTGAGGAAGCTTGACCCTTTGTCAAAGCTTCCTCAAGAAGCTTGCACCCTTGCCTTAGCTTCTCTAGGAAGCCTTGACCCCCTTGACCCTTCTTACTTGGCTTCTCTTGTAAGTTTTAAGCTTTCCCTTGCCTATATAAGGAGACTAACCCTCTCATTTGTTGGGTTCAGCAAAAAACCAGAGCTATAGACATATATATCTGATATATATCATCCTCTCTCTCTCTATATCTCCCTCTCTTCATTTTGTGTGTGTTTGAGGGCCTAAAGTGTGTGTTTGTTCTTAGTTTTGCACTAAAACACATAGCATTACACCTTACTTCGACTTTGAGAGACATTGAGGGTTTGTTCTTGAGATTTTGGACTGATTTTGGCCAGAAGAGAGTGGCTGGACCTACTGTTCTTGAAGTGTTCTTCAATGGTAACACTTTTGCTTTATTTTCCCCAATCTTGCACTAGCTTTTGACCTGTCTTGCATGCTGATTTAAGCTTTGTGTATAACTGAAAAAAGTCTTGTATTTTCATGCTTAAGATCTTTCATTAAGGTCATTTTGTTGTTTGGGGTCGACCTCTCCCTCTTAGGCCTTGTTTGGCCCCATTTTGTGCTATTTTTGGTGACCTCCGGGACCACCTTGTTTGGGCCTCCTCACCACTGAAATCTTGAGGGATTTCAGTGGTGAGGATGGTGGTTTAAGGTCCTAAGAAGGAGAGGGCCATCCCCTCTCCTTATTGCCTTGTTTACTTGCATTTTTGGCCTTCCAAAGGACCCCCATTTTGCATGCTTTGAAGTCTTATTTCAGGCCATTATTTGTGAGTTTTTAGGTCTGCCTTAACTCTGTCCAGAGCCCCTTTGGCCATATTTTGTGTCTATCATGCATGTGTGGAGCAATCCTCCTCAAGGCCTTTCAAAGGGGCTTTCATTTGCATGCTTCATTGACCTATTCCAGGGCCTTTTTGGTGGATTTTAGGACCCTCATAACCTATTTCCAGAGTTGGTTTTGCCATTTGGTGTGTCCATCATATAGGTGTGGAACAACCCCTTGCATGGCCCTCCAAAGGAGCCCATCATTTTTGCATGCCTTGACTGAGTTTTAGTAGTTATTTGGGCATATTTTAGCATACCATGTTGCTATTTTTGGCTGGTTTGGTGACCTCTCTTGTGCTTCATATACATGTAAGGTAAACCATGCTTACTAGCCTATGTTGCATGTTGTTTTAGCCCTTCATGTTAGCACTTTTTGGCCATGCTTAGAACTGATTTGGTGCATGTTTAGGCCTACCTGGGCTCTGTTTTCATGCCTCATGGTCAAATGATGCTTGCTTTGCATACCTATAGTGTAACACACTTTACTAGTTTCAATGCTTAAGCCATCCAACATGCTTCGTGTGAGTTGTTGCATCATTTCGGAGTCATTTTGTATGCTATTTCAGAGCTGGAATATATGCCATTGTGTTCATTGTTTCATCTTTGCCATGCTCTTGGAAAGTTGAGTTTTGTACCTTAGACTTGAGCCCTTGCATTGTGCATGCTTGTGTGTGTGTTTTCATGCCTTTGTCGCATCATTTTGGCCACTGATTTTGGCATGCTTGAGAGCTACCCATGTTAGTGTAAGTCCATTTTACCATGTTGTTGCATGCTTGTTTCATGTTGCATGTTGTTGCATGCTAGACACATCCACATGTTTAGGTTGTATGCCCATTGCATATTGCATGTTCACATGCTCATTTTGCATGCTTAGCTTGCATGTTTAGGTTGCATATCATTGCATGCATCTCTTGCCTCTTGAATTGATTATGATAGAGGTTGGGGCCCATTATTTGTTTTGTGCATTTCATTCCATATTGAAATTGCACACTTTGGCTTCTTGGGCCATCATGCATTGAAATGCGTGATTGGTGGTCCGAGAATCGAGTACCATGCTCCCTTGAGTCTTAAACATGATAGGGAGGGTGGTGGTGCAAACATTGCTTTGAAAATGCTTTGCCATGCCTTGTCTGTCCTCTGCTGCTGTCAAAACAGGTTTTTGCAGGAAGTTATGGCCGGTCGGCCATCTATAGTGCCGATCGACCAAACATCCGTAGCCGATGGCACAATTTTTGGTCGATAGATGGCCGGTGGCCTCTACTTTTGGCCGGTGACCTTCCACAGTGCTCAGAAGGTGGTTCTGGAGCATCCTTGGGATTCGTGCAAGTCTCAGAGGTGTAGAGCAGTGTAAACAGAGGCAACATGTGTCATGGCAATGGATTTCCGGACAAAGCCAATCTGAGCATGCGTGCATCCCTCTTCCCGAGGCCTTTTACTGCTTTCCATAGCTTAGTTAATTTGTTTAAATTAATTAGAAGTTTTGTAATATTTAATTAGCTAGAATAGTTCAATTGTTTATTCGGATTGTATTATTTATTTGGACCCTCCGAGCGAGGGCAATTGTGTAATAAGTGTGCGTGAGTGTGTGTATGTCTTCCAACCCCCACTTCTTTCTCCCTTTTACTTACCTGCTTTCAATGGTTAGTATTAGGGCATATTTAACTTAGCATACCTTATGCTATGCATGCGTGCATCCATACATTTGTCTTGCATGCACCGGGCTCGGCGCATCATACTAGCTGCATTGTATTTCAATTCCAAGTTGAATACGTGTTAGTTGTAGCATCATCATATGCCATCTTAGAATAGCCGAGCCTATCATAGTTGCATCTTGCATGTGTTGGATTAGCCATCTTAACATGAACTAGGATCATGCATATGATTACTAACTAGTTTTTGTTTTGGCTTGGAGTACTCGGTAAGCATTTATGTTTTAGCATCCTTGCATGCGTGTGAGTGTTGCCATCATAGCATGATTACCATGAGGCTAGCTGCTTATGTGATATAACTGCTTGAATGCCTGTGGATGGAGGTCGAATTACCTAAATTGGAATAATGCATTAAAACTGCGAGTTTTAAGCTCACTAGATAGTGGCAAAACCATCTTTTCTAAAGCCCACTTGAGGGTGGCAAAACCTGCATCTTTAGCCTACTTGTGAGTAGCAAACCATCATCAAAACAAACATGAAATGTTTTGTTCCAATTTAGGCGATTTGGTCTATACTTGTTTGCTGTGCGCATAACATAGTAATTCTAGGCTAATAACCGGAATAAGAACACATAACGTTTTCAAAATAAGATATCACGGTTAGTAGAGGCCGATCTTCGGATTGGGCGAGAGGGGGTGCTCATAGCTGACCTTCCCCAATCGTACCCAAGTTCCCGAGCCGAGGTAACTTTGGTGATGACGGACATGTGGCCTTTGGCACCGAGTCAAGGTTTCCTAAATTCCCCCATTAAAAATATTTAGGTGGCGACTCTGTATCTGGCAAAGCAGTCCATGTTTGGCACTTCTTTCAAAAATCTATTTTCTCAAAACGATTTGCCGGATTTGGACTCTTTGGTTCAAGATTAAGAATCGTGACAATTCGAGTCCTGAACTGTAGTAGACCCACAAATGAACAGAACGGGGGTCCTCCCCCGGGACGTTCGGGGACGTCTACACTATATGAGAGCAAGCCAACATCTGTCACTCAATAGGCTCAATGAACTTCTGTGAAATATGCTTTTGTTATGACTCTGATATGCTTCTGTTTGAAATCCAATGTGCTCCTCTGTTTTGAAATTATCATCATAATTGGTACCCAAGATGTTTGTTTGAAACTGAGACCATTAATATGTGATTACAATTCTATATAATTTAGAAATTTCTGTTATAGATCAGCAAGTGAAACCTTATTTGAAGGATTTAACATGTCAATAGCGAAATATTTCAATCTGTTTGAAAAATAAGGAGAATCATGAACATTCCTTAAAAGAAATCTCCTACTATTGGAAGTATATGAACTATAGATTGATGAGTTAAAGTATATAATTTATGTGATTGATGCCAATAGAAACGATAATGAATCGCTAATTTGGGTTGTTAACCATTAAGCGATTGAGAATAAGTTCAACTTGTGTGGAGAAAGTTCAATGAAAAGAAGTTAGCTAGGGGAGGAAATGAAGTGAGACCAAGTTATATGACTGATTTTCTGTACAAGTATCTTAAGTTTGGAGGACCAAACTTCCTAAAGGGGGAAGGCTGTAACGACCCCATCACGTATAAGATTAATACTTAATTAATTAAGAGGATTTGAAATTTAATTGCTGAGTATTATAATTTAATTTGGGATTTATGAGAATTGTGGAATCTGACTCGTATATGATTCTATTAAAGATTTATTTTGGAATTAGAAATAAAGGGTCCAAATGGCTTAAGGAAGTGAAGTTAAGAAGTTGAATCAATTTAATCTTAATTATGGACCCATTTGGGAGTTTAATTAAATATTCGTTTCAGTTTAGCAAAATTGAGATTCGATTAATTAGATCCTAATTGGAGTTGATCAAGTTAATTAAATTATGAGGATTAAGAATTGTGATTATTACGAATTAAATTTATTTATGCGGTGTCCAATTTGAATATGCAGTTTAAGCGACGGAATTTGGAACCTTTTGGGAGTTTGATTAAAATCTGATTGAGATTAATAAATTTAAATATAATTAATTGGACTCTAAAGGAAGTCAATTAGACTAATTAAATATGTGGGATTGTGATTAGTTAGGATTAATTAATTATGTGCTATCCAAGTATTAATTATATTACACTAAGTGGTATTTAATTAAGCTAATTAAAATGCTAATTGATCCTATTCAACTAATTAGCACGTTGGTATGTTGGAGAGGTTTCTAGAATAAAAATCTTAGATTGTTGGCAAGCTTTTATACATGAGGAGAGAGAGTAGAAGCTTTAGTTTTGTTTTGTGCTGGAACTTTAAGCTCAAAAAAAAAAAAGGAGGTGCAAGTGTGCTCTGTTTTGTAGCCGAGAGAGAGAGACCAAAAGAGAGAGAGAGAGAGAGTCTTGCTGGAAGAACAAAAAAAAAAAAAAAAAAAAAAAAAGAAAGAAATGTTCAAGAAGATTTAAAGAAATGCTCAAGTTTTTGGAAGGAACCCAAGGAGAATTAGAAGGGATTCAACTAAGGTATGGAATTTATGTTAATTTGTGTAGAATCTTTACATTATACTTAAAATTAAGGGTGAAATTGGAATCAATAGCAAGAAGATGAAGGAAAATTAGCTTAAGTACAAGATTATGGAAATTAATTTGAAGTGGGTTACATGCATGTGGATGGTTATGGAAATTAAATTGGAAATTAATTATTGGGGGTTTGATGTTGTGATTTTACATGAAACTAAGCTTCATTGTTACATGCATGAATAAATTTTACAAGTTTAATACTCTAATGATACATACATCATGAATTTTGAAGGAATTAAAAATAAAGCTTTGTAGATCAATTATGAATTGTTAAGATTTGGGTTTGCATGTAAAATCAAGTTAGGATCAAGAGTATGAATTATGATTTCTTAAATTTGTTAACTTGAGTTCAATTTCATGTAAATAGAAGAAGTTAGCAAAATGATGAATAAATGGAGTTATGTTCAATTTATGGAAAATTAGACATTGATTCGATTTTGATCCCCAACCCATGCATGCAAGATAATGAAAGAGTTTTATTCAAAACTTAAATTTATGTTATGGAACCTCTATGATTATGAATTAAATTGAGGTTAAAATAAATTGAGTTAAGCTTGAGATTAAGGAAATGAGTTTGGGAAATTTTATCAAGTAGGTTTAATTGGTGTTATTCCTCATGAATTTGGACTTCATCTTTACATGCATCAATGAATCTTTAAGAAAGTTATGGAATTAGTCTCATGGATTTTGTAAGAAATAAGCAAGAAATTAAGTAGACTCATAGTTGTGGAAATTAATTTGGAAAATTAATTGTTTTGATTTGATTTTGTAGTATTTTCTTGTAATACATGAGTTTTAAGGGAATTGAGCCATTCAAGTTCATATTTTGAAGTGACAAAGGAAATGTTTTAAGAAAATCAAGTTTATGGAAATTTGGGATTAATCCTAAAGTTTTGATTTTATAATTAGATTTTTATTTAATCCATGCATGTGATGTAATTTAAGAATTTTATTCAATTTAGATATATTTTAGAACACCCATGATTATAAATTAAGTTTTTGGTTGAAAATTGAATTAAGTTGAATTTCTAAGAAATTGATTTGTGTAATTCATAGTTAAGTTGATTTTGCTATTAATAATAAAATTGGATCTATTTGTATTACATACATCATGGAATTTCAAGAGGTTGGGAAGTCTAATTTATATTTTAGAATTGTGGGTTGATATTAATAAGATGAATTAAAACTAAATTTGGGCAATTGGAACATGATTTTGAATGAATGTTTTCAAATTGAAAGTGTTTACTAAATCATACAATGGTTCTCCATTTTTGTGTACCAAAAATACATGTTTTGAGGCTTTGAATACCAAATTTGAACTTCAATTGCAATTCTGGAAATTCCAGAATTTACGCTGTCGCTCGAGCGAGGAAAGTCTCGCTCGAGCGTGAAAATCGAGCTCTTAGAAGTTGTTCAAATTTTACAGTCCGCTCGAGCGACCAAAGTGGCGCTCGAGCGAAGACCCTATTTTCAGCATATTTTGGAAAATTGCATTTAGTTCACATTTTTATTCTCATCTCTTTCCAAAGCATTCTAGACATGATTTATGACTCAATGAAGATTAATAAGCTACCAATCAACATTGATTAGTTAGTTAAAGAATGAATCATTGATCTAGTGGTAATTGTTTAAGAAGCCAAGTAAAAGATCAATCTATTTGGAAAAGAAGGGCTTAGTAATGAAAGAATATGTGAAATAAGAACCCAGTTTATTTGAATGAGAAAGAATAAGCGTAGTAGAAGACTAGAAAAGTCAAGCTTGATCAAGGGAGTAATATTGTATTTCAATGTGTATATGTTAAGCATAGTAGAAGACTAGAAAAGTCTGCCTAATTTATCTGATATATTCAGTCTGTCCGATTTGCTTCTGAGGCTATCTGTGAGTAATAACATAGTAAGGCTATGTTCAACTTTATTTATTTTCTATGTGACGAATTAAGATCTGTTTTCTGAAATGATATGTTCTGTACAATGAATGATTATCCAATTTCTGATATGTATTCGTGACATCCTTAGCATCATGTGATATCTGTTGGCTGTTACCCAGTATCGGAGGTTCCATCACGGAACTTAATATGTCTGCACTCTGTTACCCGTACCGGAGGCTCCATCATAGGGCTCAGCGTGTTTATTGTAACGCCCTAAAAAATAAACCCATAAATCATACATTCTTGACAAGCTTAGACATAAGAGAATAAAGCATAATTTCATTCATTAGAGTATTCATTACAAAAGTATTACATGTTGACATCAAAAGTAAATGCCCTACGGGGTTACAACTTTCCAAGTCAACACTTGGGTTCAACAGAAATAGAGTTCTAACTCTTTACACAAAATAAGCCATTGGCTTGATATACATGTAATACAAAAAGTAATCACAAAAGGGTCTCTCAGCCACTAAGCCTCCCAAGCTACGTCCTTGGAGGTGGCATGTCACCTGTACTTGAAAGTGATTTCCCATATAGGATGAGCCAACGCCCAGTAGAGATATGCTAAACATAATAGAGCAATAACTAAAACAATAACATTAGATCAATGTTCAACTCATATAAACCAACTCATAATACATTTCAGATCCATGACGACAATGTCTATGTTTCATTCCATTTTTCTTTCACTTATCAAATTTACAGTTTATGAACATGGCTCAGAACCTGGCCAGACAATTCCCATGAGACTACAGCTCATGTTAAAACCTTTCCAATATCAGCAATTTAGATGAGGTTATAACTCACAATAAAATACTTCCATACTCTACAATTCACATGAGATATCAACTCATATTCAAACACTTTCATACTTCAATAAGTACACAGATTTGCAGTACTAATGGAGTCTATCCCCTATCTCCTCCCAAACAGGTTTGAGAGTCCATCCCCTATCTCCTCTCAAACCATGGAGTACATCCCCTATCTCCTCTCACACAATACAATGTATATAAACAATTATCATATACATGATCAATCAATACACATATTTGATGTATTATTCCACCTGTCATATTCAATGACATATTCAATCGATTAATTTTAATTTGCCTAATCATCATGCAGTGTCTACAACAATCAAGACTATCCTCAACCGATAGCCCAAAGCAATTATTTCTAAACAGATAATAATGCATCAACAGATAATTTATCCATATTTTCAAAGGTGAGTGATTAATAAATCCAACTCCACCATTAAATCTCATAATAAGCCAATTTCATTATTTCCAACTCAATTTCATATTTCCATAACTTTTCCCAATTTAATTATATAAATTAATTTATAACAAAAATTAGGGCTTTCCTCCCTCTTTACTCAACATTGACCCAAGGTCCAAATATTAACATCATTAATCTCATTTCAAGACCCAAATACACATGTATTGGTCAAATTAACATACCCCTCTTTATTCATTTTGAAACCCTAACACCCAAAATTACCCAACTCCGACATTAAATCAAAATAAGTAAAAGTTTAAGTCAAAGATCATAAAAATGAGTAGTTATCCCTACCTCAAATTCGGAGCTCAAAGGAGAAGATGAAGAATTTCGAAGTTGCTCCAAATCCCAAGATTTTCGGATCAAAATGTAGCTCTCACCAAGCTCAACACTTTTTACAAAAGCCCAAAGGTGGGAGATCACTAGGGCTAGATGATTTCTTAGAGAGAAGGTGAAGTTTAGAGTGAGGAGCTCTCCAATGGAGGTTTTGAAAAGTTAGAGAGAGAGCAGGAGTCAAAGAAAAGTGATCCAAAAAGTCACTTTTCGGACTGATATAAAAGTCGCCCCGCTCGAGCGTGGAACTCCCCGCTCGAGTGTCAGACATAGACTCATGGTCGAGCGTGAAAAGCGCCGCTCGAGCGTTGATTGAACACTTGCAGAAGTTTTGCAGACCGTGGTCCCCGCTCGAGCGTCAGAATCCCCGCTCGAGCGGAGGAACAAAATCAAAGGGGCCCGCTCGAGCATCCGATGACCTGCAGAGAAAAATACTGGGAGATGGAAAATCACGCTCGAGCGTCAAAACGCCCGCTCGAGCGAAGAAGTAACAACAAAGGGCCCGCTCGAGCGTCAAAAGCCCCGCTCGAGCGTGAAGGCCAAAAATTAGGCATCAACTCTTGGTTCCCAAGCACAACCAACATGTTTCAAACCTGCCCAACACAACCCAAGACTGAAATACAAAGAGTAAAGGATGGAAGCGAGAATAAGACAACAACACATCCACGGAACCGAGTCCGGAATACAATACACAAGGAAAGGGAGAACCGGGATCGCTCGCTATAACCTCCCCCCTTAAGGAATTTCGTCCCCGAAATTAGATAAATAAGTTTCAATAATATGATTTGTCAATTCTCAATAATATTACAATTCAACATTTATCAACTTGACCCATTACTGGTCATCTCATCTCTTTTCAAGAGGCCAATCGCAATATATATTTCTCAATATGCATTATCAACATGCTTTCCCTTGAAATTTACCAATTTCAACACATATTCCACCATTCAATTACATATATAATGTTTTACAACTTAAGACATATTCAATATTCTTAAAGTTCATCAATACAACAAAATTCCCAATACATGGTTAAACATTAATAAACAAGTCTGGATATTTCTCAAGGACCTCCAACTCACGTTCCCAAGTGGCTTCTTCCACTCCGTGATGTTTCCACAAAACCTTCACCAAGGGTATCGTCTTGCCTCGCAAGACTTGTTCTCGTCTATCCAAGTCACGTACCGGTCTCTCCTCATACGAGGCATCCTCATCTATCTCTAAGTCAGTCCAATCCAATACATTGGATGGATCCGGCTCGTACTTCCGAAGCATACTAACATGAAACACGTCATGCACTCCGGACAACTGTGGCGGTAAAGCTAAACGGTATGCAAGCTCCCTAATCCTTCCAAGGATCTCAAAGGGACCAATAAGCCGAGGGGACAACTTCCCACTCTTCCCAAACCTCATCAAACCCCACCTAGGTGATATTTTCAGAAAGACATGATCACCCGTCTCAAATGCCAAAGGCCTCCACCTACGGTCGGCATAACTATTTTGGCGACTCTGGGCTGTAACAAGCCTCCTACAGATAAGCTTAACTTTCTCTGTCGTTTCCCTCACCAACTCCGGGCCCAACAAAGGTGCCTCACCCACCTCGGCCCAACACACTGGAGACCTACAAGGTCGGCCATACAAGGCCTCAAACGGTGCCATACCGATACTCGACTGAAAGCTGTTGTTGTAGGCAAACTCCACCAAGGGCAAGTGCCTCTCCCACGACCCACTAAAGTCAAGGACACAACCTCGAAGCATATCCTCAAGGATCTGAATAGTACGCTCGGACTGCCCGTCAGTCTGAGGATGATAAGCCGTGCTAAAGGTCAATGTAGTGCCCAAGGCACTCTGCAAACTCTGCCACAACCTAGCAGTAAAACGAGGATCTCTATCTGAGACGATCGACACTAGGACTCCGTGCAACCTCATTATGTCCTGAATATACAAGTCGGCAAGATGATCTACCGAATCTCTCAAGCACATAGGGATAAAGTACGCCGACTTAGTCAATCGGTCTACAACCACCCAAATAGCATCACTACCCCGTTGAGTCCTCAGAAGACCTACAACGAAGTCCATAGTGACATGCTCCCACTTCCACTCGGCGATAGGCAAGGGTTGCAACAAACCCGCTGGCCTCTGATACTCGGCCTTCACTTGCTGACAAGTAAGGCACTTCGATACAAAAACTGCCACATCTTTCTTCATACCCCGCCACCAAAACTAGCGACCCAAATCACGATACATCTTAGTGCCTCCCGGATGCACCGCAAGGCGCGAATGGTGAAACTCTCGGAGTACCTCCTCTCGGCAAGACTCCGGTACAAACAAACGGTCTCGGTATCTCACACTCAGGTCGGGATACACGATCAAACCCTTCCCAGCCTTCCCACTGGAGATCTTCTCTTGGAGGGATTCTACTTCAAGGTCACCTCTCTGTGCCTCTAACACTCGACTCACAAGTGTAGGCTGCGCAACTACAGAAAACAAGGCCGCAGCCTCAACAGATTCACCCAAAAGTAAATCAAACTCGCCAAGTGCACCCAACATCTCCCACTCCCAGATGGCTATACAAGCTACATCACTAATGGATTTCCTACTAAGGGCATCGGCCACAACATTGGCCTTTCCCGGGTGATAGTGCAACTCGAAATCGTAATCCTTAATAAACTCCATCCATCTCCTCTGCGTCAAGTTCAAGTCTTTCTGTGTAAACAGATATTTCAGACTCTTATGATCCGAGAATACTTCGAATCTCTCACCATAAAGGTAGTTCCTCCAAATCTTCAAGGCAAAAATCACAGCTGCTAACTCTAGGTCATGTGTAGGGTAATTCCTCTCGTGTATTTTCAACTGACGTGAGCCATAGGCTACCACTTTCCCCTCTTGCATCAACACACAACCCAAATCCTCTCGTGAGGCATCACAATAAATAGCATAACCTAAACCTCTCTCCGGAATAATCAACACTGGAGCGGTAGTAAGTCTAACTTTCAACTCTTGGAACGACTTTTTACAAGTCTCACTCCATACAAACTTGACCCCTTTTCGCGTCAATCTAGTCAACGGTGAAGCTAACCTAGAGAAATCCTTTACAAACCGGCGGTAATACCCTGCTAATCCCAGAAAACTGCGGATCTCAAACACATTCTTAGGCTGTGCCCAATCTTGCACTGCCTCTATCTTGGATGTATCAACAGACACCCCTTCCCCGGAGACTACATGGCCTAAGAACTTGACCTCTCTTAGCCAGAACTCACACTTCCCAAATTTGGCATACAACCTATGGGCTCTAAGCAACTCAAGCACGACTCTCAAGTGTTCCTCGTGCTCCTCCTCAGAAGGTGAATAAATCAGAATGTCGTCCACGAAGACGACCACAAAGCAATCTAGGGATTCCTGGAATATCCGGTTCATCAAATCCATAAACATTGCCGGTGCATTGGTGAGCCCAAAAGGCATCACCAGAAACTCATAGTGGCCATACCGTGTACGGAATGCCATCTTCGGAATATCCTCCTCCTTGACCCTCAAACTGGTGGTAACCCGATCTCAAGTCTATCTTAGAGAAACAACGGGACCCCTTCAACTGGTCAAACAAATCATCTATACGGGGCATAGGGTACTTATTCTTGACCGTAGCTCGATTCAATTTCCGGCAATCAATACAAAGTCTCAAGGCACCATCTTTCTTTTTAGCAAAGAGGGCCGGTGCTCCCCATGGTGAAACACTAGGGCGGACAAAACCCTTATCGAGCAACTCCTGGAGTTGAATCTTCAACTCACTCAACTCGGCTGGGGCAAAACAGTAAGGTGCCATGGAAATCGGTGCCGTGCCGGGCACTAAATCAATAGAAAACTCAACCTCTCGATGAGGTGGTAAACTAACAAGGTCCTCGGGAAAGACATCCGAATACTCGTAAACCACTCTCGGCAACTCAATCTGGATCTTATCACACTCACTACTCATAAAGCTAGCGAGAAGACCACTAAGCTCACTCTGCCCTCGCGGATCATACACCGGTGGCAAGACACTACCAACCCGATCCCCTAAGAAATGGAAACAGTCCCCGCTCAAGGTACATACTGTGACCCTCTGGCGGTAACAATCAATAACAGCCCGGTATGACGACAACCAGTCCATACAGAAAATCACATCAAAACCCGACATAGCCATAACTACAAAAGAAAATGGAAGCCGGCGGTCGGCGACCTCTATATCACAGCCCCGACACCCTTGTTTCAAAATCAACTCACCCCCAATAGGTGATACAACACAAATAGGAGATGCTAACTGTGCCAACTCCAACCCCAAAATAGATGCAAATGCAGCAGATATAAAGGAATGGGATGCACCCGTATCAATCAACACATTGGCAACCGAGTTGCAAAACAAGAAGGTACCTCTCACAACTGATGGAGCAGGCACAAGATCCTGCGTGGTAACAGCATACACGCGCCCCGAAGGTCTCTGGTCTACCTGCTCAGCTCTCGGAGCAAAAGACTGTTGCACAAACTGAGACGATGAAGCCCCCTGATTAGCCCTCGAGGCCTGAACTGACTGTGCTGGCTGAAAACTCTGCCTCGACCTAGATGCACCAGATGTGCCACTCAACTCCGGGCAAAACCTCTTCAGGTGCCCTGCTTGACCACACTGGTAACAAGAGAGCGGCTGACCTCTGCCCTGACTCTGGCTCTGAGGTCGAGCCGAAGATGAAGCTGCTCTCTGTCCTCCTCCCCTCTGTGGGCAAGCTGAAGACTTGTGGCCCAGCTGACCACATTTGAAACAGGTAGTGTCTCCCTGACTGCCTCTCCCAGAGCCTGCACTCGGCGCTTGAAAGGTCGATTTAGCAACTACACCCTGGGACTGCTGAGGGTTAGGACCCCTCTGCCTCCTACCGTCCCCCTGGCCATCCTGACTTCTCTTGGAGCCCCTCATCCTCTCATCCTCCTCCTGCATCATAGTCTCCATATGGGCCGCAGCATCCACAATGCGCCCATACTCCCGGGTCATGGACCCTCCAACTTTAGTCTTGAGCCTGTGTCTCAACTTCTTCTCAAACTCAAGACAACGGCGTTCCTCAGACGCCACAAGCTCAGGTGCAAACCTAGATAAACTGGTAAAAGCGGCCTCAAACTTGGCCACTGATGAATTCAGCTTCTTGAGCTGATAGAACTGATCTCTCAACTTCTCCCTGACAGCGGGAGACCGAAACTTCTCCTAGAAAGCATCTACAAAGGCCTCCCACGTCCCTCCAATACGGCCCCGAACAAACTTCCACCACTGACCCGCATCTCCCTTCAGCTGGAAGGACGCCAAGGTCACCTTCAAAGCCCTGTCTTCGATGCCAAGCATCTCAAACGTCTTCGTCATCTGCTCCAGCCACTCATCAGCCTTAAGTGGCTCCTTCGGATCACCTACAAATTCGTCCGGGTTAGACCGGAAGAACTCCCTCTTTAGAAAAGAAGGCCCTGCCTCAGCAACATGGGCCTGGACCTGATTCTCAGCTCTGAGAATGTCCATGGATTCCCTCAAAGCTCCTGCCATCTCACGGGCTAAGGCGCCCATGGCCTGCTGACCTACTGGCTCGGCCACATTGGCCTGACCAACTCCCTCATGCTGCGTCGAATCTCATCCGGTATAGGCACCTCCTGCCTACCACGTCTACCACGCCTACCTCCGCGTCCTCGTCCTGACATCCTAATAAAGGTAACAGGAACATTAGCACATTCACAAATGTGCCAAAGCTATAACACTCGCGTCCTAGTGCATGGACAATTGTAATTCAGTCCACGTAAGCACATAATCACATAAGCACTTACGAATTTCATTTCTGGATAACGACAGTCCCGAGGCATTACTAGAGTTCTGGTTAGAAACAGCATTGATCAAGTTCTTTTTCCAACAAGACTCACAGAAACCCAAGGATCCAATCAACATCCTAGAAATTAAATCCCATACCCAAATAGTCACGTAAACATGTTATCAAGTAAACACATAACATATAACACTACATCTAAGTCTCTAACAAGCGAGACAAGCCCACTGTGGTACTAACCACTTCCCACGTACCCAAAGTATTCAAACCCGGTACGCTCTGATACCAAGTTGTAACGCCCTCAAAAATAAACCCATAAATCATACATTCTTGACAAGTTTAGACATAAGAGAATAAAGCATAATTTCATTCATCAGAGTATTCATTACAAAAGTATTACATGTTGACATCAAAAGTAAATGCCCTACGGGCTTACAACTTTCCAAGTCAACACTTGGGTTCAACAGAAATAGAGTTCTAACTCTTTACACAAAATAAGCCCTTGGCTTGATATACATGTAATACAAAAAGTAATCACAAAAGGGTCTCTCAGCGACTAAGCCTCCCAAGCTACGTCCTTGGAGGTGGCATGTCACCTGTAACTGAAAATGATTTCTCATATAGGGTGAGCCAACGCCCAGTAGAGATATGCTAAACAAAATATGAGCAATAACTAAAACATTAGCATTAGATCAATGTTCAACTCATATAAACCAACTCATAATACATTTCAGATCCATAACGACAATGTCTATGTTTCATTCCATTTTTCTTTCACTTATCAAATTTACAGCTTATGAACATGGCTCAGAACCTGGCCAGACAATTCCCATGAGACTACTGCTCATGTTAAAACCTTTCCAATATAAACAATTTAGATGAGGTTATAACTCACAATAAAATACTTCCATACTCCACAATTCACATGAGATATCAACTCATATTCAAACACTTCCATACTTCAATAAGTACACAGATTTGCTGTACTAATGGAGTCCATCCCCTATCTCCTCCCAAACAGGTTTGAGAGTCCATCCCCTATCTCCTCTCAAACCATGGAGTACATCCCCGATCTCCTCCTACACAATACAATGTATATAAACAATTATCATATACATGATCAATCAATACACATATTTGATGTATTATTCCAATCGTCATATTCAATGACATACTCAATCGATTAGTTTTAATTCGCCTAATCATCATACAGTGTCTACAACAATCAATACTATCCTCCACTGATAGCCCAAAGCAATTATTTCTAAACAGATAATAATGCATCAACAGATAATTTATCCATATTTTCAAAGGTGAGTGATTAATAAATCCAACTCCACCATTCAATCTCATGATAAGCCAATTTCATTATTTCCAACTCAATTTCATATTTCCATAACTTTTCCCAATTTAATTATATAAATTAATTTATAACAAAAATTAGGGCTTTCCTCCCTCTTTACTCAACATTGACCCAAGGTCCAAATATTAACAACTAACATCATTAATCTCATTTCAAGACCCAAATACACATGTATTGGTCAAATTAACATACCCCTCTTTATTCATTTTGAAACCCTAACACCCAAAATTACCCAACTCTAACATTAAATCAAAATGACTAAAAGTTTAAGTCAAAGATCATAAAAATGAGTAGTTATCCCTACCTTAAATTCGAAGCTCAAAGGAGAAGATGAAGAATTTCGAAGTTGCTCCAAATCCCAAGATTTTCGGATCAAAATGTAGCTCTCACCAAGCTCAACACTTTTTACAAAGGCCCAAAGGTGGGAGATCACTAGGGCTAGATGATTTCTTAGAGAGAAGGTGAAGTTTAGAGTGAGGAGCTCTCCAATGGAGGTTTTGAAAAGTTAGAGAGAGAAGGAGTCAAAGAAAAGTGATCCAAAAAGTCACTTTTCGGACTGATATAAAAGTCGCCCCGCTCGAGCGTGGAACTCCCCGCTCGAGCGTCAGACACAGACTCACGGTCGAGCGTGAAAAGCGCCGCTCGAGCGTTGATTGAACACTTGCAGAAGTTTTGCAGACTGTGGTCCCCGCTCGAGCGTCAGAATCCCCGCTCGAGCGGAGGAACAAAATCAAAGGGGCCCGCTCGAGCATCAAAACTCCCGCTCGAGCGTCCAATGACCTACAGAGAAAAATACTGGGAGATGAAAAATCATGCTCGAGCGTCAAAACGCCCGCTCGAGCGGAGAAGCAACAACAAAGGGCCCGCTCGAGCGTTAAAAGCCCCGCTCGAGCGTGAAGGCCAAAAACTGGGCATCAACTCTTGGTTCCCAAACACAACCAACCTGTTTCAAACCTGTCCAACACAACCCAAGACTCAAATATAAAGAGTAAAGGATGGAAATGAGAATAAGACAACAACACATCCACGGAACCGAGTCCGGAATACAATACACAAGGAAAGAGAGAACCGGGATCGTTATATTTATTCTCTGTTACCCAGATCCGGAGGTTCCTTTATGGAACTGGTTATTCATAACCCTCACGTGTCTGCATCTGTTCTGTATCTGCTCTGTTAATGCTAATGGATGTATCATGTATGATTAAGCATGGACTCTGATTTCTGTGTTTGCTTTAAGCAAGAATATGAATATGTATCTGTTATGAATCTGAATTTTGATTTTTGAATCTGGTATGGATATCATTCATTAAAACCCTTTACTCTGTTATTATTCACTGGGCTCTAGCTCACTGTATTATTTATGTATGTAGGCGATCAGGCGCGTGACCAGGCTTAGAGGCATCTGCCTAGAATATGTTTTTGTCAGCCAATCTATGTGCCTCCCGTGGAGGTTCCGGACATGTCAAGTGATTATGGCTATGTGGCTTAAAGTTTAAGTTTTGTTTTCGTGTTTGGTTGAACAAGTCTTGTGTATTTTGTAAATAGGGCTAAGTCCCTTTTTGTCTAATCTGTATATATATAACGACTTAAAGATAATGTGTATATATGTATATAAAAAGTTTAAAATTTTTCTGTCTCATATAAGTCTGCACAGCTCAATGGACATTGTATATTGTTATTTGCTTTCGCTAGTCCCTAATATTATGTTAATTTGTCTCAGAGGCCTTCGGTAATCCCAGGATTATTGGCCGGTTACAATGCTAAACCTATAGGGGCAGGTTTGGGTCGTGACACTTGGCGAAGGAGGATTAGGGTTGAAACTCCAATGTTTTCTTTGTAAAAATTTTAGATTCAATTTATATAACTTGATTGAAACATAAACAAAAGGTATTTTCAATCGGAAGATAAAAATGATTATTCCACATTAATTCCAAAAAAATAATTACTTTCACTAATTGATTACATCATAAAAATCTAGTTATTTGATTCGTAGGGAATATCAAGCTTTCATTGTGCTTTGAGTCTACAATAGAACAAGATGTTATACAAAATAAAAAACTTTTCCTATATAAATAAATCAATCAACTAAAATAATCTGACATTGAAAACTATGATTGAATCATAAAATGTTTACAGAGAAAAAGGGACCGAAATAATGCAAATGATATAAAGATGTAATAATAAATAAAATAAAATTTGCATTTCATTGTAAAAGAGAAAACAACATCATTTTTTTTTCTTCTATTTTTATGACTAACATATTGTTGACACACACACACACACACACACACACAAAGAGTGTTATATGAACTGAAATTTTATAAGTGTCCAATATAATTATGTCAAATTTATATTATTTTCAAATATCATGATATCTATTTATTCGCAATTGATTAAAATAGTCAAAAAGTAAAAAAAAAAAACAAATATAAAAACTCAACCCATTATCTCTATTTTTATACATGTCATTTTATTAAAAAATAAAAAATTATTAAAAAAAATCAATCCCCAAATAAATTCTTATTAAAAAAATCAAATTTGAAACAAAATTCACGTATAACACAGGTAGAAAATTAGTACAAGTAGCCAATAGGACCACCGAGGGTGGCGGCAGCATTGTGGAAAGGCGTTGACCTTTTACACAAGTGAGTAGAGCTCGATTCTTGGGGCACAATTAAGGATCCATTTACACAAGTGACTTTACCTCATGTACTGAGGATTGATGCATTCCCTACTTACTCTAGTGGTGAATTCCTTCATTTGAGTGAGATAAATCTAACCAAAATACGGGAGCCTCAGAATTGCAATGATATCTCTAAGAAACACTCATTTTTCCTGTTAAAAATAAATAAATAAATAAATAAAAGTAGCCAATAGGCATTATCATAGAAACTGCATAGTGGGAAAAAGTTTTGCTGCCATGACTTGTTAATCGGTGGGTCAAACATTAAAGGGTAAATTACCCTTTCCACTATTGTACTTTGTATCAAATTTCACTTTAACTCTTACATATGAAATTATGACAGTCAACCCTTACATTTCTGGTCAAATCCCACTTTGGTCCCTACACATGAAATTATGACAATCAACCCCTTGCACTTTTACTCAAACCCTACTTTGGTCCCTACACAAGTGTCAATGTCCCTTTTCTGTTACTTCATTTTTAAATCTTTAACAAAATCCAGTCATGTGACAAAAATGTGACTACGAAATAAGAGTAAGAGAAGAAAATCATCTATGTTTCTACTAATGCACTTTTTCTTACGTGATAAGTATTTGAGAGTTATATAATATATATATATATATATATATTCGTATGGTAAAATTGTGACCAAAAAAGAAGAAAGTAGAGTTTTTGAAATTAAAAAAATGCGACAAAGAAATCAAAGAGAAAGAAATATGAATAGACAGAAGACTGCGTTACCATGAAAAATAGAGTTTCGTGATTTTAATTTATGTAAAATCCTAGTTCATCTTTTTAATTGTTCACAATTTTCATTTTATTTTAGTCTAATACAATCATATTTTGATTTAAATTTTGGATAAAGTGTATACTGGTAAAAAATGTAGATAATTTTCCTTTCTTACGCTCATGTCATAGTTACATTCTTATCACATGACAAGATTCTATTAAATATTTAAATAATTGAGTAACAGAAAGGAAAATTGACACTTGTATATAGATCAAAGTGAGATTTTACCAAAAGTACAGGAGGTTAACTGTCACAATTTCATGTGCAAGGATTAAAGTGGAATTTGACCAGAAGTGTAGGCGGTTGATTGTCATGATTTCATGTGTAGGAGCCAAAGTGAGATTTGATACAAAGTGTAGGAGTGCAAAGTGTAATTTACCCAACATTAAAAAAGAATTAATAAAATTTAAATAGATTAATTTGTGGTGTGCATTTGTGCATCATGCAAGGTGGACATATGACTACTTAGTCTGATTTTTTGTGACGTTTCGTTAAATTTTTTTTTTTATTTTATAGAAACTATACATCAGTGTAGTTTGTGAAAACAAATTCGAAATTAATGAAAAATTATATAAATATTAATAATTAAAATTATAAACTTTCTTTTTTTATGTATAATTTGTTTCCTCTGACATCACTGTAGAGTAATATTTCCAATTTTTTTAATCATTTAAAAAAAAGAGTATAATTTTTAATTGGATGGTAGCCTATCAGATTTAACTTAAGACTAAAGTCTCGTTTGTCAACTATAGGCTGTGTTTGGTGGCGTTTTTGTAACGCTCCAAAATAACCCAACACAAATTAGGTACATTAACCAACATCCATTAAAGAATAATAGCAATTCTCCAACCTTTACATCATTAATCAATAAGGTTTGTACAAAAGTCCCATATGCGAATTATACATTCAATGATATAGAAATACATGAATCTATAGCATGTAGAACATCAAATCCCAAAATAAATAAAATGCCCTTGAAGACTTACATATTCCAAGGCTTAAGCTCGGTTACACAAAAATGGTCTCTCGGACCCATACATGAATAGCCCTTGGCTTGCAAAAATTTCAATCACAACAAAAGAGCCTTATACTCTCAAAACATACTTCCATGCCCTAGTTTGGCGGGTTCACCACGTCTTTTCTTGCACCAAAGTCCCATAGGGGTGAGCATAAAGCCCAGTAGAGAAATCTTAACAAAGTATATACGTTTATGCAAGAATTCCCAATATGAAATGTACATGCCATGCTACGCCCCAAAAAAAGAGTTCGTTTACATCTCTTTGAAAACCACCATGCACAACGATAACATGAAATTCTCTACAATTCAGAAATTTACTATTTAATTCATTGGGGCGGTAAATACAACTCAGGTAATCCCTGAGTTGGTGTTTGCAAGTAGGCATAACTAGCACTACCAAAAACCCACTTTACCCGCTGCTAACCGGAAGGGAAGTGGTACCTCCTCCGCGCGTGTTTTCGGTCTTTCACCCTGGACACTCAGGCCAACTTAATCAATTCCATCTACACCTCCTATCCGGATTTACTAACGTATTTATCCCAAGACATTACAATAGTTCTCATTTCTCAATAATTCTTTCTCAATGCAAGCTTCAAATCCCAATTCAATAATTATAACAAGCTATATATTGAAATGTCAATGCCACAGTTATCCATGCAATGCAACAATTAACCATGCCATATAGTGATTACCCATGCAATGTATCATCCAAACAATAACATAATCTCCCCACAATTGTTCCATTTGCGATCACAATTTCCACTTCCGTTTTCCAATACAATTAACATGTATAATTCATGAACTTTTACCTCTATCCAAGTGTTGCGACATTTCCACATCTCATAAGGTCTCAACATTTTGTCATTTCAAGATTCATATACATATCTACATATACAATAGATTCCAAGGAAATTTACTAATTTCGTATATACTAAGAAATTTGATATTTTGCCTCTAATGTCATGAAATCTCCATTTAAACATTCATTTAACACAAGTAGAATCATAATTTCTCAACATCCAACAAACCCCCCAAATTTCTAGGTTTTTCATCCAAACAATGCATTTTCTCTATTTCTTGGTAAAATCTCACCAAAAACATCATTTTTATGACAATGAGCTTCAATTAGTCAAGAAAATCTTTCAAAGAAACAAAAGATGGATTTCTTTTGCAAAACCATTAACTTCTTGAGCTAAAATCCAAAACCTTTTTATAATGTCTTTAAGAAAGCTCCAAAATCACATTAACCTTGCATAGACATGTATATATAACTCAAAGAAGTTACTACCTCAAGTTTTGAAGAAGAAAATGAGATGAAACCCTTGAAATCAATGGTGCCAAAACCCAATCTCCACTGTACACAATGTAGCTCTTGAGGAGCTCTTTAACTTTGATGAAGGAACTTGGGTTGAAGATGCAATGGATCCAAGGGGATCAAGAGTTTGAAGAGTTTTGGGGTATGAAATGTAGAGAGAAGGGAGAGTAGTGTGTTTTTAGTGAGAGAGTGATATAGGAAAAGTGACACACACAACCCAAAAAGAGAAGAAAAATAGAGCTTTACAGACTCAGGCCCCGCACTTGCCCCCGCACGTGCGGCTCTGATTCCCGCACGTGTGGCACCTTCCCGTACTCCCCCTTCGCACATGCATATAATGCAGTGTGCAATGTTCAAAAGCCCACACTTCCCCGCACGTGCGGCCCTGGTCCTCCAGCCCAAAACCTTTTTCTGGTTCGATTCCAGACACTCCGGACTCGACCGAGCACCCTCTGAAACGAGTGACACTCAAACCTAGAATAAACAAGGACCAAAATTTGAGAAAAAGCTTTTGACCACAACAAACCCGAAGAGGACAATAAGTGAAGTGACGTATACGAAACTGGTCATCACATCCTCCCCACCATAGGAAATTTTGTCCCGAAATTTAAATAAACTACCAAACAAATGGGTTCTAGCAATCATGACTGTGCCATCATAATTTCAAATCACAAAATCGATCTTCAACCAACATTTACAATCATCATCATCGTCATTATCTCGAAACGACAACTGCTTATAATAGGCATCCAAAATGAAGCTTTCTACCAAAATATCATTCCACCACAACCTCATGCTTAGATTAACAATACATATAACAACATGTGATTAACAATTTTAACACTTTTTCCTTCAACAATAGGGAATATTACGATTTAAAACAACTAAGCATTCCCAAACCAATCTGGATACTTGGAACGAACCTCCGCTTCCCGTTCCCAAGTTGCCTCCTCAACCCCATGGTGCCTCCACAACACCTTTTATTAACGGTATAATTTTGCCCCGTAGCACTTGCTCCCAGGTGTCTAGTATTTGAACTGGTTGCTCTTCGTAAGAGGCATCCTCATCTACCTCCAAATCAACCCAATCAAGCACGTGAGAAGGGTCGGGTTCATACTTCCTAAGCATAGACACATGGAACACATTGTGAACCCCCGAAAGTTGTGGCGGTAAAGCCAACCGATACGCCACCTCCCCAATTCTCTCCAATATCTCGAAAGGCCCAATAAACCTCAGAGACAACTTACCGCTCTTACCGAATCTCATCAAATGCTGCCTAGGTGAGATCTTAAGGAAAACATGGTCACCCACTTCGAAAGACAAAGGTCATCTCCTCTTATTGGCATAACTTTTCTGTCAACTTTGGGCGGTAGCTAACCTCTTTCAAATGAGAGAAACTTTCTCGGTTGCCTCCCTAACAATTTCTGGACCCAACAACGGTGCATCCCCCACCTCGGCCCAACAAACCGGTGATCTACAAGGTCGGCCATACAAGACCTCAAACGGTGCCATCTCGATGCTAGTTTGGTAACTATTGTTATAGGCAAATTCAATCAACGACAAATGTCTCTCCCAAGACCCCTTGAAATCAAGGACACAAGCTCTAAGCATGTCCTCCAAAATCTGAATGGTACGTTCCGACTGCCCATCGGTTTGAGGGTGGTAAGTGGTGCTAAATGTCAACTTAATTTCCAATGCCTCTTGAAGGCTTTGCCACAACCGGACAGTAAAATGAGGATCTCTATCTGATACGATGGTTACAGGAACTCCGTGAAGTCGAACTATCTCTCAAATGTACAACTCTGCCAAGTGCTTAATTGAGTCGTCGGTACGCATCGGAATGAAATGTGTAGACTTAGTCAACCTATCAACAATTACCCAAATGGCATCATTGCCCCGCTGTGTTCTAGGAAGCCCAACTACAAAATCCATGGTAACGTGCTCCCATTTCCACTCGGCTATCGGTAAGGGTTGTAACAAACCCGTTGGTCTTGGGTGTTCGGCCTTCACTTGTTGACAAGTAAGGCACTTTGACACAAAGGAAGCGACATCCCGCTTCATACCCCTCCACCAAAACTGACGGCTAAGATCATGATACATTTTGGTGCTTCCCGGATGTACCGCAAGGCGTAAGTGATGGAACTCTCGAAGCATTTCCTCTCTACAAGATTCTAGTATAAACAAATGGTCTAGGAATTGTACACTCAGATTCGAGTGGATGTTCAAACCCTTCTCTTCCTTCCGGTTAGAGATTCTATCACGAATTGACTCTACTTTACGGTCTCCTTGTTGTGCCTCTATAACTTTACTAATCAAGGTAGGTTGAGCACTCAAGGTAAACAAAGTTGCACCCTCATCAGACTCACCCAAGTGCAATTCAAACTTGCTGATGTCACCCAACATAACCGATTCCCGAATAGCCACACTCGCCAAACTACTCACGGATTTCCGACTTAAGGCGTTGGCCACTACGTTGGCCTTTCCCGGATGACAGTGTAACTTGAAGTCATAATCCTCCAAAAATTCCATCCACCTCCGTTGGCGTTAATTCAAGTCTTTTTGGGAAAACAAATATTTTAGACTCTTATGATCAGAGAAAACCTCAAACTTCTCACCATACAAATAATGCTTCCAAATTTTCAAGGCAAACACTACTGCTACTAACTCCAAGTCATGGGTGGGGTAATGTTTCTCATGAGTTTTCAATTGTCATGAACTGTAAGCTATAACCTTTCCCCGTTGCATCAAGACACAACCAAGCCCATCCTGAGACGCATCACAATACATGGTGTAACCCAAACCTCTTTCCGGAATTATCAACACCAGTGCGGTAGTCAGTCTAGCCTTAAGCTGTTGGAAAGACTTTTCACAAGCCTCACTCCACACAAACTTAACTCCTCTTCTAGTCAATCTAGTCAAAGGCGTGGCTAGTCTAGAAAAGTCCCTTACAAAACATCGATAATACCTCGCCAATCCCAAGAAACTCCGAATCTCAAAACATTTTTGGGTTGTTCCCAATCCTGCATGGTGTCTATTTTTGAAGAATCTACAGTTACTTCCTCTCTCGACACTATATGACCCAAAAACTTCACTTCGGTGAGCCAAATCGCATTTCTCAAATTTGGCATACAACTGGTGCTCTCTAAGCAAGTCAAGTACTACCCTCAAATGAGTCTCATGTTCTTCCTCAGAAGTTTAATAAATTAAGATGTCGCCCACAAAGACGACCACAAAATGATCCAAGTATGCTCTAAAAATTCGGTTCATCAAGTCCATAAAGGAAGCCGGTGCATTAGTCAACCCAAAAGGTATTACAAGGAATTCATAATGCTCATAACGCGTACGAAAGACCGTTTTCTGGATGTCCTCCTCCCGAACCCTCAACTGATGGTATCCTGACCTCAAATCTATCTTCGAAAAGCAATAAGACCCTTTAAGTTGGTCAAACAAATCATCTATTATGGGTAGAGGATACTTGTCTTAACGGTAACCTAGTTCAGCTTACGGTAATCAATACACAACCGCAACAACCCATCATTCTTCTTCGCAAAGAGAGCCCGCGCTCCCCAAGGTGATGTACTAGGGCGAATGAAACCCTTGTCTAGAAGCTCTTGGAGTTGAATCTTCAACTCATGCAACTCCGCAGGTGCAAATTTATACGGCGCCATAGAAATTGGTGCCATTCTAGGCACTAAGTCAATAGTGAACTTAATCTCCCAGTGGGGTGGCAAACTAGTAAGATCCTCGGGAAATACGTCTGGGTATTCACAAACTACCCTTGGAAACTCAACACGAGTCTCCTCACTCTCACCATCCAAGAGAGTAGCAAGAAGCCCACTAAGCTTGTTTCTACTATGAGGGTCAAAAACTGGCGACAAGACCCTATCAACCCTGTCCCCCAGAAAGTAAAAACAATCACCACTCGAGGTGCACACTGTGACCCTCTGGTGAAAACAATCAATCACTGCTTGATACGAAGATAACTAATCCATGACTAGAATAACATCAAAACTCAACATGTCTAGCAGCACAAAAGCAAACGGAGTCGACGCTCAGTAACCTTTATCACACAACCACGACACCCCCCATCTAAGTCAACTGTACCCCCAACTGGTGACTCTACTCTGAGCGGAGATGCTAACCGTGCCACCTCTAATCCCAATGCAGACGCAAATGCAATAGATATGAATGAATGAATGAGATGCACCCGTATCTTTCAACACATTAGCCAAAGAGTTACACACAACAAAAATACCTCTCACAACCGAGGATCCTGGCAATTGCTCTAGTGCGGTAACAGCATACACGCGCTCTTGTAGCCTCTGGTCAACCTGCTTATCTCTCGGAGCATAGGCCTGCTGCACTGACTGAGTCGAAGCGGCTCCCTGATTAGCTCGCGAAGTCTGGACTGAGTGATCCTGCTAGTGGCTCAGAGTCTGCCTCGACCCTGATGCCAGATGCGCCTCCTAACTGCGGGCAAGCTCTCTTCATGTGCCATGATTGACCGCACTGATAGCAAGTAGGCCCCTCCCCCCTACTTTGAGATTGACTCTAAGACCGGTTAGGTGGTGGTGGTGGCAACATCTGTTGTCCTCCTCCTTTCTGCGGACATGCAAAGGCCTTGTGACCCAGTTGGCCACACTTGAAACAAGAAAAACCACTCGGTGCACTCTTCGTTGGGCTTGCACTAGGCAAGGGAAAGGTGGATCTAGACTGCTGCAGTTGGGACTGGGATGAAAATGTGTTCTTGCCCTTCTTGTTGGGCCTATAGTCCCCCTGTGACCCTTGACCCCTCGACCTTGACCCTCAGATCCTCTCATCCTCGGCCTCTACGGTAATCTCTACATGTGCCACCACTTCCACAAGTCGGTCATAATCCCAGATCATGTTCCCAGCAACCTTGAACAAGATTTTGGTTCTTAGTTTCTTCTCAAACTCAATGCAACGACGCTCTTCCGTTGCAACTGACTCCGGTGCAAACTGGGACAAACTAGAGAAGGCCGCTTCAAACTCGGCCACGGACATATTGAGTTGCTTAAGGTCCTGAAATTCCTGCCTCAACCTCTCCCTAGCAGTGGGAGGGAGGTACTTGTCTTAGAAAACCACCACAAATGCTTCCCATGTCGGTTTTATTTGGCCCTTGGCGTATTTCCACCATTGGCCCGCATTCCTCTTGAGGTAGTAACCCGCAAGAGTCATTTTAAGCTCACTGTCTTCGATGTGAAGCATCTCAAATGTCTTCACTGTTTGTTTGAGCCACTTATCCACTTTCTTAGGCTTGAGGCCACCATAGAACTCATCCGGCTTGGCCCGCAAAAACTCCCTAGTGAGAAAGCTCGCCCTCATCTTTACAGCGTTCTCTCTAGCTTGATTATCTGCCCTCAGTATATTCATCGATACCCCCAAGGCCTCTGCCATTTCTCGGGCTAGGGCCCCCATTATGGCTTGACCCACTTGCCTCGAAATTTTCGCTTGCCCCACTTGCTCGGCCATATAAGCTTGGCCCAACCCCTCATCTTGCACCGGAACCTCATGAACCGGCACTCCATGCACACCCCGGCAAGCTCTACCACACCTTCCACCTTTACCACCACGAGTTTGACCCCTTCCTGACATCCTACTTAAGGAACAAGATAAACAATTTAGCACATAATTCCAAATGTGCTCGCAACTTGCCTCATACGTTAGACTACAACAATTCTATATATGTTCTACCACACAAACAATTCAATTCCACTTCACATAAGCACTTAGTCACGTAAGTACATACGGATTATTCTTTTGTGATGAGATTCGTCTTGCGAAAAACAAAGAATTCTTAATAGAACGAGTATTGATCAAATATCCTTCTAATGAGACCTCAAGGAATTTAATAGGCGCAAATAACATCCCAAAAGTCCAATCCCATACCCATATAGTCACATAAACATGTTATCACATAATCACAAAATACGAAACATCTCCTAATCATGCAAAATGAACCCATCGTGATATAACAACCACTCCCCGGGAGCCCCAAGTATTCAAACCCGGTAGCTCTGATACCAAGTTGTAACGCCCCAAAATAACCCAACACAAATTAGGTACATCAACCAACATCCATTAAAGAATAATAGCAATTCTCCAACCTTTACATCATTAATCAATAAGGTTTGTACAAAAGTCCCACATGCGAATTATACATTCAATGATATAGAAATACATGAATCTATATCATGTAAAATATCAAATCCCAAAATAAATAAAATGCCCTCGAAGGCTTACATATTCCAAGGCTTAAGCCCGATTACACAAAAATGGTCTCTCAGACCCATACATGAATAGCCCTTGGCTTGCAAAAATTTCAATCACAACAAAAGAGCCTTATACTCTCAAAACATACTTCCACGCCCTAGTTTGGCGGGTTCACCACATCTTTTCCTGCACCAAAGTCCCATAGGGGTGGGCATAAAGTCTAGTAGAGAAATCTTAACAAAGTATATTCGTTTATGCAAGAATTCCCAATATGAAATGCACATGCCATGCTACGCCCCAAAAAAAGAGTTCATTTACATCTCTTTGAAAACCACCATGCATAACGATAACTTGAAATTCTCTAGAATTCAGAAATTTACTGTTTAAATCATTGGGGCGGTAAGTACAACTCAGGTAATCCCTGGGTTGGTGTCTGTAAGTAGGCATAACTAGCGGTACCAAAAACCCACTTTACCGGTTGCTAACCGGAAGGGAAGTGGTACCTCCTCGGCGCGTGTTTTCAGTCTTTCACCCTGGACACTCAGGCCAACTTAATCAATTCCATCTACACCTCCTATCCGGATTTACTAACGTATTTATCCCAAGACATTACAATAGTTCTCATTTCTCAATAATTCTTTCTCAATGCAAGTTTCAAATCCCAATTCAATAATTATAACAAGCTATATATTGAAATGTCAATGCCACAGTTATCCATGCAATGCAACAATTAACCATGCCGTGTATCATCCAACCATTAACATAATTTCCCCACAATTGTTCCATTTGCGATCACAATTTCCACTTTCTTTTTCCAATACATTTAACATGTATAATTCATGAACTTTTACCTCTATCCAAGTGTTACAACATTTCCACATCTCATAAGGTCCCAAGATTTTGTCATTTCAAGATTCATATACATATCTACATATACAATAGATTCCAAGGAAATTTACTAATTTCGCATATACTAAGAAATTCGACATTTTACGTCTAATGTCATGAAATCTCCATTTGAACATTCATTTAACACAAGTAGAATCATAATTTCTCAACATCCAACAAACCCCCCAAATTTCTAGGTTTTTCACCCAAACAATGCATTTCTCTATTTCTTGGTAAAATCTCAACAAAAACATCATTTTTATGACAATGAGCTTCAATTATTCAAGAAAATCTTTCAAAGAAACAAAAGATGGATTTCTTTTGCAAAACCATTAACTTCTTGAGCTAAAAACCAAAACATTTTTATAATGTCTTTAAGAAAGCTCCAAAATCACATTAACCTTACATAGACATGCATATATAACTCAAAGAAGTTATTACCTCAAGTTTTGAAGAAGAAAATGAGATGAAACCCTTGAAATCAATGGTGCCAAAACCCAATCTCTACCGTTCACAATGTAGCTCTTGAGGAGTTCTTCAACTTTGATGAAGGAACTTGGGTTGAAGATGCAATGGATCCAAGGGGATTAAGAGTCTGAAGAGTTTTGGGGTATGAAATGTAGAGAGAAGGGAGAGTAGTGTGTTTTTAGAGAGAGAGTGATATACGAAAAGTTACACACACAGCTCAAAAAGAGAAGAAAAACAGAGCTTTACGGACTTAGGCCCGTCCGCACGTGCAGCTCTGACCCCCGCATGTGCGGCACGTTCTCGCATTCTCCCTCCGCACCTGCATATAATGCAGTGTGCAATGTTTAAAAGCCCACACTTCCCCGCACGTGCGGCCTCATCCACCGTACGTGCGGCCCTCTCTCACACGTGCGGCCCAAGGGCCCGCATGTGCGGCCTTGGTCCTCCAGCTCAGAATTTTTTTTTGGTTCGATTCCAGACACTCCATACTCGACTGAGCACCCTTCGAAACGAGTGACACTCAAACCTGGAATAAACAAGGACCGAAAGTTGAGAAAAAGCTTTCGAACACAACAAACCCAAAGAGGACAATAAGTGAAGTGACGTATACGAAACCGGTCATCACAGTTTTCAAATCACATTTCTAACTCTTGGTTTGAGTGTGGTGTTTGGTTACAGTTTTCAAAAATTGATTTCACACCCACTTTTGAAAACACGTCTAACCGGCCATATTCTCCAAGACGTCCGACTGGTTGACTGGAACAGTGTTCGTTTTTTATTTTTTATTTTTTTTCTCCCTAGAGCAATTGGCACCTGTTATTTTTTTATATTTTAAATAAAAATTATTTTTCGGATTTTTTTTATGGCAATTGACACCTGTTATTTTTTTTTATATTTTAAATAAAAAATATTTTTGAATTTTTTTAAACTTTTTTATGAGTTTTGAATAGAACTTTGGATTATGTGTTTGGTTATGAGTTGTAAGTTTTTGAATCAATAACTTTTTTAATTTTAAAAACTCAAAACTCCCTCTAAAACTTAATTCAAAACTCTTTTCAAAACTCATAACCAAACAAAATTTTCATACTTAAATCATAATTTCAAAGCTCACAAACTCAAAATGCAACTCTATTATCAAATTATAATTCTAAAATTCAACCAAACGCTGTCATATATTTTAATTAAAAGGTCAAAAAGTCACTATAAGTTGTCACACCACTCTCTCTATTTTTCTACACATCGTTTCGTAAAAAGCTAAAAAATTAATAAAATAACTTGTTTCCAAACGAGGTCTCAAGGTTGTTTTGGAAAGTGCTAAAACAATTTTTTTTTTTTTTTTTGCTTATTATGAAAAGACGTATAAAAAATAGAGAGATACTATGTGTCAAAGAAACTAATAAGCCAATAAACTAGTTTATTTTTTATTTTTTATTTTTTTTACACTTCCCAAAAGAGGCCCAATTTTTAACTTAGCGAAGTGTCAACAATGAATGAAATCTTAAATCATGCATCTTTTTGAAATCACAAAATTCAAGGCAGATTGACCATTAAGCAAGATAGATTGCTGCCTAAGGCCTAAAAAGAAAAAAAATAAAAATAAAAATTTACAGGTTTTTTTTTTTTTCCAGTGAATTTCTACTTGTTAGATGGTTTTTATCCAAAATAGATCAAGCATTGTGACAACATTTGGACATGCACCACCAGATTGAATCTATGTTTGAATAGATTTTATTTTTATTTATCATACTTAAAAAAAGGATTTATTTGAGAAAGTGAAATTATTAAGTATTGAAAATGGTTATTACTGAATTTCTAGTGCTAAACTAGGGTATTTGGCCTAGTTTGCGTTATATTGGTGTAAGGTTTAAAAATACTAAATATTATAAGTCATTTTTCACATTTCCAGTCATTTTAAGTTGTAAGTGATTAAACTTCTAGTCAATTGTGCTTGATAGCGATTACTAAGATCATCTCTAATGGTTTATTAAATTTAAATTTGATGAAAAATTTATTTTTTTGATCCTTCAACGGTTCATCAAATTTAGGATTTTTCAAATCTTTCATCAAATTGAGAACGACTGTGCATTTTATCAAATTATTGTTTATTGTCGTTGGATTTTCACTATTAGATATCCCTTAGATGACCACTTTAAGACAAAAATTTATAAGAAAATTACACTGGTCAATTGACCGGTGGTTTGATGAAGCTTTAAAACTTTCTATTGGAACATTTGATATCAAAATGAGTTTTTACTCAAATTTTATGAAAAAAAAAAAATACACAATTGGAGATGCCCTATTGCCTTCCACCTTAATTGCATTTACAAATTAGGCAATGTTTTAAAATTATAAATGGCTACCTAGTTATTACAGCGTTCAACATTCACTATTAAATTAAGATTATTTTTTGTTTTTCATTTCTCAGTTTTTGGGTTAGTGGAATAAAATTAGAAATTAAAAAGGTAGTAAAAAGAATAATTGCACAAAAATATAGTGGAGAAGAAGAGACGAAGCAAATATTTTTGGGTGAGAGTTGGGTTAAAATAATTTATTAAAAAATAAAATAGATTAAAATAATTAATAGGAGCGTTTGTGATCTGGTTGCGGTTGGGGAATCTCCATTCCGCCATCTCTCTGCCGGATTGGCGAATTAGAAAAAATCAATCCAAAAATCAATCTGCATCCGTCCGCCGAATTGGCGGATTCAGATTGAGTAGATTGACAGATAGATACGAATTTGTTTAACGGTTTAAACTTTTACAAATTTTAAACATAATACAATAACTTGTCAACATTTTTTTTATTTTTAAACATAACCAAAAGATTATCAAGTAAATTGTCAACTATCAATAATAAATATATACAAGAAAATCATGCATTATCAAAACTATTCCATTAGTTTTTTTTTTTTAATTCAAAAACTATTTAATTTGATTTTTTTTTAAAATGACAAAATTAAGTATTATATTTTTCACACAAAAACACCAAATATCAACACTTGTCATTTGATAAAAAGATTTTCAAATTGAAAACAAATTGAAAACACAACAGAATATCTAAATTATTTTTCAATTGAAAATACAAACAGAATATCTAAATAAATTGAAAACACAAAGTCAAACAAATTGAAAACATAAAGTCTTACAAATTATTAGGGGTGCTCGCGATTTGACGATTCGGTTGCGGTCAAAGGAATCTCAAATCCATCATTCGTCCAAAACTAGGTCGATTGGAAAAAATTTATTCACAACCGTTTGCTCGTCATCACGCATCTGTCCAAAATGCGGCGGATATGTTCGGTTCGGTCGGTTGGGTGGATTGGAATATCCGTTGAACACCCTAATAGTTAATAAGATAAAATGTTACATCCAACAAATAGGGTTCGTTTGGAATGTGGATTGACTTTTTAAATTTTTGACTATTTTAGGCTGAGGTTAAAAAGTCTCGTTTGGGATAGACTTTTTGCTTTTTTTTGACTTTTGTAAGAAAAAAAAAAAATGATTATGGTCTGAATGTGACATTTTGTCTTGTTGGCTTTAGTCTATTTCGTCTTTTTGTAACTAAATGAGTGCATAATCATTTTATTTTTTCTCTCACAACTATCAAATCAACTAAAAAAAAAAAAAATCAGCTTTCCAAACACAACTTTTTTAGTCAGGCTAAAATAAACAAATAGCCAACTTCCCAAACAAGGCCTTATGGGTTTAATTTTGAGAGATTTATTAAGAAATCATTTTCAAATACTTGTATCACAATTAGTCTATAACATATTATTGTCTTTAAATAAGTCTTATTATTTGGACATTTGATCCACTAAATCTTAATTATCATATTTAAGATATTTTATGGATAATTTTATCCTAAGAAATATTTTTTGCATGGTTGACAACTTGGTGATGTGAATATTCATATTTTATAATGTGAATGTTAACATTACAGAATATTCAGACTGTAATATGGATATTATTATTAGGGATATTTTAGTAACTATGTTACCGATAAGACTTATTAGAACATAATAAAATAATTTGAATTAAGTAGAATATAGGAAGGTGGAGAGTGATTTACAATTAAGTGTCAATTTAATTTTTTATTGAAAAACTATTGAAAAAGTAAAGAAATTGTCGGAATTATTCAATTTACCAAATTGTATATGGTAAAATTTTGGTTTAAGGTAATAAAGAATTAATTGTTCTGGTTATGGTAAGTTAGTTATAAGAAAGACTTTTGGAAGATTCCAATTTGGGGTGGTTCTATATGCTAATTCAATTATTCATTCGTAAAAAATTAGACATTGCAACCATTTATGATAATTTTTTGGGTAAACTACCAATAGGTCCTACTTTGGAGACTTATTACCCAATAGGTCCTACTTTGGAGACTTATTACCCATTAAGTCCTATTTGATAAATTTATTAAGTGATAAAGATAAATTTATCAGTCTTTTATTTTTATGAATAAATTTATAATGATAAATTTATCAGTCTCTTTGTTTTTATGAATAAATTTTTAGTGATAAATTTATCACTCTCTTATTTTTATAGTGTTAAATTTATTAGTTAGGACCTGTAGGTAAATAAGTCTAGTTAATAGGACTAATTGGTAAGTACCCCTAATTTTTTTATTATTAGACAAATTTTTAGACTAAAAAATGAGAACAAAACAATAAAGGAAATGCTATATATAAAAAGATTTATTACCTAATTTTCTTATCACTATACATAAAAACATGGTTCTACCTGTATTTTTGATTGGCACCTGTATTTTTGTTTTCATTTTTATGGTAATTTTGGAATGATTTTATGAGAATAAATGCATTTTGACTTTGCAAAACCAGTCCTATTAACATTGTTTATTGTGCTTATATGTGAAAAAAAATCAAGAGAGGACATCAGTATAATCTATGTTTACTACAATAAGCAGTATATGTCTTAATAATCATGGTACACCTATCTTCCCCAAAGTCCTATAAAATCTATTTTGCTTAGTTACAAACATATATTGCAACAACAACAACAACAAACAAAAAAAAAAAAAAAAAAAAAAAAAGAAAGAAAAAGAAAAACCTGAGTTGTGTTTGCTTCTATTGGAAAACAACCATGAGGACCCTCTCCATTGCTGTTGTTGTGGTGTTTGCTCTCTTCATTACTAGTGGTATGGTATTTTAATATTTTAATGTCATCTCTTCATTTATCTTTCACTGATATAGAAAACTTTTTTCACAAACAAATTTCAAAAATTCTTCACATTGGATTCTTGATGTAGTGTATCTTAGTTGCTTTGGTGAGTTTTATGCTTACAACTTATTAAAAAAAAATAGCTAAAACAAATTAGGACCAAAAAAAAAAAAATTATCAGAATTCAAGAATTTTGCCTAGAATGAAAAATTGTGGTTGAGATTCAATTACTATATTGTAGAATCCATGCATAGATCCGAATACGATTCATATTTTTTGAGTAAAATTCAAATACAAATTCCAGGTACATAATATTAGTGCATTATTTTTATATAGGGTTAATTACACTTTTTACCCTTAAAATTTGCCTCAAATTTTACTTTAATCCTTATAGTTTCAATTTGAATAATTTGATTCCTACATTTTTAGACTAGTTTCAATTTAGTCATTTCATTAAAAATTTTGTTAATCTTATTTGTATACACTTTAAAAAATTGACAAGTGTTAAAAAATTATTAATTTTAACTCCAATTTGGGGACCAAAGTGTTCAAACTATAGAAATGAAAAGTGCAATTAAACCCATTCCACAAAAAATTGAACTTGGGCAATGCTAAAGTTATGGTTTTTGTGTTGTTATATATATATATGTGTGTGTGTGTGTGTGTGTGTGTGAACATGAATGTGGGTGTGGGTGGTGATTGAATGATGGAATGTAGGGATGCAGCAAGAGAAGAAGAAGGAAGCAATGGCAGCAAGGATATGTTTGGTGGTGGTGCCAGTTGCATTGCCATGCATGGATGTTGCCTGCAATGCAGAGTGTCTGAAGGAGCATGGTAAGCCGGGCATAGTACAATACATTCGTGGTATTTGCTCAGAGGGCAAGTGTGCCTGTATTTACAATTGTGGTAATGCTACATCACTAATATTATCCTAGCCTTGCCTTGCCCTCATTGTATCACGATGAAATGTGTGAACTTATCCAAGTTAAGCTCTTTTCTTTATAATAAAATTATAATAAAAGAAAGGTTTTACATCTTATTGTTTCCCAAAAGCTCTTTTCTTTATAATAAAATTATAATAAAAGAAAGGTTTTACATCTTATTGTTTCTCTTTGGGACTGATTTTGTGAAAGGTTTGTTGCATCATTTTTAACTTTGCAATTTGTGTGTGATTTTGTACAATGCCAACTACAACAATGCCATTGATCAATCTGTTTCCCAAAGTTTGCCTTGCCAACAAATCCATGTATCAATTTTGAGAATAAAATTTGTAAGATGCCCAACTTAACTCGCACTTGAAAGTACTATGGCATATCCCAACAACTTGCCTCAACTTGCCTCGTGTGTGAGAGAATAGGGAGGAAGGGTTAATTTGGTTTAGGCAAAACATGAGAGAATAGGGAGGAGGAGATATATTTGACAGCTTTGAAAATATGCAAGTTGAGTGTAGATTTTAAATTTGTAAAAAAATTAAAAGATGAAAGAAAAAATTAAACCAAATAAAATTTGGTCGAAACTAAATCGCTTGCTTTAGAGACTGAAAAAACAGGTTTAACTTTACTTAAACCCCTACTTAAACACAAAGTTTTGAATAAAGAAATCCACTAAATATAATTAATTATTCACATTCATCCTGCATAAATGAATAATCCAAATTCATAAAAATATATGTGATGTTACTTAAATTAAAAAATTAGACTCATTTTTTAAATGTAATTATGTGACACATAAGCAACTCTCTCTCATATGTTCTCTAATTATCAATTAATCATCTTACTTATATATCATTATATATATATATTTTAAAAGTCTAAAAAATATACTTGTATATCTTTTAAGGGATAAATTGTTATTTTTGAAGAACATGGCACCTGTTATTTTTTTATATTTTAAATAAAAAATATTTTCGAATTTTTTTTTAACTTTTTTATGAGTTTTGAATAGAACTTTGGATTGTGTGTTTGGTTATGAGTTGTAAGTTTTTGAATTAATAATTTTTTTATTTCAAAAACTCAAAACTCCCTCTAAAACTCAATTCAAAACTCTTTTCAAAACTCATAACCAAACATATATTATCAAATTATAATTCTAAAATTCTACCAAACACTACCATATATTTTAATTAAAAAGTCAAAAAATCACTATAAGTTGTCACATCACCCTCTCTATTTTTCTACACATCGTTTCGTAAAAGGCTAAAAAATTACTAAAATAACTTGTTTTCAAACGAGGTCTTAAGGTTGTTTTGGAAAGTGCTAAAACAGTTAATTTTTTTTTGCTTATTATGAAAAAACATACAAAAAATAGAGAGACACTATGAGTCAAAGAAATTAATAAGTCAATAAACTAGTTTATTTTTTATTTTTATTTTTTTTACACTTCCCAAAAGAGGCCCAATTTTTAACTTAGCAAAATGTCAACAACGAGTGAAAACTTAAATCATGCATCTTTTTGAAATCACAAAATTCAAGGCAGATTGACCATTAAGCAAGATAGATTGCTGCCTAAGGCCTAAAAAGGGAAAAAAAAAAAATTAAAATTCTTAGTGCTGACGGCCTCAATTTTTAAAAAAATTATTTATATAAAATCTCAATTTGATATTTAATTTAAAATATCTAATAACCTTGGGCCGCTATGGCAAAATCACACAATTTCACAAATTACTATTTTACGTTTACAAACATAGCATAGTTTGAATAAGTGTGGATACAAAAATAGCATAGTAATGATTTTTATAATGTGGTTGGTCAAACTCGAGAAAATAATGATAAAAAAGTTAAATGTTATGTCTGTGCAAGTGCAGTGGACCATAGAAATCGTAAAAATAAATAAATAAATAAATAAATAAATAAATAAATAATTGGGTAAATTAAATAGACCTCCATGAGGTTTAACGAAATTATAGATACCTCCTCTGAGATTTCTGAAATAACAATGACATCCCTTCTGGTTTGTTTGTTGGTAACACGTCGCCCCTTCTGTTAACTCTCCGTCACTAACTGTCCATCACTAACTGTGGCTGGTTTTGCTGACCTCATCATACTATTAATTTAAAATGCCCATTTTAACCTCAAAAATAAAAAGCAAAAAAATAAAAAAAATAAAACTAAAGACTAAAAGTATAATAAAAGAAAGAAAATATCAATCTTTGGACAAGTCAAATAAAAAATGCAATATATGCTATCTCTCACTTTTATCCCTAGTCTAACCCATCTAAATATCGGCCGATATGTACCATACCGACTTATTCGTACCGGAAAATCAGAGTGCCAATTCGGATATGGACTGGTATACCGGTGAGAATGAAATTCACAGTCGTAGCATCCGAGTCCCGGTACATAGCGGCCTGAATCCGATACATGGGGCGATACAGTCCGATATAGATTTGCAATCGCCGGTATGGATGAAATTGGAGTAGAGAACCTGTTTTGTTGTTGTTGTCCTCTGTTTTGGTGAGTTGTTGTAGGTTTGCTATGCTCTATTTCTGCTTCGTATTTCAATTTTTTTTTTTTTTTGTCGTGTTTTAGTGTCGATCTAAAGCTAAAATATTTGTCTGGGTTTGGCCGGAAAAGCCATTGTTCTACAACTTCCGGTCAGCGTCAGCCATTTTTTTTTTTTTTTCGAGAGAGGATAGGAATGTTTGTGGTTATATTATGGTATGGGAGATTGAAATGGATAAGAAGAGTGAGGTACATGAAGGTGCGTATGTTTATGGTGGATTTGTAGATTGTAAATGTCTAGAGTTTTTTTTTCCTATTTATTTGTTTATACACCTACATCAATTTTTAAAAGTTTAACATATCAATTTTTAAAATATTTCCACATCAATTTTTTTATTAAAAGTTTAATATATGCCAAAAAAAGCTTGAGACTAAAATATATACATATCATTTAGTTGAAAATAAGTCAAAAGTGCTCCTTACATACCCCCCCCCCAAAAAAAAATTGCATAAAATTGAGTTTTAGAGGGATTGCTAATGATTTTTAAAATTTCACAGCCGCAACACCCGATTCTCGATATGTACTGGTTGATACTACCGATATCGATACTCCGCGATTAATATCGTTACGTTATCCGATACCGCGATTTAGAACTATGGTCTAACCAATCCAACGCTCATCAACCCCACCACCATTGACAACCCAAAGTCATCTCTCTTAGTCCTAGTCTATCTCTGCAACTTAAAACCCCAATTTTCATGTTTCTTCCATGGCTCAAGATGTATAATTCAAGGCTGAAGCATGATAGCAAAGAAAATATTTTAAAACATGAGCTACGGTCCACAAAGTTACCCTTGACTCGAATTCAACATATACATTGTTGGTTTGGTACATATTGTTGTCTTTTCTTGTTATATATGTACAAGCACAAAATAATTCTTCTCGTATAATCCTGTTGATCAAGTTTGCACTCCTCCAAACGTTGTCGTCTTATCATCTGAAAACACAATCGTGAGCTAGCCAGCGGGTGTGTGCCGAAAACCCCTCCGATGCCTAAGTCAGCAAGTTGACAAGAGACACAAAGCTCTGTGTATTCACAAGTGAAAATTGCAATACCTGGATATAGGTGCTGTCATGAGCTTTTATAGATTCCGCGTGGCACAATCCTAGTAGGACTCTAACTCTCCACTGCAGAGTCCTCTTAGGAATCATATTCTTCAAGGATAATGCCTATCCTTGGAACACCCTTCTCACTGCAAGCCAAGTGAGATGGCGCAACTCTTTGCTCGGCTATTACTGCGCTCAACCAAGCTACCCTGCTTTGTTTTGCTTCTAGTCGAGCTGTGCTAATCCTGACCAAAGAATAGCACTCTGCCGAGCTAGGGCTAGCTTGGCTTCATTTCTTGAGGTCACCTTGGTTCGCTCCTTTTCTCTAGCCGAACCGTACACTCAGCCAAATGACAACCTGCCAAACAAAATCGAGCTCGTCCTTCCTCACCGAAGCCCCCTTGGACTTCTGTATATCACCTGCACATAATTAGCCAGGTCCAATTCCATTCAGTGCCTAACCTAGCTAACCAAGATCTTACCTCGGCCCAGTGCTTGGCCCAACTAGTTCAACCTAATTAGCGTGGCCCAATTAGATCAGCCCAATTTGTTCATACAAATTATCCTCTCAATTGCCCTTTAATTCCATCTGGAAAGCATGATTGAGATTACTTCTCTCAGGCAGAGCTACGGATGCTCACATCAGCTGAACTAAAATAGTTACTTGGTCACACAACTCACTTGATTTTAAGAAGTCTTGTCAACTGTATCACCCGTTCTGCCACTATTCTGACACATCTGTCATGCTTGGCATGTTTGTGACACATGGCGAGGTCCTACTGTGCCCATAACTCTGCTACAACTGTTACACACTGCCCCAAATATTTGAACAGTTTCGCCTTTATGCCTTCTTCATATATATAGCCCAGATATACATTCAAAACCCTTTACTGTTCAACTTCTTCCACTGCAAACCCTAGAACCCGTGCCTCTTCTCGATTCTCCCGTCAATGCCTCAAACATTTGCACTATTTAACTCGCAGTCACCCAGAGAATCATTTCTGCAGTCTGGAACTCGATTCAGCCCTTGAACATGTAAGTTTCTGAAACCAACTCACTTTTTCCATTAATATTCATGGCGTTCTCCGCATTATTGATGTTTTAGTGCTGTTAATCCACCATCTAGGCTCAAAAACCATGTTTTAGCATGTTAACCTATCATAAAATGATCTTGAGATTATAACCTCTATAAAAAAAACCCTTAAAATTCCATGTTCGAAAACAAATCTTCCTGACTGGAATAAGAACTAGTCAGAAACAGCGATTTCAATCCGAAATCGCAAAGCAATCGAACTAAAATCTTGTTTGCACACACTTTAAATGATTACAACAGAGTTGGAAAAACCATAAACGATCTTGATCGGTCTAAAATCTTGCCCTAGTCATAATTGAGCTAGAAGCCCCACACATGATCTTGACCGGGCTAAAACCTTGCCCGTGGTCACAACTGAGCTAATTAGTCGGCCCTTCCTTAGCCGAGCTAACACCTTGCTCTGCTGTTGGGCCGAACTATGACTGCTAGCTCAAGACCGAGCCAAGCACCGTGTGTACACACTTCCGATCGAGCAAAATATCAAACGATTAGTTTACACTGTTGCCTTAGCTTGGTCAGCACTTGGGCATAACACCTTTTATTTGTCACTTTGTAGACTTGGCTAGGTTGGCCAGGCGCACCCTCACTTCACCACTTGGCAATGCTGCTCAACCGAGCTACCCAATCGAAGTCGAGCTAGCCAATCGAGCAAACTTATTATCTTTTTTAATTTAAGACCATGGGCAAGTACCGCTTCATGGTTAGCTCACCGGGTGCCATAGCCGAGTTCCGAAAGGACTACAACATTCTTGATGACGTATACCTCTCTCTAGCTGAGCTAGACACCATTCCTTGGAGGCAAGCATGGCTTCGTCCCTTTCACTGTGCTGTCCATTGTAGAGGGCAGACTACAGTTTCTTGTCTAGTCTCTCATTTGTGAATTCTTAAGGAAAACCAGCTCTGCCCAACTCAATTGTCTACTAACACCTATATGATAGTAAATGGGATCACCGAGCTAAATCGCCGTCTTAGTTTCAACCTCGGATTAGCCGAGATCTTCCACCAATATTCACTCAGTCAAAATGACGGCGGATGGGTATACTATCTCAAAATAAAGAGAGGCCGAGAGAAACTCATCAGAGAACGCCATACAAAGACTTGCATGACGACGACTTTCTCTAGGTCTCTAGAAACTTTGAAGATCACGAAGCCCAAAAACCGGGCTATAACATAAACTGGAACAAAGGCACAACTGGTAAGAATAGCTCGGTCGCATTTTTTCCATTTTCAATACTATTTACCGTGCTAACCCTTGTTTTCATTGCAAATCTGAATTTGCTCAAGGAGAACTACCCCTACGCCAATCAAGACTCCGCGTTGCGCTACGATACCGACATAGAGACTAGACCAAGCTCCTGAATTTCCAACCGACTTACTGGTACAGCAGTAAGCGAAAGAGCAAGGTGACCGACTTCCTCTTGGAGTCCTCACTTGAGCCTGACCCAACTCTCCCTAAAATCAACCTCGTCCCTCTCACCGAAGAACAAGAAATGGCCAAGAGGAGAGTTGTCTGAGTGCTAATCACCAAGCAAGCCACCGACGAGTTCCAGACTGAGTATCCTCCCTCCGAGCAGCCTCGCGAAACCACCATCGCCCTCCTAACAGTGAGGGCTTCATCATCTTGGCCTGCCAAACGTGCCTGCATTTCGTTCATCGAGCAGCACTGACTAGTGGATGAAGAGGAGACCGAGCAGCCAGAGACCGATCTGCTCGTAACTTCACCATCATCTAAGAGCCGCCACTTTGGCGGTTCTGATATTTCCTCTCCCCCGTATTGGGTGTCGGTTGTGACATTTAAAGGTTGTGTTGTGACCACGATTGATTCGATATGCACTGAGAAGGACCACGACCTGGCCTTTAATCTATGCAAGAGCGCTTCCTGCCTGCCTGCCAACATGGAGCGGTATGAACAGCTGACCAAGCTAAGAGCTATTCGGTCAGCTACCAAGTCTATGGTGTTGGTAAGCTTGGGTTTTGCGTTTTCTTTTCTATTTATTTTCAACTTTTAGCTCAGTCTAACTCTTTGCTTGTTTGGCCGAATTATAGGTCGTGCAGAAAAACCACGCTGCTCACCGATGTGCCCTTGAATTGAGGAAGACAGCGCAGACGGCTATTGCCAAAAGTGAGGCTAAGGATGCTGAGCTTAAGGGGGTAAAGGCCAAGCTGGCCAAGCTATCCACTAATTAAGATCAATTGGCCGAGCTACTTAATGAGGCTGAGGCGACCAAGCAAAAATCCTTGGCCGAAAAGAAAGACCATTATCTTCGTAAGCTTGCCAAGCTGAAGGAGAAGAAAGATGCCGAAATAACGTCGATGCAGAAGAAGATGGTGGATGATAAGGACTGCAGTTTCAAAGAGAGTGATGAAACCTACGTTCAACAATGCGAAGTCGCCAAAGATATCTTCTTTAAGTGGTTGGAAAGCCGCGACAGAGAAGCTCGATCAGGTGCCTAACTCTGACGTTTTCTAGAATCCTACTCCACATTTCATACCAAGCTATATAACGAATTATGCTAATGCCGTTCAATAGAAATTCTTGGAGGTGGAGAAGGAGAGCCCGATGCCAAACAATGCTCTTGCTCCAACCATTGATCTTCTTGCTTAGTTGGAAGTACTGAGCCAAACCAAGCCAAATCTGATTGTCAAAGAAGGCATCACTGACTTGGTCTTAGATGATGGTACTGGAGCTGACTTGGCGAGCGGTGAAGTCGGTGCTGGTGTCGATGCCGAGCTGGACGACCTGTTTGCTTGTCCGTGATGAAACTTGCTCTATATTTTCCATCTTTGTAGTTTTTTTCCTTTTCTTCCTATTTCGACAATGTAATTAGGCTAGCAGCCCCCCATTTTGTAGTCATTTCATTTATCAATGAAAATTTCCAACTATTTGCATATATTTTGTGTTTCTTTTCAAATGTTACAACTTTGAATGCATGTTTTGGCGAGCTAACCAGCTCGGCTACACATGGCCCTGCCAACCTTCTTTAGCCGAGATAACCATCTCGGTCGAAGAATGCTAAAAACTGTTGGCCAAACCTGTCGACCTTTTTTGGCCGACATAATCATCTCGGTCAAAGAGTGCCAAAAATTGTTGGTCAAACTTGCCAACCCTCTCTGGCTGAGATAACCATCTCGGTCAAGAAGTGCAAAAATTGGCCAAAACTGCTAACCTTCTTTGGTCGAGATAATCATCTCGGTCAAAAAAGTGCATAAAATTGTTGGCTGAAGCTACCAATCCTCTCTGGCCGAGTAACCATCTTGGTCAAGGAGTGCAAAAACTTGTTGGTAAAAAATGCCAACCCTCTCTGGCCAAGATAACCATCTCGGTCAAGGGGTGCAAAAACTTATTAGTCAAACCTGCCAACTCTCTCTGGCGGAGATAACCATCTCGGTCACGGAGTGCAAAAACTTGTTGGTCAAACCTGCCGACGTTCTCTGGCCGAGATGATCATCTCGGTCAAAGAGTGCAAAAACTTGGTTACACCTGCCAACTTTCATTGGCTGAGATAACCATCTCGGTTAAAGAGTGCAAAAACCTGTTGGTCAAACCTGCCAACCTTCTTTGGCCGAGATGACCATCTCGGTCAAGGAGTACAAAAACTTGTTGGTCAAACCTGCCAACCTTCTTTGCCCCTAGTCTTGCAAAGATTTTAAGAAGGGGTTGGTCAAACCTGCCAACCCACTTTGCCCCTAGTTGAGCAAAGATTTTTAAACAATCAAAATACATACAAGTATTGAAAAAGTGTTCAAAATGAAATTGTCTACCTGTTTTATTAAATCCGAACAAAGAGTTGTAAAAATACAAGTACAAAAAGCTAAAAATAGAATATTTTAAGTTTGGCTGTGTTCCATGGCCTTGGGATAGCTCGGCCATCAGTGTCCTCCAAGTGGTAAGCTCCCTTTCCTGCTAGCCCCATAACTTTGTACGGTCCCACCCAGTTGGGTCCTAATTTTCCATCACTAGGCACCAAAGTGTTTCCCATTACTTTATGTAGTACCCAATCTCTAATCTTGAATTGCCTTGGATGCACCGCCTTATTGTATTTTCTGGACAATTATTGCTGATACGAAGCGATGTGAATCAACGCCCTTTCTTTTCGTTCTTCGACTAGATCTAGCTCCAAGGCTATTACTTCTCCATTTAGCTCTGGGTCAAAATTTTCGCTTCTAATAGTGGGTAGGCCGACTTCTAGAGGGATTATTATGTCCATGCTATAGGCCAAAGCAAAGGGCATTTCCCTAGTTGATCATCTTGGTGTTATTTGGTAGACCCATAGGACATGGGGTAGTTCTTCAACCCACTTTCCTTTTGCTTTTTCTAACCTCTTCTTCAAGCCATCTAAGATCACCTTGTTCGATGCTTCAGCCTAGCCGTTGGCTTGGGGGTACACCAGTGTGGAGTTGTAAACTTCTATTTTGTGTTCTTCGCAAAAACCCCTGAAGATTCTTCCATCAAATTGGGTGCCATTGTCTGATATCAGGGCCTTGGGAATTCTGAACCGGGTTATGATCTTTTGCCAAACAAACCTCTTGACGTCTTTCTCCTTGATGGATGCGAGTGCCTCCGCCTCCACCCATTTTGTAAAGTAGTTTGTTGCCACGATTAAGAACTTTTTGGTGCCTAGCGCAGTTGAGAGTGGTCCCACTATGTCTAAGCCCCACATTGCGAAAGGCCAAGGGCTGGTCAGAGGTAGAAGCTCTCTAGCTAGCTGATGGATTTGATGTGCTAACTTCTGACATTTTTTGCATTTCTTAACATACTTCTCTGTGTTTGCCTGCATGTATGGCCACCAATACCCTTGTGAGATAGCTCGGTAGGCCTAAGATCTACCCCCTTGGTGGCTTCTACAAATGCCCTTGTGAATTTCGAACAAAAATGCCTCAACCTTGCTAGGATGGACACACTTCAAGTATAGTCCAGTTAAAGATTTTTTGTATAGCGCTAGGGATGGAGAAAGCCAAAACCATTGCGACTTTGCTCGAATCTTGTTCACCTCCTTCTTGTCCTCTGGAAAAATCCTATCTTTCAAGAAGGTGATGATGGGGTCCATCTAGGAGGGATCTAGCTCGGTGCATAGTACCTCAGCCACTTCAGGTTCCTCAATGCTTAGTCTTAGCAAGAAGTCAATTAGCAAAGGGTGTGGGATAGAAGTGTCTGCCATCGACGCCAAACCAGCCAGTTCATCTGCCTTGCTATTCTCTTCTCGGCCGATTTGTTCTATCCTCATGACTTCGAATTTTATAATCTCGTTTCTGTCTAGCTCTTGATACTTGGCCATTCTGTCATCTTTTGCTTCATAGTCGCCAGATATTTGGTTGACTACTAATTGGGAGTCACTGTATACCATTAGGTCGGTGGCCCTCATCCGGTGGGCTGACTTCAGACCGACTAACAGTGCCTCGTACTCCACTTCGTTATTGGATGCTGGAAATCCAAGTGTGATTACCTGTTCAATGGTCAAGCCGTCTGGCGAGATAAGGACTATGCCAAGTCCAGCCCTATACCAGTTGGATGCGCCATCTATGAAGAGCTTCCACATCTCTCTTACAAACAATTTCCAACATGTGGATGGATCTAAAGATGCTTTAGGGTCTAGGACGTTGGTGATTTCTTCCAAGTCTCTAGCCATCGTTCGGATCTGGTCCTCACTACTTGGCTACTTTACTATTCCTCTTCATGCATGTCATCACATATTGTGCTTGTATTTGCGCTGCTTGCTCCTTTTCTCTTTGGCAATATGCTGTTGGCCTCTGAGGATGGTGTAGCCACTGTTAGGCTTAACGACGCATTGCACGGTTAACCAGGTTGATATGGGGGCTGCTCAATTCCCCCAGCACTTTTCCCCTATTGTTAGGCTTCTTTAGTCAGGTCAACCAGACAAACAGAATGACTTCCTGGGGCAAACTTTGCCACAAAGTCTGCCAAAGCTTGGGCCTTAATCTCCATCCTAGGATGGAATTTGATGTCGTATTGTCCAAACTCCACTGCCCATTTCAGTGTTCTTCTAGAGAAGTCTGTCTTTTCAAACAAGGCTTTTAGAGGGAACACCATTAACACGACCATAGTGTGTGAGTGGAAGTAGTGCGACAGCTTTCTTGAAGCTACCATTAGGGCTAAAGCAAGCTTTTCTAATGACAAATATTTCGTTTCGGCGTCCAGTATGGTCTTGCTCACATAAAAGATGAGCAAGTGTTATATTCGTTCCACACATACCAACACCGCGTTAACGGCATATTGAGAAACTGCCAAGTACAAGAAAAGTTCCTCTCCAGGCACTAGGGTTGCTAACTGTGGTGGCGAGGTCAGATACTCCTTTAGGCTCTTTAGAGCTTAGTCTCTCTCTTCATCCTACTGAAATTTTGCTTTAAGCGCCTGGAAGAACGGTCGATACCTGTCTGACGACTGACTGATAAATCTATTTAGTGTGGCAGCTAGGCTTGTCAAGTGCTGTAATTCCTTGACCGTGTTAGGCCTTTTGAGCTCCTGAATAGCCTTACCGCAGTTGGTCACTAGAAAGCCAAGAAACTTTCCTGACCCCACCCCAAACGCACACTTAGAGGCGTTTATCCACAACTTGTAGGTCTTCAAGATTTGAAACATCTCAATTAGGTTGTTAAGATGGTCTGCTTTATCCTTACTTTTGACCACCATGTCGTCAATATAGGCTTCCACTGTTTTCCCTGACAATGGTTCAAACATTTTGGTGACCATTCGCTGGAATGTTGCCCCTGCATTCTTCAGGCCAAAGGGCATGACCTTATAACAATATAACCCCCTCAGAGTCGTGAAGGATGTGACCTCCTGGTCTAGTTCATATATAGCAATCTGATGGTATCCACGATACGCATCGAGAAAACTAAGTCGGTTGTGACCTACAGTTAGGTCCACTAGTTGGTCTATCCTTGGTAGAGGGAAACTATCTTTTGGGCACGCTTTGTTGACTGTCTTGTAGTCCATGCAAACCATTTACCATTTTTTTTGGGCACCACCACAGTGTTGGAGATCCACTTGGGATAGTGAACCTCTTTGATTCCCCATATTTCCAGCAGGTTTCCCACTTCTTGAGCCACTGCTCTGCTTGAGCGGCCGTTTATGCGCTCGAGCAGAGAATGTTTGGTTCCAGAAGTTTGACACGTCTATAAAAGTACTGGGAATGTGTATTCGACGCTCGAGCGGGGCTTTTCACGCTCGAGCGGACCATGTTATATCAGTTCGTGAATCTGATATTTCAGATCACTTTTGTATATCTCTCTCTAAAAACCTTTTCTTCTCTATTCTCTCTACATTTCCCTATGCCAAATTGGATCAAAACCTTGATTTCTCAAGATCCATTAGAGTTCTGCCATAAGTTCTTCATCAAAGTTGGTTAACTTCTCAAGGGCTTCATTGTGTGCGGTGAAGATCGAGTTTCGACACCGTTGATTTTGGGGGTTTCATCTCATTTCTCCTTCAAAACTTGAGGTAGGGATTTTCTTAGAGTTGTATATATATATATATATATATTTTTGCAAGATCTATATGATTTTTGAAATCATCTTTCAATAGCTTTGAAAATTGACTGTTGATTCAAGAAGTTGAGAGATTTTGAAAGTGGGTTTGCCTCTTGTTCTTTTAAAATGATCTTATGGGTTTTGATTTTCGTTGATTGAAGAAAATATGATTTTGGAAAGTTTTCTTTCAAAGGATTTGAGTTGTATAGCTTTGGTGAGGAAACCTAGAATTTGGGAATTTTTTTTTAAAGAGATTGAAAATCCATGAACGATATTGTTATATTTATTTTGTTTGTCAAAATAAATAGATGTTTGAAATTTTTTTTATTTATATTTATATAAATGATGAATTTCAGGGAATATGAGAATTGTTGTTCATTTTGGAAATTATTGTTCAAAATATTGAAATAGTCTTGAAATGACTAATTGTTGAGGTAACTTGAGAAGAGGGAATTGTGTTATTCCTTGGATGATGAATTGGAATAAAAGTATTTATATTCATCTTGTGTTATTGGCATATCAATTCATTTGATTACATTAAACTTTGAAAGTTGATTTGAAAACTTGCATTGAGAAAAGAATGTTGAGAAACAAGTTTCTATGAATTGGTTTTGGGGTAAATACGGTGGTAAGTCTTGACAGGTGGTGTAGATGAAATTGAATAGGTGTCGAGCTTTCCAGTTAATACTGATAAAAATGACAGATTATAGGTGTCGAGCCTTCCAGTTAATGCTGGTAAAAATGACAAATTGGCAGTACTTGTATAGTCTACTTACAGACACTAACCTAGGGATTACCAGAGTCGTATTTACTGCCCTTGAAATAAATTGTTAAGTTTTGAACAATTGAAATTGCATGACATCATTGAGCATGATGGTTTTCAAAAGATAAAAATGTGATTTATCTTCAAAAATGGGCATAGCATGGCATGTGCATTTCATCTCTTGAAACTTGTATAAAATGTATATACTTTGTTAAGGATTTCCTACTGGGATTTATGCTCACCCTATGTGATTTTTGTGCAGGAAAAGATGTGGTGATGCTGCCTAACTAAAGGCGAGGAAATGTGTGTTGAGAGTACGAGACTCTCATTTTGCTGTGACTCTATGTGTAAGCCAAGGGCTGTATGTGTGTGGGTTTGAATAACTGTTTTGTGTAACCAGGCTCAAGCCTTGGAAACTTGTAAAACCTTGGGGGTATTTATTTGTTTATTTACTTGTTGTTGGGTTAATGTATTGTTGCATGAAGAACTATTGTATCATGTAATGTAAGTTTGGAGATTTATATTTAGTTTTCCTTGAAAGTGCCATGATTGTTGTATTATCATTTGAGCTAGAAATTTGGGGCGTTGCAAGGACAACGTCTTTGACGTGTCTCTCACAATCACTCAGGCTATTTTCTAAACCCTTTTCTTCATCTTTTTCTTTGTCTGTTATATACATGTGTGTGTGTGTGTGCATATAATTTTGTTGAATTGTAAAAACCTATTTTTTAGAGTCTATTTTGCTTTCAATTTTATTCTACAAAATTTATTTAAAATAATTATTGGTCAATTCTCCTAACAATCTAAAGTCATTATTACTGTAACATATTTAATCTTTTAATTATTTATGTTTTATAATTGCATTTGTTGATCTTGAACAAATCTGTTATACAAAAAAAAAAAAAAAAACTAATTTTTGTTTCTCGTCAATATGGTAAAATCTAGAATTTTGATTTTTTCCATCAAATTGGTAAACGTGCCTCTCTTGTTTGATTGCAATACAATATATACATCTGTTTGTATTGTAGGAGTGAGGCCCGGGTTGATTACATTGATATTATTCAATTTTTTTTTTCTTTTTCGGAAATAGTGTAACTTTGTTTGGAAACATTGACTTATATATATATATTAATTTAGAGAACTTGTAGACTTTGTTGTTCGTGTAGTTTTTTTTTTTTTTTTTTTATATTCATTATTCTTATAAAAGAGGGTTCGAGGTTCCATGCATGCCCCCAATACATGAGGATTAAACAAACAACAATATACATACATATGCAATACATAATCATGATGGCTCAGCATCTGATAGTACACCGATCAACAACAAAATGATTGACATAATACATCACCGGCTATCAATACAAAAGTCCCTGTCCAGGGTAGTACTATAGTGTTAGCTAATAAGTCGCCCCTCGCAAGGCTCTCGAAGCCTGACCTGCCTGTTTCTGGTACTGATAACGCCCCTGACTGGACGGGTACGACTGAGTCTGACTAGGTTTTGAAACACTCGAAGAATTCACACGCAAAGGGCATAAACGTCTAACATGGTCCAGCTGACCACAATCAAAACAACCAGCAGACCCCCTACTCTGAGACTGGCCTAAAGCCTGAACCTCTCTGGACCTCCCAACAGAAGAGTCTGAAACCCCTGACGAAGAAAAGGATTTAGCTTGGGACTGAGCATGCGTTCGCCTCCACCTCTTACTAAGCCTAGAGTGCTTATGAACCGAAGGAGTCACCAAGATGGCCTCCTCCCTAACCCGACCAACACTCACAACCATGGCCTCCACATGGGCTGCTGCCTCGACTAGACTATAATAATCCTTCCAAAGGGATCCAGCTACTTTCTCCCGAATATCGATGCACAACCGACTTTCAAACTCATAACAACGACGCTCCTCTGTTGCCACCAACTTTGGAGCAAACCTTGACAAACTGGTAAACCGCATCTCAAACTGTGCCACTGGAGTAACATCCTGACGTAACTCAACAAACTGTTCCCTTAACCTTTCCCAAGCAGAAGGAGGGAAATACTCGGCCAAGAAGGCCTCGGTAAAAGCAACCCACGTGCTACCTACAGTATTCTTAGCATACTTCCACCAATAACCCGCATCACCCTTCAATTGAAAAGTCACCAAAGAAACCCTCAACTCTTCATCTTTGACTCTGAGCATATCAAGAGTCTTGGTAATCTGCTTTAACCAATTCTCTGCCTCCAACGGTTTGGCCTCCCCCACAAACTCTGGTGGACTGGAGCGAAGAAACTCCTTAGTAAGCCTGAGGGTACGCCCGTTGTCACCCTCAGTGCGAGCTAGAACGTCTTGCACCGCTCTCACAATCTCACGTGCAACGCTCTCGCCGACAGCCGATACTGCAACGGCGGGTGTTAAAGGAACTGTTGTGCCTCTACTGACACTCCTACTACTCATCCATTCTCTACTCCCTCGTGTAGACATCCTATAAGGCCCAAAAACAAAACCACACTTAGTGCACAAAACAACAACCTTCTCTGAGGCACACACTTACCACCCTAAAACATACATTTCTATTGCATATAAGCATCTAAACATTTAAACACATAATCGAATCAAGTCCACAAAGATAGCCACTCATCCCGGAACTCTCAAGGAATTCCTATCGGAAACCATGTTGATCAGGCATGTTTCCAAGAGGACCTCAAAGCAAGTTCACCGGCTACGAGTACTATCTAGAAAACTTAATCCCATGCTCACATAAATGCAACATACAAGTCCTAACATTCATGCTAACTATATGCAACATCCTCACCACACGTAGCAAACCCACTGTGGTAAAAACCACTTCCCACGAGCCCAAAGTATTCAGACTCGGCTCGCTCTGATACCAAGTTGTCACACCCCACTTTTTATTACTCGAAACCATTACCAAATTCATTAATTTAATTCAATTTCAGAGATAACCTGCGGAAAACTCTTTACTTCAACGAGTAGAAAGAAATAACAATTCTCTCATTCAGATGAAATTACATACAACATGAGCATACTAAATAAACTGCCCGTGGGCTTACATCATTACAGGGTCAAGAAGAAGGGTGTAACCTTTTTACATAAATGGCATTCTGCCAACACAAAAGAGGCCCCGTGGCTAACAAATAAGAAGATCCAAAATCTTGTAGCACATCCTGATTATCACTTGAAAAAGATTCAACAATGTGGGATGAACATAGTCCAGTAGGGATCTCAACATGATCCTTAACAATAACAACTTACAGATAGCTGTGATCATGAATGCTCAATCTCATACTAGAATAGTAATGTGACAGTTTATACAAAATATACATATGTATGAACTTTTCTCAAAATCATCCATTTCACTCAACACTATAAGCAATTCACCTTTCTTTTCTTTTCATTACCCTTTTTTCCCAAATTCATTACAATAATAATTGTAGAAAAACAATCTCACCAAGCCTATTACTTTTCTCCCATTTTCCATACTTACCACAGATTTTCCTTTTTTCAAAATAGGTTCACAAATACCCAATTTCCTTCACACTTTCCAAAATCTCAAATAGTATTTATGTCTGTTCCCAACACATTCATACCTATACATGCATACCTTTAGTAAAAAGGGAAACAACAAATCATCAACAAGTATGTGACCAACAAATGAGGCAACTCGGCCTTTCAAAACTGTAACCATCGTAACCCATAACATACTTAGATACGCTGAGACAATAATGAATAAAAGCTCTACTCTGCCTGCCATAAGCACGGTAAGTTAAGGGTACACCTCTCGACAAATGACAAGCCAAGTTCTTCAGACACAAGCTGAAAGGTACTGGTACGTCTACCAAGTTCTCCAGACACAAGCTGGAAGGTGCTGGTACCTCTGCCTAGTTCTCCAGGCGCTAGCTAAAAGGTACTGGTACCCCTCATTCTAAGCGCGGTATATAACACCAATCAATTCAACGCGACAAAACATAACCAACAAGTGTAATACATACACATAAACTATTCAATAACGTTCAACCAACACAAGTGTAATGCATACACAAAAATTCGACATAACAACGTCATCCTCCACCGATGACCAAGGACAAAACCTCTAGATGCAGGTATTCAACACACTTATTTAAAAAGACTCAACTCTCATGAAATCTTACACCCAACAACGACACTAGTACGATAGTTAAAGGTAAAACTCCCAAATGTGTGTATTCAACACTCATGATATAATAGTTCAACTCTCATATTTATTTTTCTGGGATTCACATAGAGTAATCATTTCATTTTCCATTTTCAAGATCAACTTTCATAATTTTCCAGGTCAACATATTCCATCACTTATTCCAACCCGCTTTTCCCATTTCATGAAACCAATTTCATTCTTTTCATTTCACAAAAACAATTCCACGGATAATAAAGCCATAACCCATCTTAGTTCAATATGTTCATTTCAAAATAACCCCAATGCCATAGTTAATCCCTTAGCCATTAACAGTTTTACACAACCCATATTAACAATAGTAATTTACAAACATTGTCCATCCTCACTTTTTATTTACCAAATCAAAATATAATTTAGGGTTTTCTCTTCTTTCAACAATAACATGCTAGATTACTCCCCAATTAGCCTAAACAACAATCAATGATAACAAACTCATTCTCAAACAACCAACCCTAGGCTCCCCTACATGATTTTCAAAGAAATCCAACATGGATATGATTTTCATGCAATATAAATTTACCACATGTCTATCTATGAACGAGGTATTGAAAAAGAGCAAGAAATCCCTACCTCAAATAGAGAAACCCAAAGGAGAAGAAGAGAAGAACTTGAAAGGACTCCAAACACAAACTTTTTCGTATCAAAATGTAGCCCCTGCGATGCTCAACCTTTCTTACAAAGAGACTACGGTAGAAGGTCTCTAGAATAAGATGTATTTGTAGAGAGAGAGAGAGAGTTTAGAGAGAGAAGCTTCGATCTAGGGTTTTAAGGAAGAAAGAGGATAAAAAATGGAGAAGAAGACCCCTGCTGTGAACTGATATACGCGAGGCTCGCTCGAGCGAAGGAGTGGTCGCTCGAGTGACCAGACACAACAGAAAACCTCGCTCGAGCACAAGAAGCGTCGCTCGAGCGAACAATGTGAAGCTTCAGGTCTGCAACCCAGAAGCACGCTCGAGCGCAAGAGTGCTCGCTCGAGCGAAGAAACAAAAAACATACAGCTCGCTCGCTCGAGCGAAGGAAAGCTCGCTCGAGCCAAGAAACACAACCTTTAGGTCAAAAGAGATGCAGACGCATGCTCGAGCGCAAGAGTTCTCGCTCAAGCCAAGAGACACATACTCAAAGCTCGCTCAAGCGACAAAAGTCTCGCTTAAGCGAAGACATCAAAAACTGGGCAGCAACACTATGTTTCTAATCACAACCAACCTGTTACCAACCTGCCCAACACATCCCAAAACTCAAATACAAGAAATTAAAGGATGGAAACAAGATACAGATATCAGCACACAACTCGGAACTCGAGTCCGGAATACCACAAAGGGGCGGGGAAAAACCCAAATCGCTATACAGCCACCTCGACTGCAAAAGAACTATGGAAAACCTTAGAGGCCGAATGTGGAACTGTAGATGTTGGTATTGATGGGTTCATTGTCTCTAATTTTAATGGGTATAAAATGAAATATGACATACTTGTAGGAGACCAAATTTATGAGTTTCAAGAGCTACTTAAAAAGTATAAAAGAAAAGAACAACTTTTAGTGAGGAGTTTAAAGTGTCTTGCCTTATCGATAAATTACCTCCATCTTGGAATGACTTTGCTAAGCGTCTTAGGCACAAACAAGGAGATCTTTCATTACCTCAACTAATCGATACACTTAGGGTGGAAGAGAAGCATAGATCAAATCTAGAAACTGGAAAAGAGAAAACTCATGAGGTAAATTTGGTGGAGAATGGGAATAAGAATAGTTTTAACAATAGGAATAACTTTCGACCTAAAAGCAAAATTTTCAAAAACAACCTTAAGTTTAAATCTAGAGGTCAAAATGGAAAACACCATAGTAACAACTACCAAGCCATTGCTAATAATTTTAAGGGACAAGGGAGTGGCAAAAGGTTGTGCTATGTATGTGGAAGAACCAATCATTATGCTAAGGATTGTTTTTTTAAGGAGACTGATGAGTATAAATCAAGGTTCAACAATAAGCAAAGAAATCAAGATCATAATGCTCAAGTGAATATGATTTTGGAGAAAGAAGAAATTGTCAGACCATCTTTTAGGTATAATCCTGAAATTAAGGGGTTAGATTCCGGGGCTAATATACATGTGTGTTTTGATTGTCTTTATTTTAAAACTTTCCAGAAATCAAGTGGAGGAAGTGTAACTTTGGGGAATGGATCAATTGCATCGATACTTGGCATTGGAGATATAGATTTGAAGATGACTTTTGGAAAAATCTTAACTTAGGGAGATGTGCGATATGTTCCTGAAGTTAGAAGAAATCTTATTAGTGGATCATGTTTAGTACGGTTAGGTTACAAAGTTGTAATGAAATTGAATAAAATTGTAATAAGTAAAAATGATATTTTTTTGGGTAAAGGTTTTGTATATGATGGTTTATTTGAATTGAATGTATTTTTTGAAGTTAATTATATCTCTCATAATATTTTGAATATTGAAGTTTGTGATTTGTGGCATGGAAGACTTGGACATATGGATTTAAAGAAAATTATGAAAATGATGGATTTAGAATTAGTACCTAAATCACCTATTGATGTTAAACGCAAATGTGAAATATGTATGCAAGCAAAACAACCTACGAAACCTTATAAATCTATAGAAAGAAATTCACAACTCTTAGACCTTATATGTCACGACCCAAACCCACCCATAAAAATTTAGGTCATGACCAGCTTGTACTCAGGCCTCAGAGACAAAATTTCAAAACTATTCAAATCATATCGGGGCCTAAAGTGGAAGCAAAACAAATAATAATGTCTATTGAGCTTGTACATACATGATAACTGGAATAATTAAAACATTTGGACACACTAGAATTTTTATTCATATACAAATCTTATATATCTCACACACATATACATAAAACATAAATTCTAACAATAAAAAATTAAAGCCTCGATACAGAGGCGCCTTTTGGGTGGCTTTACATAATAGGCCCACACAAGAACTCCTAAGGCTGACTTAAGGTTAGTCTCCAGATTGATCACCTGCATACATATAAAACACGGAGTGAGTGAAGCTCAATGAGTAATAATACAGTAAAATAGTGCAAATAGATAATCAAGGTTCTCACAATATTCATACTCATTTAAACAAAACGGCTTCAGGCCCAACATATATCAAAACGGCCTTGGGCCCACACTTAGTACGGGCCGGCCTTAGGCCCAATCACATCTTAACAGCTGTTAAGAACGACCTTAGGTTCAAACATATCTTATCGTATCACTGTATCTTATCATGGAGTAGAAGGAACATCAACATATCTCCACTTCTCTTTGGGCCCAATGCATGTATGTATGGACCCAAGAGGTGACTCGTACGGATTCTAGAGGTGACTCCTACCGTAGCACTTAGTTCTATACAGCACTTGTTTATACTAGGAATCCATAGGTCTTAAAGACCGAACAGTTCATATCATGTCATAGCATAAACAGAACAGATAAACGGAATGGCCTTGGGCCCACCATATCATATTACAAACATTTCACATTTCATATCCATATTCCATATCATAGATCTTGTAACTCATTCATCCGCATAAAACATAATTCTAGATCATCACAACAGTTATGTATCAAAATAAAAATAAATGAACATATCTTTACAATATTATTACTCACAGTGTTTTCAAAAAATGGTCGACTGGTCCTCGAATCTTGACCTGTAATCACAATGCACATAGCACACATATCGAAACATGGAATTACTTTCTTGATCAAATTTACTTTTCATAATCTTTTGTTAATCAAATAAACAAATCCCTTACTTTGCTCCACAACCAATTATTTATGTTGGTTCTAAACTCATTAGTCCTCAGAAACGAAAGGAAACTGGGTTGGGAGAGGAAATAGCATAAAACGGTTAAAAAGAAAGTGAACGATCTTCACTAATTTAAACATATCTTTTTTTGTACTTATAATTTGGATGTGGGACTACCACCATTGGAAACTAGACTTCCGGGACTTGAATTTAGGCTCAAGAATTACTTAAAATGGAGTCCGAATGAGAGAGATATGATTATTTGAAGTTGGGCTGAAACAGGGGTGTTCCGCACCTGTTGGTATTGGGCCCCATGTGCTGGACAACGTGCTTTTTTAGCAGAATCAAATTGGGTGTTGGAAATGGACTGCTGCACAATGAATCTTTAGCAGAATCAATGAAAAACATGAGATTATAATGATTTTCTAAATCAAAACCTCAAAAACACAATGAATCTTTAAGCAAGAAAGATCAAAATCCTTGTTTAGTTCTTTTCCAAACTTTTTCAAAACTTCTTCTTCCAAAGCCACATAAATCTTCATTTCATATATCTTTTATGAGTTCAACTCATACAAAACCTCAAGATTAAGGCTCAACTTCTCACAATCTAACCCAATTTAAGTAATTTCAAAGCAATCAACTCTTAGTCAAACAAATCCAAGTCCAATTTCACATATGTATATATATATATATACGCTTAGAACTCAAAATGCTAACACCAAGTAATCTTCTCCTTTAGGGTTCTTACTTTAATTTCCACCAATCTACACCATTCAACTTCTTACTTCAACGTAGATTACATGATCTCATGAAGAATACAACTTGTATTCATAAAATTAGAGGAAGATGTTTACCTTAGTTGGCTAATTTGTTGTAGATTAGCTTATCTCTTCAAGTTTCTCTCTTCCTTCTTCTCTTTGAGCTCTCCCTCTCTCTTTCTCATTCCAGAACTCTCTCTCTCTCTCTCTCTCTCTCTCTCTCTGATTTTTGTGTTTTAAAACAACATAGACATGAGCCCCAAATGACTTATATCACTTATATATATATATATACACATACTTAAAGGTGGCCCAAACACACATTAACGAATCAGCAAAATAAATTTTTAATTAAACTTCTCAAATGATCCCAAAAATTCGAATTAACTCATCCATGTACACCATTTCAGTTTCTGAACCTATTTAGGCCGTCAATTTCAGAGTCCAAGCCGAAATCACACAAGAATTCATTCCGAATCAAAATTTTACCAAAATTCATATTAGACTCTAAAAATCATGCTTATCACATCTATGTGGTCGGTTTTAGCTTATCGCACCTCTAAGGCTTTCAATTTTCAGTCTAAAGGGCGTAATTTCAACATATTTTCTCATGACCGACAGATACAAATTTATAAACATGTAATACACCCATTAAAACATGGCATTTCACATCAAACACAAGCACACTTATAATCACACATATAATGAGGGAATTAAAACATATGAGAGGGTCGGGTTATTACACTCTTCCCTCCTTTAGGAAGTTTGGTCCTCCAAACTTGACTTACCCTGTCACAAGTCCAGTTCAAAAATTTCAGTCTGCTATCATTGTCCAATTCCGTCTCAGATATTCAACATCTTTCAATCATTTAACAGTTCACAGTCCTATGCGGTCAATCTCAATGAAGTTTGTTTCAAGAATCACAACTAATTCGTCGTTGGAATCTTAGTTCACCAATTCTCTAACCACAATAAGTTGGATATTCATTTTCATGCAACTCATAAGCCGTCAATCATAATTCAAATCCATTAGTTCCACAAACAGTCCCAAATATTATAATTCTTCGAAGAATAAAGAAATATTCACTACTCAATCATGCTCCCAATGGTACATTCATCCTACAACAATGGAACCAAAATGAACAAATGGGTTATGACTCAATTACTTTATAGATCCTTGCTCACTAATGATTTAAGTATTCACAATAATGGTCTTGGTAATTCAAAGTATCCCCAGTCTATTTATTTTCATAATGCATGTGATAAATGAGGTCTAAATGTCTAACAACCAAATTTAGGTTCAAGTCCTCTTGCCTCCACTCAATATATATACTCATCAATTACTTCTACCACAGAATTTTGTAGTCCTTGTTAGTTTCATACTTAGCTTTTCCACTTAACATTTCTTCTACTTTGCCTTATTCCATTTTTGTTCTCAAGTACCTTTCTTACCATTTGATTTTCTCATCATCGGAGTTTAACTCATTATCATTTATGTATAGGTTGTTAACCCAAATTGGTTTAATCATTGAAAATTATCCTACAATGCCATAATGATCACAAAGTCAACTTCATAGTAGCAAAACGCAAAACACATTGTCTATAAACACATATATTTTTGTTTTACTATATGCATATTTCCAATTAATTCACATAATCCCCAAATAATCACAGTTCAACCTTAAATGCTATCCATGCTTACACTCCTTTGTTTTCAATAACTTCAAAGTAGACTAAACATCTAATATAACCTTAATATCATATTCAAACCTTGGTCCACAGATTTCTTAGCTACATTAGTCCAAATAGTCGTTCCCATACAACTTATATGCCTTATTAATAAATGAATTGGGTGGGTCCGAAAGTTGAAAGGCAAAAATAACTTACTTAGGCATGCTTATAACATTTATTTATCATTTGTTCAAATATTTTCCATAAAGGCATTAAATCAAATCCATATAACATTTCCAGTAAAATAGATCCTTCAAGTAATAAAGAAACTCTTAACACATACTATTAGCCCGATGATCAACTCATTCTATAACTAAATGATTCAAATAAACAAATGAGTTCTAAACTAACATTTTGCTCACAAATAGCTCAAACATGTGAAATACCAATCTTAACATATCGAAGTGTCCCTAATTATCTTAGTATTGTAGCTCAAGTTTCAATTATTCACTCAAAAGAAATCTAAACTCTCCAATAGTCGTTCAAGCATACATAGGAACACTAATTCCAACGTACCACTTCGTTCATTCATTAAATATATTTTCATTGATCTTTCGTACCATCAAACTTCCTAACACATTCTTTGATTCTTTTGTTGAGTTCACACTTAACTTCTTCTTTTGATCTTGTTGCTTCTCATGACATGTTCACTTAAGTTTCATCATATTTGTAAATATTCCTTCCACTTTATCCAATTGCCTCAACAAGGACTCAACTTCCATTTCATCCCTACTTCTCGTCATCTTCTTCTAGGGCCACAAGATAGTGGCCGATAACACGTGGGGTATCATTTACTAACTACATCATATCACATACTTAATCATGAAACATACAATCATACAAAGATATGGGTGGGACAATTTCTTCATCTCTACTTCTCATGTCCAGCCATTTCCTAACTCTCACTAACTATAGTCCTGTACTCGTTATCAATCATCACATCTCACAATTGCCATAGTTCTATACACTTTATTGATTAACAACAACCTCAGTTTCCCCAAAATTGCTTATAGTCTAATTCCGCATATAACCCATATAGAAGCCAGGATTTAATCTCTTTTCACATCATGTTTCCATAAACACCCCTATACTTACCAATTTTGATATCCTTGTAACACCAATATTCCATATCTTTCATGACCTTAGCCTCAATATCATACTCAATACATAAACCCATTCCCATTTCATTACAATTATCAAATCTTCCTTCGTCTCCAGACTCAGCCCATGAACCAACACATCTTGATCTCCTCTTATTACCCAAAGTCCATAAGGACTTCTAATTCTCAATATCAATATTTAACTTATTGTACAAGCTAACATGCACAACATATCACTTCGTTACTAAATACAAGAATCTTAAATGCATTCTAAACACTCTAATGTTCAATGGACATGTGTGTGAGATTTTAACTACCAACTGTCATGACCCAAACCTGCCCCTAAAAGTTTAGGTCAGGACCAGCCTATACTTAGGGCTCAGAGACAAAATTTCAAAACTATTCAAATCATATCGGGCCCTAAAGTGGAAGCAAAACAAATAATAATGTCCATCAAGCTTGTGCATACATGATAACTGGAATAATTAAAACATTTGGACACACTAGAATTTTTATTCATATATAAATCTTATATATCTCACACACATATACATAAAACATAAAATCTAACAATACAAAATTAAAGCCTTAACACAGAGGCCCCTTTTGGGTGGCTTGACATAACCGGCCCTCACAAGAACTCCTAAGGCTAACATAAGGTTGGTTTCTAGATTGATCACCTACATAGATATAAAACACGGAGTGAGCGAAGCTCAATGAGTAATAATACAGTAAAACAGTGTAAATAGATAATCAAAGTTCTCACAATATTCATACTCATTTAAAAAAAATGGCTTCAGGCCCAACATATATCAAAACGGCCTCGGCCCAACATATATCAGAATGGCTTTGGGCCCACACTTAGTACGGGCCGGCCTTAGGCCCAATAACATGTTAATAGCTATTAAGAACGACCTCAGGTTCAAACGTATCTTATCGTATCCCTGTATCTTGTCATGGAGGAGAAGGAACATCGATATGTCTCCACCTCTCCTTGGGCCCAATGCATGTATCTATGGACCCAAGAGGTGACTCGTATGGATTCTAGAGGTGACTCCCACCATAGCACTTAGTTCCGTACAACACTTTGTTCCATATCAGGAATCCATACGTCTTAAAGACTGAACAGTTCATATCATGCCATAGCATAAACATAACAGATAAACGGAATGGCCTTGGGCCCACTATATCATATTACAAACATTTCACATTTCATATCCATATACCATATCAGAGGTCTTGTAACTCATTCATTTGCATAAAACATAATTCCAGATCATCACAACAGTTATGTATCAAAATAAATATAAATGAACATATCTTTACAATATTATTACTCACAGTGGGTTCCAAAAATGGTTGACTGGTCCTCGAATCTTGACCTGTAATCACAATGCACATAGCACACATATCGAAACATGGAATTACTTTCTTGATCAAATTTACTTTTCTTAATCTTTTGTTAATCAAATAAACAAATCCCTTACTTTTCTCCACAACCAACCACTTATTTTTGTTAACAGATGTTACTAGCCAATATTGGGAAAAAATCAGGTACATCTTGGTACTTCCTGGATGAATGGCAAATTTGGAACCATGGGCTTCCTGCAAAATCTTCCTTTTCAACTCTGGGAAATCGGCCACGCACAGTCTTCCTTCAAACTGAAGTAATCATATGGGGCCAAAAGCGGAAGCAGACTTAAAAATTTTGTCCAATGAGCTGCGCTTACATGATAAAGCGAAACATTTCATAAATAGTCCATAATAACTCACACATAAATACAGAGTTAATATCTTATACATCCAGGAACTTCAAGACATGCAATCAGCCAAACAAAACAAGCTTATATGCATGGATGGTCCAACGTATTCACCGATATAGCAAAAGTGTAAACACATGAACAAAAATAAAGTCTCGTGCGTGAGACGTGAGGGCTAACTCCTCAAAACTTGACTTCCTCTCATATCTTTCACTGAGATTGGGTTTGGACATCCCTTTGCTCACCTACACACATACAAATGAGAGTGAGCGATAGCCCAGTGAATTATATCAAAATAAGAAGTTACATGAATGCAATTGGTAACAGACATATCTAACAGCCTTAAGCCCATTGACGTTTTTATCTAATATATCAAACGGCCTTAGGCCCAAACATATCAAATGGCCTCAGGCCTAATTCGTTTGTGTCAAACGGCTTTTGGTTCAATCATTCATGTCAGATGGCCTTTGGCCCAATCCTTCATGTCAGGCTATCATTCACGTCAGACGGCCTCTGGCCCAATCATTCATGTTAGTCGGCCTTTGGCCCAATCATCCATATCAGACGGCCTTTGGCCCAATCATTCATGTCAAACTATCATTCATGTCAAACTATCATTCATGTCAGACGGCCTTTGGCCCAATCATTCATATCAGACGGCCTTTGGCCCAATCATTCATGTCAAACGACCTTTGGCCCAATCATTCATGTCAGATGGCCTTTGGCCCAATCATTCATATCAGACGGCCTTTATGTGTGTTTCATACTCATGATCATGATCGTATTTGTATTCACTTAGCCTTAAGCAAAAGACTGACATTTAGAATGCTCATTCTTAATTCAAACATACAAATCCATAAGGCATGTACAGAAGTAACATTTGGGAAAACAACATACTTGACCATATCTTTACTAAGATATTACTCACAGTGTTCTGCCGGTGGATTCGTCCTTATGCTCGACCCTACACAATTCATAACACATATTAGGTCACAAACAATTCAATCCGTTCTTTAATCTATTTATTTCTCTTAGGCTTCTTTATTTACCCTTTAGGTCATTTACATAGCTCAATGTATTCCTAAGAGTGCTTAGAAATGAAAGAGAACAGAAAACAAAACACAAAACCATTTTTCATAATTTCAGGAACAGGGCTCTCCGCTCGAGTGCGGATTTGGCTGCTCGAGCGGACCCCTTTTGTCTGCAAAAGTACTGGTTACTACATTTCTACGCTCGAGTGTGACTCTTTCCGCTTGAGCGGACATCAATGTCTGCAAAAGTTCTGGAAGCCAACATTTCACGCTCGAGCGGCGATTTCCTCGCTCAAGCGGACATGCCAAATTATGAAATTTCCAGAATTGCATTTGTAGCTCAAACTTAGCATTCAAAGGGTCTAAAACTCATGTTCTTGATACAAAATCATGGAAATCTTTATATAATATGAGGCCACAAGAAAATTGAGTGTAATTTGTCCAAAATCACATTTCAATTCCCAAATTATTTTCAAATTTTTCTTGACAACGCATACCAACTTCATATCTTCAAAACTCATGTAGATTAATTTCCATATCATTTTGAAATATACATGCATGTGAAATATAGGTTTCACTTTCAACTTAAATAGTACAATTGATGCTCATCTTCATCGAACATGATCAATTTTTAAATCAATTACATCAAAACTCCTTTAATTTACAAATTAAGTTCTTTGTTCATAAACTCATAATTTTCCAAAGCTTAATTCTTATTACATAAAAACATGCAATCAATTATTTTAAATCCATGATGCATGTAAATTTATACCTTATTGATTAACCTTAACCATGTTCATGAATTAATTCTTTAATTTCTCCAAATTACATGCATGTAAAATTTAGACTCAAATTCATATCAAATATGCAAAATCAAACCCAAAATAATTAATTTCTAGGTTAATTTCCATAAATTTGAACCTAACTCCATCGCATGGACCAAATCTTCAATTTAATCTTGATGCATGTAATCTGTGGGACTCAATTCAAGAATAATTCTCAAAATTTAATTCAAACATAACATATTTAAAGAACCATAACTCATATTTTTCAACCTAACTTGATTGAATATGCAAGATTATAAAAATCAATCTCAAAATAATTACTTTCTAAATTAATTTTCATAATCATGAATCTAATTTAATTTCATCATCTTTTGGCTAATTTCCTTTTAATTACATGAAATTGAACCCATTTACCTCTTAATTTCAGCATGTAGGTAAATTATCTACAAAATTTAAGTCTCAATTTCTTACCTTAAGTCTTCAAATTGATGAATTTCTTGGTCAATTATTGAACTCTTCTTCAACCCCTCACTCTCCTTTGTTTTTCTCCTTGGTCTTCCGGCAACTCTCTCTCCCTCTACACTCTTTAGTTCATTCTCTTCCCCTTTTGAAATGCTCTCTGCCGAGCACCAAACAACCATCACCTCTAACATACACACATGCACACCTATTCACACATGCACTCCTCATCTTGTTGCCAACACATAGCACACGTGCACACTTAATCAAGGCTCCAACACAACACTCACATGCACACACATACACAGATTTTCTTTACACACCCAGAATTTCTTTGCGCACACACTCATATACACCCTCAAATTACTTTAGATCATCCAATTTTTGATTAAAATTAACTCAATTAAGTAACATACAGTCTTAATAATTCTTGATTAGTACATAATTAAATTAATCATAAAATTTAATTAGTCTAATTTGACTTCCTTTAGAGCCCAATTAATTATAATTAAAATTATCAATCTGAATCAGATTTTTAATCAAACTCCAAATTTTTGTCAATAAATTACATATTCAAATTGGACACCGCATAAACAAATTTAATTCGTAATAATCACAATTCTCAATCCTCATAATTTAATTAACTTAATTAACTCCAATTCGGACCTAATTAATCGAATCTCAATTTTACTAAACTGAATCAAATATTTAATTAACTCCCAAATGGGTCCGTAACTAAAATTAAATTGATTCAACTTCTTAATTTCGCTTCCTTAAGCCATTTGGACCCTTAAACTAAATCTTCAATAGAATCATATACGAATCAGATTCCACAATTCTCACAAATCCCAAATTAAATTAGGATAACGACTAATTAAAATCCCAAATCTCCTTAATTAACCAAATATAAAATATTATACGTGACGGGGTCATCACAAGCAAAATGAACAATTTGCAAGGTTTCAAAAGTCATAGAAGAAACAAAGCAACAAGATACAAAGTATCATAGAGTGTTTGACACAGAAAGGTATCATGGGAAATTTTGAGAGTGGGGAAAGTTCAGATTCTGATGGACAAGCTTCTTGGTTAGTATGTTATGTTTATATGTTAATTTAGTAGAACATTTCTTCTTCAACTAGGGTAGAATAAAAAACTACTTTGGACATTTAGGCACAATGTCTCGGGAAAATAGTGAAATATGCATCTAAAGGCCCGAAAAACATCACAAACACCTTGAGATTATCAGAAACTATCATGAACACTTTGGGAGGGATCAACATAAGTTGTGAAAACTTACAGAACAATCATAGGACTCTCGGTTGAAAAACATTTAGGCTTGAAAATAGGCCATTAGGGAGTAAAATCTTGAAATAGCCGTTAAAAGGCCGAGAAATATCATGAATACCTTGGGAGGAACTAATGTAAGTTGTAAAAATTTACAGAACAAGCACGGTAAAATTTGGTTTAAAATTTACTTTGAAATTTTTATTTTTCCTCCTCTAGGTTGCATATTAACATATTTAGTGAATGGTTACCTTAACCTTTTGTTGTTGTTGTCGTTTTTTTTTTTTTTTTTTTTATATGGCAGATTGGAGATAAACAAATTTGGTAACCTGCATAGTAAGAGTTTTTTTTGTTGATGTTACCAGACACATTCATCATAGTGTAGTACTTTTTGTTGATATTACCAAACATGTATTTTGACTGTGGGTTATGATTATATTGTGATGGATCTTATCTTTTTGTTGATATTTTATTATATAGATTAAAAGAACAGGTTTTTGTTGATATTACCAAATGAACAGGTTTTTGTAATGATTTGTAATGGATATTATATTCAGCAGGTTATTAGAATGCACAAGTTGTTTTGATTGTGTTGTAGTTTTTTATTTTACTAGAATAGATGTTATAGTTTGGATGTTATATATTAATTTCTTGATACAATGAGACATGTATTTTGCTTGGGTTTTTTTTTATGATAATGAACAGTTTAATTTTATATTGATTTGTATTAGATATTTTATTTAATAGATTATTAAAATGTACAGGTATTGTTTATTGAAAAAAATATATAAATTGCAAATATAGCCCTCCCCCCCCCCATTTTTAAAATTTATTTATTATTGGCGACGAAAAAAAATTGACACTAAAACTTTTTAATCCCAACTAATAATTTCGTCACACATTCACTATTTCATCACTAAATTAAAATATTTGTTGACAAAAGTTTTCATCACTGAAAGGTCTTTTTTTTCCATCTTTTGGTGACGATATTTTCGTCACTAAAAATTCTATCGCTATTTTTAATGACGAAATATTTTGTCACCCAAAACAAATATAATAAAATTTTATTTAATTCTAGTGACGAAATGGACGTCATAGGTGACAAAATATTTAACATTTAGTGACGAAATATTTCGTCATCAGATACTTTTAGTGATGACGAATTGATGATGAACGTGGTGACGAAATTATTTCGTCACAAATCAATTTGGTGACGAAAATTTCACTATTGGAGACGAAGTGATTTTGTCATTACAGAACCATTTTGTTGTAGTAGTGGCCAGAGTCACCACTCACCGTGGAATAATTTCCCTGGACTAAAATATATAGATGGTCCCAATAATCGATACACATTAGTTTCACAAAACATAGTAGTTCACCATTATAAACATGAGACCATAACAAATAGTTTACAGTATGCCAAGTTTATACATGTTTCAGAAATAATTTAATTCCATCGATAATATAATAATTTATCAAAATAGTGTAGTCCTGAAACAACATTTTAATTTTCCAACAGTCCAGGGTAGGGGAACATTTATAAAAATATGTAGCATGCAACTACTCACCTGAAAACGGAACAATGCAATCCTCGAATAGAGTATAAGAGTCCAACTAGTGCTCTGAACCAAGTATGAAAACTACACGTCACTACTAATTTAAAAATACTAAAGAATAAGAACTAAGTAACCCCAAACTAAAGCGCACTAACACAGCTCAACCCAACTCACCGTTACTCTTAAATATTACCTAAGCGCATGTTCTTCAAGGTCTAAAATTACCCAAGACATGGGTTCAGATCAAAACTTAATTAAAAGTAACTTTAAGATAAAACAGAGTTTTAAACAAGTTTTTCCAATCTATTTGCTAACTTTGAAAATTACAAAACCCACTCCACGTTGTTTGAAAAATTCCAAAACCCTCTAGATATCAACTAATATATCCGAAATTTCAAACCCAATTGGTTTTACTTGATTTGCTTATCAAAATAATTATTTACAATTAATTACACCCAAACAGGTTGTTTTCTGCAACACTTTAAAGAAATTAATGGTTTTCTTAGTATACACGAGCAATCAATGCGAGGCTAAAAATGTAAGAAACTAGACTCGTAACTGGTTTTAATGACACTGATTTGATAATTTTCAGATTTATACCCAAAGAGAACAACACTTCCGAAGTTACTATTTTAAACCAGTTTTCTGGATAGATTTGAACGCAACAGTTAATATAGATTTTGACTCCCAAAAATTATGAGAAAATTCAAATATGCAATTCAATATGTAATTAATCTACTGTAAAAATTTTAGTTTAAAATTCATCCATTTGATATGGTTTCTTGATTTTTAAAATTTGTAGTTCTGTACAGAATTTTGTTTTTTGGATTAAGAACTACACCCATTATTTCTCATCACCAATCACTGACTTAGCACCCAAACAACACACCCGTTTCTCCTATTCCTTCCCAACAAGAAGCAGATTATACATATGAACCATCACAATAAACAGATATAATAAAATAGAACAATACCTTAGAGTTGTTGAACACCAATGTTGCCAAAAGTTTCTCTCAAATCTCTTTCTCTCTCTCTCTCTCTCTCTCTCTCTCCCCTCACGGCTGCTGTGAAGAACAAATAAGGCGGTAGGGTTTTATGTATATTTTATTTAATACTAGTGGTTGGGTACACCTAAAGCATGTGTAGGTCGCTGTTGTGAAGAACAAATAAGAAGGTAGGGTCTTATGTATATTTTATTTAATACTAGTGGTTGGGTACACCTAAAGCATGTGTAGGTCAAATAAATAAATAATAGACAAAATATTTAAATATGTCATAAGCAACTCAAATAGTAAGACCATTATTTATCAAATTGTGGTCTAGAGTTCAAGTCACACCCTCTTCTCTATTTATTTTATTTTATTTTAAATAATAAATCTTGCCTCTAAATTAAAGACTTTCATCATAAATTTATTTTAGGTTTTAAAATCAATTAAAAGATCCTCCAATAATATTTAGTTCACACTAAAAGATTCACAAGCAAAATATTTGAGATTGTAAAATAATTATTACTTAATTATTTATTTGATTGGTATATTCAGGTTATACAAGCACCAAACTAGTTCTTTAATTTTCACCCAAAAGTTGCGCCTATCTCCTCTTCTCCCTTCACTTCACGGCTGCTCATTCAATATAATGAGAGTTTAGGGTTACCCACACGCTTCAAATAATCTAACTCCCTTAACCTTTTTTTTTTTTTTTTTTCTTTTTATTATTGCTATTATTATTATTTAACATTATTACTATTATTTATTTTAATAGTAAATTTTGCCTCTAAATTAGAGACTTTCACCATAAATTTATTTCAGGTTTTAAACTCAATTAAAAGATCTCCAATAATATTTAGTTTGCACTAAAAGATTCACAAGCAAAATATTTGAGATTGTAAAATAATTATTACTTAATTATTTATTGGATTTGTATATTCAGGTTCTCACATATAGCTTCGGCGAACTAACAATGGCAGTACTCTCTGACACATGAAGAATAATATATGCAGACTGACTATATAAATCGAGAGCAAAAATTTTTGTGTAACAAAACCAAAGAGAGAGGTCTCTATTTATACACAAGGGAGAGAGAGGAGGACCCTTTCCAGCTATGAAGTCCAGCAATAAATGCATAATTCATTTTCAGAAAAACTGATAAAACAAATACAGTAAAACTGATGGTGTAAATCACCATCTTAAGTGTAGAGGTTACACATAATATACACATGTGTGTATATCTATATCAATAGCCAATCTAACCTAGCCCCAAAAGATTAGGTTGGTGGGCCACCCAAACCTTATCCATTCTAGCAAGTCGCAAGTCTCAAGCCCAAGCCCAAGATCCAAGATTTGCGACCTACGGACACAGCTCGACCCGGCCTAGTCTGGTCAGGCAGGTGGCGCACACGCACGTATGGTACTTTTTGCATAATCAACTTGGACCATAGTCTTGGCCCAAGTCCGTCATTGAAGCATTCATAACTCTCTTCGTTCAGAAAATTTGGATGCCCCAAAGGATTCACACCCTTACCAAAAACTTGGGATTTAAATACCAATCAATACTTTCCTCTACAATCAATGTAGGATAGGTAGTTTACACACCATTCACAATACCTCATTCATGAGGCCAAATTTATGAGATTGTTTCTCATTCAATTCTTAATGGTTTTTTGTCATTCTTTTTGTGGTGTAAAGATCTTATTACAATATTATAAGGAATCTAGACTCACTGGATCTTACCTTAATTGATGGTTGGGACCCACTTTAATTTCACATTAAAGTCACCATAAAACGATTTTTCCAACAATCCTCCACATGAATAAAAATTGACCGAATAAAAAAAAGCACAGTGTTTAACAACAAAAACTCAAAGAGAGAGCACACAGAATAACCCTGCATCAGAAAAGAGAGTTGTTGGCCTTAAACCTTTCATAGTGAAAGCCTATCAGATTTACTAACTAACTAGTGAACGTGATATCTTGAACTGTTCTACTGTTTGTGTAAACCTTGACAATAGACCTCACACAGGAGTTACTTCAACCATTGTTCTTGTTCTCAGTGGTGTGTCCGATTTGGCCCTGGAACACTAGTTTGGTTCAGTAAGTGTTTTTAAAGAATTCAGCATTGTCAATTCTTAAAAAAAACGGCCCCACTTTGCACTCACGTAGGTGACCTACATAAGGTATTTCACTATACCACGATTGACTATTCACTTCAATTAGATCATTAAAAATATCAGCTTATCCTTCCACTCCATAAGGTATCACTGTATAAAGGAATGGGTAAGAGGATTTACCTCTTCAGTGACTCACCCGTTACACGTAATTAGGTTGAACCTAGATCTTAGGATCTTCAGTCAGCTAGGTTGGGTTTTTCGTTCTGGTAACATTTGCTAAAGTCCTTAACCCCATTCCTCTTGACGATGTTTCTACTAACTCTCGAGTAAACCCTTTGGTTAGCGAATCTGCAATGTTGTCTTTAGACTTTACATAGTCTCGAGGGACAATTCCATTAGAAAGTGGTTGTCGTATGAAATTATGTCTACGACAGATATGTTTCGGCCATATACATATTACTCTGTGCCCATCCAATTGCGATTGGCTATCACAATGAATACAAATAGCGGGCATAGGTTTTGGCCAACGTGGAATATCTTTAACAAATTGGCGTAGCCATTCAGCTTCTTCTGTTGCTTTATCCAAAGTAATAAACTCAGATTCCATCATTGATCTCAATATACATGTTTGTTTGGAAGATTTCTAAGACACGACTACCCCTTCAAAGGTAAACATATAACCACTAGTGGATTTGGAGTCTATTAAACATCCAATTCGCGGCACTATAACCTTCTAGTACCGCTGTGTAACTGGTATAATGCTTATAATCCTGGGTGTAGCGTAGATAACCCAACACGCATAATGCTATTCCAATGAGTAGCATTAGAATTACTCATGTATCGACTAAGCCTGCTAACTGAGTAGGCTATATCCGGTCTCGTATAACTCATCAGATACATCAAACTCCCAATGACCCTAGAATATTCTAATTGAGAGACACTCTCACCATTATTCTTGGTCAAATGTAGATACAAGTCTACTGGTGTCCTTAACACACTCGTATATGATTTACCAAATTTCTCAAGTATCTTCTCAACATAATGAGACTTAGAAACTACAATACCACCGGATGTTTTGGTAATCTTAATACCTAGAATCACATCTGCAAGGCTCATACCTTTCATGTCAAACTTAGAGTTTAACAACTTAGTAGTTTTAATCATCTCATCATTACTATCAACAATGAATATGTCATCAACGCATAGATACAAAATGACATAACCTTTGTCAGTATCTTTGACATATACATATTTGTCACACTCATTGATTCTAAATCCATTTGACAACATAGTGTTGTCAAACTTCTCATGCCATTGCTTAGGGGTTTACTTCAAACCATACAATGATTTGACAAACTTACAGACTTTCTTACCTTATCCTAGAGCTGAAAACCCCTTAGGTTGCTCCATGTAGATTTCTTCATCTAAATCTCCATTTAAGCTATTTTTATATCCATTTGATGTATTTCCAGACCATACAAAGTTGCTATTGCAATCACCGTTTGAATGGATATTACCTTTGTCACAATTTAATACGTATCAAAATAATTCATGTCTTCTCACTGTCTGTATCCTTTGATAACTATCCTAACTTCATACTTGTCAATTGACCCATCAACTTTCATTTTTCCTCTTAAGATGCACTTACTCCCCAAAACCTTACTGCCTGGGGATAAATCAACCAACTCCTAGGTGTGGTTTTGTAGGATGGAGTTCATTTCACTTTTAATAGCTTCTTTCCATAAGGGACTTTCAGGTGAAGTCACAGTTTCATAGAAAGTTCGAGGCTCTTCTTCTAACATATAAGTTAAGAAGTTTGAACCTTCAGACTTGGAAGTCCTAGCTCTGCTACTCATTCTTGGCTCATCTACCTTCTCATCTTGATCACTATCACTAGTATCATCTTCAAGTTCTTTTTTGAAACTTTGATCCTCCCACTAGGTTTTGCAAGGAAACAAGACCTCAAAGAAAAATGCATTCTTTGACTCCATAATGGCATTCTTGTGTATATCTGAAATATCAGATTTGTGCACAAGAAACCTATATGCACTACTATTCTGTGCATAATTGATGAATATACAATCCATGATTTTCGGGCCTATCCTAACCCACTTGGGTGTAGGTACCACCACGTTTGCAAGACACCCCCACATTCGTAGGAAATTATAAGAAGGCTTGCAGCCTTTCCACAATTCATACGGAGTCTTGCCCACTTTCTTCTAAGGTATTCTATTTAGAAAATAATTCATAGAGAGAATTGCTTCCCTCCACAAGTTCTATGGCAACCTAGAACTAATCAACATTGCATTCATCATTTCTTTTAACGTCCTACTTTTCCTTTCAGCAACACCATTTGACTAAGTGAAATAAGACACTGTAGTTTGGTGGATAATTCCAGATTGAGCACAAATCTCAATAACAGCGATTCATATTCTCCACCATAATCACTTCTCAAAGCTTTAATCTTCCCGCTTAGTTGATTCTCAACTTCATTCTTAAAAAGAATAAATTTATCAATCGTCTCATCTTTACTTTTAAGCAAATACACATAATAATATTTAGTGCAATCATCAACAAATGTGATAAAATACTTGTTGTCACCATGTGATTGTACGACTTTCAAGTCACACACATCACTATGCACTAAATCTAAAGGCTCCATACTTCTTTCAATAGGATGAAATGAAGTCCTAGTCAATTTTTCTTCTACACAAGTTTCACACTTGTGATTTGGATTAATCTTGAAAGATGGTATTATCTAATATAATTAATCTATACAAAAAATCAAAATTCACATGACCTAGTCTACCATGCCACAATTCAGGGGACTCAAGCATATAAGTAGAAGAGGAAACTTTCTCATTAACTTTCGGGGTAATAGTCATTACATTGAGTTTGAACATACCACCTGACATATATCCTTTTCCCACATAAACTTCACTTTTGGTCAACATGACCTTATCATATTCAAAAACCATGCGGATGCCATGCTTGCTTAGGAGAGACCCCGAGACAAGGTGTAGACACCCCATTTTTGACCGACCTTAAGACTCAGACATCATCGTTTGTGTGCGCGATGATTGTGCATGTTTGCGCTCGTTTTCAGTGTCCGAAGTTCTCGGCTAAGTGCCTTGTCTTTGAGCCTTTTAACCCTCTGTGTTTTGGCCTTGTTTTTGGGCCAAACCTTGGTACCTCTTGCCTGGAGGGGAGAAGTGCTTGCTGGCCACTTTTGGTACTTGCCGGCCACTTTTCTTCCTAGCCAGCCACTTGAAGTGGTCGGTCGGCTAGGGGAGGTAGCCGGTCGGCCACCTGAAGTGGCCGACGGCCAATTTTCTCTTTTTTCATATATTTTCAGATCTTTTGAGCCAGCTGTTGGCCACTGAGGCTCATCTCTATACACGTGTATGGAGGGATGAAGCAAGTTTTTTGCTTGCTTCTTCTATATAAGGGGAAGTCCCTCCCCCTTTAGAGGGGTTCTAAAATTTTAGAAGCAAAAATTTCACTCTTTCTACATTCCTCCCTATATATATATATATATATTGTGCCATATTATGCTTGAAAGTGAGTGTTCTTCACATTCTTGCATAAAACCCCCTTAGCCAAACATCTTGACCTTGGAGCTGAGATTCCTTAAGGCTTGTTTGGACCTCCTAAAGCTATTTTTTTGGCTTAGAAGTTGTGTTGCTTGCTGCTGTGCTTCAAGGGTAAGGCTTTACCCCTTTTAAGCTTTGTTTTGCTTAAGTGCTTGGCCACCTTTGCATGCTGTTTTTGGCCTAGTTGTCAACTACAAAAACCTCTATTTTTAAGTGTTAAGAATGTTGGTTTGAGTCTTTCTTGGAGTTAGGGGTGGTCTACCCTCTGTTATTGCCTATTTGCTAAGCTTTGTGCCATCCTTTAAAGTTTTTGAAACAATCTCTTTTTAGCCTTTTAACCACTGAAATCCAGGGGAATTTCAGTGGTAGAAAGTTTGTTTTGAGGTCCAAAATGGGAGGGGGTGGCCTCCCCTCCTTGTCTCTCTATGTCATGCCTTGTTAGCACTACAAAGTAGCATCTTTTTATGGCTTATGTTAGCTTAGTTCAAGCATGTTTTTGGCCATATTTTAACATGTCATAACTCTGTTTTTGGCTGGTCGGAGCACCTCTTGTTTGCTTCTTACCCTTGTAGTGCAATCTTGCTTACTAGCCCAGTGTGCTTGTTGTTTTAGCCTATCGTTCTAGCTTGTGTTAGCTTGACCCCAGCATGTTTTTGGGTTTGATTTAGCATGCTTTAACTCTGTTTCAAGTGGTTTTGGTCACATATGCTTTGCTTTGTATAGCTATAGTGTAAATGGCCCTACTAGCTTTGTGTTTTAAGACTCTTAGCATGCTTCATTTGAGTTATTTGCATGATATGGCATCATTTATCATGTGATTTCAGAGCATGTTCCTTTGTCAAGCTCTCACAGATATCACTCTTTAAATGCTTTTGAGAGTGGTGCTTTATGCCTTGCTTGTGAGCCAAGTTGTGAGCATGATTTTCTTCCCTTTTAGGCTTCAATCTCAGCATGATTTAGCCTTCACTTTGGCATGCTTTACATCTCTTTTGAGTTGATTTGGCCTTTTGAGGCTTGTGTTGTAAGGTTGTAGTATAACCCTTTCCATTAGCTTAAAGAGTTAAGCCTTTAACTATGCATTACATGAGTTGTTTGCATGATTTTGAGCCACTAGCATATGATTTCAGTGCTGAAATATATGTCATTGCACTCCATTGTGTCAATCTTTCAATCGCTTTGAAAGTAGTCTTGAGCCCCTTGATAGCTTGAATGTGGAATTGAGGTTCGCATGCCTAATGGTTTTAATCCTCTCTTGAGGATTTCTACTAACCAACAGTATGAAACCTCTTTCATGCTCAAGGCACTTGTGGCTTAGACCATCTTTCCAATTGGTGGACTTTTCACATTGGACTTAATCGGTTAATGGATTAATCGGTAATCTGAAATGTGTAAACAAGAATCAACCAAGTAAAACATGCCAAGATAACATATTTGTGTTGCATTGCATGCGTTTGGATCAGACGTTAATCCAAATACAACAAATGCGAGAAGTTTCATACTTGAAATGATGAAACGTATCACATTTCTTAGTTGCCAACACCCTCGATCATGTATGATGGGGGGAAGGCTTTTTGTGTATTGTTTGTGCATTCACTAAGCTTGTACAAGCTTGATTTTTGGCCATCATGTATTGAGATGCTTGGTTGGTGGCTTAAAAGCCGAGCGCCACACTCTTTTGAGCTTGAGACATGATGAGGAGAGTGGCAGTGCATACATTTTCTTGCAAATACATTGTTGTGCCTCTGTTGTTCTTTGTTGTAGCAAAACCAGAAATTTGGGGAAGCAAGTGGCCGACCAGCTACTTGAGGTAGCCGACCGGCCACTTTCACTAGTCGGTCGGCCAGTTGAGGTGGCCGGCAGCCACTTTTTGTGGTCGGCCGACCACCAGTCCATCCTTTTGCAAAAAAGATCCTACTTTGGAGCAAAACTAGTGTGGAGTTTGGTTCAATGTTCAGAAACCTAGGCGAGTGCAAACAGAGGCAATTGACGGCAAAGCAATGGATTTCCAAGCGGACGCCAAAGGAGCATGCATGTTCCCCTCGCCCGCGAGGCAACTTTACATTACTTTACTTAGTTAGCATAGCTAATCCAATTCAAGTTTTGTAATATTCTTCTTACTAGCTTAGATTAGCTAATTATGCAAATTCAATTGTGTTGTAATTAATTAGCTTGGATTAGTTAACTAGTTTGCTTGTAGCTAATTAGCTTAGCATAGTTAATTAGTTGTTTTGTAATAATTAGTTAGTAATTTACTAGTTATTCATTTGATTTGTTTTGTAATAATTAGTCTAATTAGTTTAATTAGATTAGTTAATTAGCTTAGCTTAGAGTAGCTTAGCTTATTCTTTCGGACCCTCCTGCGAGAGGGCGCAATGTTGTAATAAGCATGCATGTGTGTGTGCATGTCTTCCAACCCCACTTCTTTCTCCCTTTTATTTAACCGCTTTCAATGGTTAGTTTAGGGCACGTTTTGATTAGCATACCTTATGCTTTACATGTTTGCATCCATTCATTTGTCTTGCATGCACCGGGCTCAGCGTATCATTCAAACTGCATCATACTTCAATACCTAGTTGCATACGTGTATCAATTGTTGCATTCATATGCTATCTTAGATAGCCGAGCCTATTTAGTTGCATTATTGCATGTGTTGCACTAAGCAGATTTAAAATAGCTAGGATCATGCATGATTTCTAACTAGCTTTTTGTTTTGGCTTGGAGTACCCTGTAAGTGTTTACGCTTTAGCATACTTGCATGAGTGTGAGTGTTGCCATGATAGCATGCTTTCCATGAGGCTATTTGCTTAAGTGATTAACTGCATGAATGCTTGTGGGTGAAGGCTTTGTTGCCTGAATTGGAACAACTCGATGATTGTGAGTTTTAAGCCCACTTTGAGGAGTGGCAAAATCATGTTTTAAGCCCACTTGAGGGTGGCAAATCCGCGCTTTAGACTACTTGCAAGTAGCACTTTCAAACCATTTTCAAAAACAAACATGAGTTGTTTTATTCCAATTCTCGTGATTGAGTCTATACTTGTATGCTGTGCGCATCACATAGTAAAGTTAGCTAATAACTGGATAAGAACACATGAAGTTTATAAAACAACATACCATGTTAGTAGAGGCTGATCCTTTGATCGGGCGAGCATGGGTGCTCATTTCATGACCTTCCCCTCTCGTACCCAAGTTCCCGAGCCAAGGCAACTTTGGTGATGACGGACCCGTGGCCTTTGGCACGAGTCAGGGTTTTCTAAATTTCCCAAAATAAAATATTTAGATGGCGACTCTGTAATCTAGCAAAATAGTCCAGTTTTCACATTATTTGATCTAAAATCAATTTTCCAAACTGAATTGCCAGATTGGACTCTTTGGTGTTTATCAATCTCACATTGCACTTTGTGAGATTAGATTCAGAACCGTGACAGGAGTCCAAACTGTAGGAGACCAATTTGCTCCTCTCCGAAAGGGGGCCGTGCGAAGAAATTTGAGTCTACACAAGGTTCTTACGAATGTCCTGCACAAACATGACATCGTTTAGAGTCAGCTCTTTTCCTGAAGTCAAGACTACTTTGCCTTTCCCCTTAACAGTTGAGGTTGTAGAATTTTCCATGAACAACTTCTCACCGTTTAAAACTGGTTCAAAAGTTATGAACATTTTCTTCTCAACACAGATGTGGCAGGTGGCCCCAGTGTCTACCTACCATTCCTTTGGATTGGACTCCACCATGTTCACCTCAGAGACGACAGCTGAAAGGTGCATGCCACCAACATCTTGTGAAAGATCCTCTATTTCAGCCATGTGAGCTCGGCTTTTGTTTTGTGGAGGATTCTTCTTGTATGGCTTCTTCTTCTTGCGGCAATCAACTGCCCTATGCCCATCGTTTTCATAATTGAAGCACTTTCCATTGAACCTATAAGTAGTTTCCTGCACCTTGTAGACTGGCCTCTTGAAGACACCACATTTAGGCCCCAACTTCGAGCCTTTGTTGATCAGTTTCTTCTTTTTGGCCCTAAAAAACTGGCCATGCTCAACCACATTTGCTTTAACAATGGAGGTACTCCTCCATTTCTTCTTGTTATCTTCCTCAATTCGAAGCCTGACAATGAGCTTTTTGACTGTCATTTCCTTTTGCTTGTGCTTCAAGTAATTCTTGAAGTCTTTCCAGCCATTAGGCAGCTTCTCAATCAAAGCAACTGCCTAGAATGATTCACTTAACAGCGTTCTCTTTACATGAATCTCGTGCAAAATTACTTGAAAATCTTAGAGCTGGCTAACAATGATTTTGGAGTCCACTATTTTGAAATCCAAAAACCAGCCAACAACAAATTTCTTTGCCCCAGCATCCTCAATTTTGTACTTCTTGTCCAATGCATTCCACAACTTCTTTACCGACTTCTTAGCATAAAACACATTAAATAGTGTATGTACCAAGCTGTTCAAACATAATTCAACCAAAGAAAGTCCACCTACTTACAAGTATTTAGAGTCATGAGCTTCTTCTTGTCTTGCTCATTCTCTTCTATGATTGGTGGATCCTCACTCAAAACTCTCGCAAGGCTAAGAGTTGTCAAGTAAAACAACATCTTTTGTTGCCACATCTTGAAATTCACGTCGGCGAATTTCTCTCGGCGTTCATGATAGTTAAACAGTCCCCCCATAACAGTAGGAGTAGTAACATGATTGACCACAGAGATCACAACAGGGGTTATCTTGCCAGTTGACTCGGGGTTCTGATCCCCACCAACATTTACAACAGCAACAATATTAGTCACAATTGCCATTTCTAAAAAATACAACAAAATTTCACTATTCTATTTTTCCGTAAACAAAACTTGACACTAGAAAATCTCAAAGTCTGAAATTTAATTCAAAACTAATCTCATCACTAACTTCAGAATCGAACATGGTCAGGAAAGTTTCCACAAAGGGGTCACACTAGTTCCACTTAAGACCCAATTAACCTTAGACAAAACTTTCGAGAGGATGTTGACTTCTTGTCCATGGAAAACAAATTTAGAATTAAATTTTTCAGGGGATAAATCAAGTTAAAACAAACTAAGTTCTAACAAATAATTTAAATATTGCTGCCCAAATTACACGGAATCAAAATTGCTACAAAACTTACAGGCAACTAAACTTGCTACAAAGAATTAGGTAATTCAACCACTACTAGAACACACACAAAAAATTGCTTCAATTATACAAAAAATTAACCAATCGAAATAAGGATTCTTTAAGTCCAAAAAACTTTCTTTCCATGCTTAGGTATTTTTGTTCGACAAAAAGATTAGTAGTCCAAATTTTACAGTCCGAAATACTATGTATTTTGTTTTGTTCTTATTTTCCCATTTCCTTTCGCATAGGTATACCTACAAAGAAAATTAGCAAAAAAAAAAAAAACACAACAAACCAAAATAAATAATCTAAGGAAACTATAAATTCATGCAATGCAACCAAATTTTTTTTTTCCCTTCCTAGCAATCTATTTAATAGCACGCATAACTAAAGAAAAAAATGTTAGACAAGTTACAAAATAAATAAATAAATAAATAAAAACTATATAAAATTACTACACAATAAACATGCCAATAATGCTAGAAAGACTAGAAGCAATAAGCATGCAAATAACATGTAAATAATTTTAGGAAATCTAAAATATAATTAACATGCAAATTAAACTACAAACTTAGAAATAATAAGAAGCATGTAACTTATACTAGAAAACTAGAAATAAAGAGCATGCAAATAAAACTAAAAATTTAAAAACCAATGAGCATGCAGTTTATAGAAGATAATTAGCAAGCTATTATGAAAATTAAAAAAATTATAAGATAAAAAAAACATGTAAATCATGATAAAAAATTAAAAATCAATATTGCACATAAAATTATACAACTCTACTAGCATCATACATCATGAGACATATATTTATTTGCTTAGATAAATTTGAAATTCTAAACATAAACTGCATGTAGGTGAAACAGTGGTGGGTTTGGTTTTCGGAAGAAGCCACTTGGACGTTTTTTTTGTCGTTTTTTTTAAATTTTTTATATTTATTTTACTACTAAACAAAACAACTATCCTAGAACCAACAGCACGTGAAAAGTATTTTATTTCCCTATATCTAATCCTGAACTTCATGTCATTGGAAAGAGGTCTGTTCCGGTTCTCCGAAAATGAACAAAGCAGTGCCTGTTTTATACCAATAACAGAAACAAAGAACTCGTACAGAGAATGTAGAATGAAACTATTACAAACTCTTATGAATCTGTTTTATTTAATTTCATGAGAAGTATAGAATCTATTTTAAAATTATTGTACAAAATGTATATTTAAATAAAATAAACAGATTCATATTTAAATTAGATTCAAATTACAGAACATGAAATGATAGAACTACTTTATGCTGGAGATTATAATTTGATGCACAAAAATATATAACAAATATTCTGGAATAAAACAATAAAATGAAATAAGAAATAGGATGCAAACCGAAACATGTGTGATACCATAATTTCCTTAAAACAGATTTGCCGCCTTATCGTAGGTGTTAGAGATTTGCCGGCGTCTGTCTTCCAAGATACGACGGTCGGAACTAGCTAAGTCGGAAGCATCTTTTGTATAGTTTTGGCGAACTAAAAATGGCAGTACTCTCTCACACAGGAAGAGGGAGGTCTCTAAATAATTCAAAAGCAAAAAATTTTGTGTAAAAATACCAAAGAGGGAGGTCTCTATTTATACACAAGGGGCAGAGAGGAGGAGCCTTTCAACTATGAAGGCTAGCAACAAATGCAGAATTCATTTATGCAAAACTGTTGAAATAGATACAACAAAACTGATGGTGTAAATCACCATCTCAAGTGTAGAGGCTACACACAATATACACGTGTGTATATTTGTATCAGCTGCCAATTTGACTTAGCCCAAAAAGATTAGGCTAGTGGGCCACCAATTCAGCCCAACCCAAACCTTATACAAGCCTCAGGACCAAGTCCATCCTTGAAGCATCCATAAATCCCTTCCTTTGGAAAATTTGGATACCGCAAAGGGCTCACACCCTTATTAAAAACTTGGGATTTAAATACCTATGCTTTCCTTTACAATCAATGTGGGATATGTAGTTACACACCATTCCCAATACCTCATTCATGAAGCCAACTTTATGAGACAATTTCTCATTCAATTCTTAATGATTTTTTGTCATTCTTTTTTGTGGTGTAAAGATCTTATTACAAAGAATCTAGACCCACTTGATCACACCTCAATCGATTTCCAACAATGAGTATATGTCCAATGGATCTTTGGATACATGGGTCTTCCACAGGCACCAGGAGCTCACTCTTGAGTGGCAATCCAGATGGAAGATCATCATGGATATAGCTAGGGGACTAACCTATTTCCATGAGGAATGTAAGCAAAAAAATATTTCACTTGGATATCAAACCCCAAAACATTCTTTTGGATGAATACTTTAATGCAAAAATTTCTAATTTTGGATTATCAAAACTAATTGGTAAAGACCAAAGCCTAGTTGTAACAATGATGAGGCAAACACCAGGCTATTTGGCTCCCGAATGGGTGAATTCAATTATCACTGAGAAAGTAGATGCCTATAGCTTTGGTGTCGTGGTCTTGGAAATATTGTGTGGGCACAAAAAATTTAGATAGGTCTCAGCCTGAGAAAGATATGCACTTACTAAGCCTGTTTAAGAGGAAAGTAGAAGATGAACAACTTCTGGATATCGTTGATAAATATAATGATGACATACAGACAGAGAATAAGTTATGGAGATGGTGAGGGTTGTTGTTTGGTGTCTACAAAGTATTTTTTGAGGAGGCCTTCCTTGTCGGTGGTGGTTACGGTATTGAAGGGTTCATCAGATGTTGAAAGCAATTTGGATTATAGCTTCACAACTCCTGTGCTACCAAGAGCAATCACAGCTACTAGTCACCAAGAGAATGCCATTGGAGTTGCTACTCCTTTATTTGCATCAGCTTTATTAGGACCAAGGTAAAGAAAGCATACTCCAACAAACAAATTATAGCTAATTGTTTAAAGGTTTTCTATTTCTTTCTTTATGTAGTGAACTATAATCCATGATTTTTATTTGTCCAAATCACACTCCATGATACCAGGATTAATGGTGTTTTAGGTAGTGTCTTCTTCTAGTGATAAAATTTCAACTCACTCAATAATATTCACCAGTTTTATTTCTTCAAGTTCTTCCATCATTAGTTCCATAGAATATACAAAACCACATGAATGTAGTCAGCAACAATGGCCGACACAAGGGATGCAAAATTTACAAAAGCTTCACTAATGTGTTGTTTTGGTCTTTTATTTACTGAGATTTTCTACTACTTTTTTATTTTTATTTTGGAGAATTATTTTGACTAATATATACATATTGTATAATGAATATACAATAAGTAGGGTCCTCCTTTACTTGGGCCTAATCATGTGCCTAAGTTGCCTACCCCTTGAGCCACCACTAGCTTACAGTAGATATGGTACGATAACGTGGCAAGTGTGGATTGCAGTTGGGCCAAAAGTGGCTAACAGCAATACAATCAAGCTATTTTAAGAAAATAAATGATAAGCAATTTACTGAGTGATTGTAACTTAACGATATTAGTTTAATTTAAGCACCTCATTTAGGGTTTTTCTAAATCACCTAAGTGTTTAATTCTCAAGTCCAAAAGAATGAATTTGAATTCACTTTGACTTTCTTCGTATGTCTCTTTCTTTTCTCTAACTTTCTCTTCGCACTCTCAAGAAAAAAGATTCTCTCTAACTATCTCTGTCTTTCTCCATCCTTCTCTCTTTTGTTCTAGGAACAAATTAAATTAGGCCACTAATTGTTTCATTAGCATAAGTGGCCATGTTTAACTCAAACTAATATGGCTTAGCCTCTAAGAAAGATATTTTACAGAGTAATTATAGCTTAATGATATTTGTTTAACTTAACCAACTCGTTTAAGGTTTTCTCAATCACCTAAGTATTCAATTCTTAAGTTCAAAAGAATGAATTTGAATTTCCTTTGATTTTCTTCCCATGTGTCTTTCTTTTCTCTAACTTTCTCTTCTAGCTCTCAAGAAGCAAATTTCTATCTAACTTTCTCTGTCCTTCTCCATCCTTCTCACTTTGTTCTAGGAACTACTTAAATTTGGCCACTAATTGTTTCATTAGCTTAAGTGGCCTAGTTTAACTTTGAAAGTACTCCATTGTCCTACAAAGCTTCAAAACATCACAAGCTCATAGAGCTAAAGAATTTAACTTACTTGATTGTGAAGGCTGACAAGTCAAATAAAATGAATACACAAACATGAAGAGTAGTTAGTTGCAAGCAAGCCTGTTTAAGTAATTGCTACTGCATAGTTGCTCTGTTTTGTTCATCTCAATGAAGGTCAATATAAAGTGCAGGTTAAGTCAACAATTAAATTTCTAATCAAATTGGTGTCCAGCCTTGAAAATTGCTTTAGCTTCTACATTCTGATTATTAACTTTCGGTTTGCCAAAAGTTGTACCAAACAAGATGTTGGTGCTCTGCAACTCACTCCATTGCTGTCATCGGCTTTGTTACAAGATGTTTGGGGAATCTTATATAATAAACCATAAACATTACTATTAAATTTTTTATAATAATTTTACTATAAATATGTAAATTAAAAGTAAAGCAGAGAAATCTAGCTTGTGATTATTTATTAGACATGTAATCACTTTCCTAAAATTGTTAGAGTAGTGCTATTCTAGCTCAAAAGCATATATCCTTTTTGCAATGATGAATTTCACATCAGTACCATTTATGGCTAGGAAAGCTGCTACGAACAAGGAGAGCAACAGAACAATGCAAATTTCCTCTTTGCAATGGTGAATTTCTCATCAGTACCATTTATGGCTAGGAAAACTGCTACGAACAAGGAGAGCAACAAAACAATGCAGTTTTCCTTTTTGCAATGGTGAATTTCACGTCAGTACCCTCTATGGTTAGGAAAGATGCACCAAGGCTTGAGTTGTGTTCCTTGTTCAACCATCCAACTTTATTCAGCTTAGTTTGATTAGTATGAAAATAGTGGTGTAGGAAAAATAATAAATGATACACCATGACAATAAATGGATCCAGGTATACCTTTTTACGCTCAAGCCGAATCCATGGATCATGTGAATGAATCATATGCCTCCATTGATGTTTTCGAATAATTCCCAGCAGTGAGATAGAACTACTAGAGAACTACCCACACTATTCACGATTGTTCTCACATGGCGGAGAGCTAGAGAGAGGCTTTTTTGCAAAAAAAAAAAAACTATTTGATTAAAATCCATATCATGTTATACGTAATATGTATAGATACAAGAGATGTAACCATCCACAGCTCTATCTCCTAAGGAGATGAGATTATGGGTTATTTACCCTTATCCTCAGGATAAAGTGGTTTGAAATTCAAACTGATAGGGTCACTACATGGGTTGTGGGTCATGCCACCATGGGCACTCAAACCCGGATCCCAAACCCGACCCAATACACTAAGCCCAAACCCAAGTGAGTTAGACCAATGTGTAGGCTAGTCAATTAAGCCTATCTCTATGAAGAACAGTCTTCCCAAGTCCTCAAGCACTTGGGCCCAACTCACAGTGGAAAAGCCAACTTGGCCGCGATGCTGGGCTGGGCCAAGCTGCTGAACTTAATTCATAGACCAAACTGATAGGCCGAACCCATCTTTAGAACCAAAGTAGGTCGACCACACATCGAGATATCCAAATGGGCCAACCTATCTCTACGAACAGTCTTACAAGGTATCGAGCTGAGGCATGACAGTACCAAGCCAAGGGAACCTCTCAAAGGAATTTGGAAGCTATGAAATGCATGAACATAAAGGTGGCCACCTCAGCTGGTCCCTTCTCCCTAGAATCACGAAAACAGTTAACCAAAGGAATGTGATTTGTTATATGTATGGTTATAATGAGCACATGGATTCACCATCAACTACCTTGTGGTCCCCTACCTTGAGCAATGCTAAAGGAAGACTTGAAGCATCAAAGTTCCATGAAACCACCTTGGGCAACAAGCAAAGTGTTCTATATAAACCACACTCTCTTCACATTGTAGGTAATCGAACAGAACTGAACCCAACTCTATTCACTTAAACTGAACACAAACTTTCCTTTCCTCTCTCTACACCTAAGGAGAGCCCTTTGTCTTCTCCGATCACTCACTTTCACGTCGGAGGGGTTTTTTGGCCAACCCCAGCCTGGCAACTTTGACGGTGTCTTGTGTTGCAGGTCCCTAGTTCCTAGATAGTCCACTCAGCTGTGGAGTTCCGATCCATTTTCATCTAGTGCAGGATTTGGAACGCACAATTGGTGCGGTAAGCATGGATTCTTCATCTCTAAGCTCTACATCTAATTTCGGCAATGAGAATTGAGGATATTCCACCTTCTGCATCAACTTTGCTAATAGAAAGACGAAGGATAAGGGTCTGGCACTGCCAACGGTTCAGGAGGAGCAAATTGGAAATAACAATCAAACTCTAGACTCTGTTGAGCACGGCCAGCCCTCTGCTAGAGGGTCTTCTCACTATTTCTTGTTAGAGAAAGATTATAGAGATCGTATCATTAATTCCATGGGGATGGAGATATAAGAATTGAAAGCATAGCTCAAGAAGATAATGGGCAACTCGATGTAGAAGAGGACTAATGCAGAACCTTCTCGTTTGCGTCAGAGAAGTCCATCATTGGAACCACCAGTGAAGAAAGTCCCTAAAAATGATTCTAGCTAGCAAAGTCAGCCAATTCCTATGCAAAGTGAAGCAACGAGCAGCCACACCCGTGGTTCATGCCATAAAAGGGGTAGGAGGCAAAAAATGATCAACTAGCAGATGGAGTATCCTCTTCGTCCTCATGATCTCCATACCTAGTTGATCAGGAACAGAGAAAATAAGCGACAACGTAAACGAGAAGCTTAGCATCTTGATCGTACTGTTTATTAGAAGAAGCACTAAACACTAGATTGGCTTGTTTCCTCTCTGTTCTCTCCAGACATTGAAGCTATGAAACCCCCCAAGAAGTTCACCTCGCTGAAGTTTACACCATATGACGGGAAGTTAGATCTACTTACACACATCAGCCACTATCACCAGATGATGTCATTATGGAACCGAAATGAGGCACTGATATGCAAGGTCTTGCCATCTAGGTTGGGAGAGTCTAGACTCCGATGGTTCGATCATCTCCCTATTGGATTGATTTATGGCTGGAAACAACTCTCTGAAGAATTCCTGGCCAGATTTGTTTATAACACCAAAATCCCAAAGGAAGCAAACACCTTGTTCGACCTTTGGAAGGAAAAGAAGGAAACGTTGCGTAACTACGCAAGGAGGTACTGGGAAGAATACAATGAGTTGGAGGAGAATGTTTGTAGCGAACAGATGGCAGTAATATCTTTCAAGCATGGTTTGTGTCCTGAAAGCAAGTTGAGGCAATCGCTTACTAAGCACCCAGCTACCTCCCAGAAGGATTTATGATAAAAAATTGAGCAGCACTCTCGTCTTGAAGATGATCAGATTCTTATCGAAGTAGCGTTAGTTGAGCAGCCGAGCCCGAGAGATTAACAAAGAGCAGATTGAAGAGATCCTCGAGAAGTTGCAGTAAACGAGGTAGACAAATCTAAATCCCACAAAGCAGTCATCACCGTGTTCAAAGAACCTATCTATCGTATTATGGAGAAAATTAAGAGAGACCCATACTTTGTTTGGCCACCAAAGATGTTAGGAGATCCAGCTCGGCCCAACCAAAAGCTAAGGTGTACTTATTACCAAGATAGGGGGCACATGACCCAAAACTGCAGAGCATTGAAACAGCATTTAGAGGATTTGGTAGGTGCTGGACACTTCCAAGAGTATGTTAATCCAGACAAGATCGTGACTAAATAGGGTAACCCCCTACCACAACCAAATGCCGAGCTTCCTCTTCGACTAGTCATCAATGTGATCCATGGCACAACCAGTCTCGAGGGGGAAGAAGTACTTCGAGAGGAAATTGCAAAAGCTGCCCAGATTCAACAAGTATTGTCAGTCAGTCCTGCATCGAAATTTCTATTATATTTAATAAAGATACTATAACTAAAAATAAATCTAAAATAGAGATAGGTGATCAATTGCAATTGTCAATTAGGGATGGGACTTCAAAATTAATTGAGAGTTGAGAGTTCAGAGAGAATAAGAATTTGAGAGAGAGATTTGTTTGTGAGAAATAAAATGAGAGAGGGGTGGTATTTATAGGACTTGGGAGGGAGGATTAATTCATATATATAAAAATAAAAAAATAAAATAAAATTGGTTGTTGGTGGAATTAACAGTTATATGAGTGTTTCAAAAAAAAAATTAAAAATTTGTGACCATTGCACTGACAATGGCAGGGAGCTGTTGGGGTCGAGTCAGGCCAGATAGGAAAAAAAAATTTCGGGCCGAGCTCACGGGGATGGGTCACGCTCCATAACACACCCAGGATCTAGAACACATAGCCTAGGGTCTTGGGTTGGGATTAGGCTCGGGCCTGGTTAGGGCCACCCAGGGCGCGGGTAGATTTCGGGTGTGCCGTGAGCTCGTGGGCCAAATTTACACCCATATATGTGGGTAGTGGTTATGATATATGTGATTAGTGGTTATGAGATATGTGATGTTGGTTATGATCAAAGTGGTATGGTTATGAGCCAAATGATATTCATATGAGATATATATAGGTAGTGGTTATGAGATATGTGATATTTGTTATGATCAAAATTGTGTGGTTATAAGTCAAAGGGTGTTGGTTATGAGATATGTGATTAGTGGTTATGATATATGTGATGTTGGTTATGAGATGTGGTTATGACATATGTGGGTAAAGGTTATGAGATATATGATTAGTGATTATGAGATATGTGATTTTGGTTATGAACAGAGTGGTGTAGTTGTAAGTCAAAGGGTGTTTGGTTATGAGATATGTGATTAGTGGTTATGTGATATGTAATGTTGGTTATGATCAAAGTGGTGTGGTTATGAGATATGTGATGTTGGTTATGTACAAAAGGGTGTTGATTATGAGATATGCGGGTAATGGTTATGAGATATTTGACTAGTGATTATATGATATGTGATTTTGGTTATGAGCAAAGTGGTGTGGTTATGAGTCAAGTGGTGTTTGGTTATGCTTATGAGATATGAGATATTGGTTATAATCAAAGTGGTGTGGTTATGAGCAAAATGGTGTTAGTTACGAGATATGTGACTAGTGGTTATGAGATATGTGATGTTGGTTACGACTCAAAGGGGTTAGTTATGAGACGTGGTTATGATTCATGTGGGTAGTCGCTATGAGATATGTCATTAATGGTTATGAGATATGTGATATTGATTATGATCAAAGTGGTGTGGTTTATAAACAAAAATATGTGGGTTATGAGATATGTGACTAGTGGTTATGAGAAATAAGATGTCGGTTATGACTCAAAGGGGTTGGTTATGAGATGTGGTTATGATTCGTGTGGGTAGTAGTTATGAGATATGTGATCAATAGTTATGAGATATGTGATATTTGTTATGATCAAAGTGGAGTGGTTATGATATTAGTCATGAACAAAATGGTGTTAGTTATGAGATGTGATTATAACTGGGTTATGATCAATTTGATTATAGTTATGAAGAAATATGATTTTGACTCATAACTATGGCTCAATCTTAGCCATTGATTTTCTATGTACCGTGCATTTTTTGAGCAAAATATACTATAGACTTTCCCCTTTTACACAAGACAAATTGGAAAATAATAATAATAATAATAATAATAATAAATAATAATAATAATAATAATAATAATAATAATCATCATCATCATCATCATCATCATCATCATCAAGAAAGAGGTGTCTTATTTTGGGATTTCCCATATGGCTGGCATTCTTTTTAACTATATAATTTAGGAGGGTCATTTTCATGAAATTCTAAAAAATTACTTAATTTTTTGAATTTATTCCACGAGATTACAAAGTACAAGAAATTATATATCCTGTTACGTATTTTTTTAGCTATATTACGTATTTTTATAATAAATACTATCAAAAATAAAATTACATGTTTTATAATAATTTTACATATTATTGTAGTAATGTTACACCTAAAATACACAAACCAAAGGGATTTTGGTTTTTAAAATCGTTTGTGTATGTAAACAAAACTTACTGTGCGCGCATTTTTTTGACCAAACAAAAGGAGTCGAACGTGAAAAACATTTGAAAGACAAGGACCCAAGATTCTCTCTAGTGATATTTCTAATAATAATTCTTGTAATAGTGATTTATGGATTTGTTTGATTAGTAGGATTATAACATAAGATTGGGATTGTTAGTTTATGAACTCACATTTCCATGTTTGGCTACATGTTAATCGGATTATATATACGACAGGCATTCAATCTCACGAAATTGATGAATTTTAAATATTAAGAGGGGGGGGGGGGGGGATCATATTCTCAGGCATGAAAAAAAAATGAATACATAAAAAATAATTATCCTTCTAATTTAATTGAATAACTAATCATACATTAATTCATGAGATTATTAATGTCTTTGCTAACCCTGTATTCGCGACCAAAGTGGCGACCAAAAAAATTAGTCACAAAAGACTTTTGCCGACTAAATTTTTAGTTGACAAAAGTGCAATTTCTTATAGTGTGTGAATACCGCTAATCAAACAGGGCCTAAGAGTGGCTGTAATAAGGGTGATGTCAAATGCACTTTTTCGTTGCCATGAAATCTCTGGATTTCACTTAACACCTCACCTTTATTCTACCTTCTTCTTCTTCTTCTTCTTCTTCTTCTTCTTCTTCTTCTTCTTCTTCTTCTTCTTCTTCTTCTTCTGAGCTCTAAATGTATAGACATAGACCACTACCAATGGGTCTGTGTTGTTGTTGTTGTTGTATTATTTATTATTATGTTGTTGCTGCTGCTGCTATTATCACCTTTTTCATAGCCTCTTCGCCCTTCAACAATGCCAAACCTCTATCTCTATCTCTATCTTCATCTCTATCTCCATCTCCAACGACGAAGTTATCTACTTTTTGGATCAACAACCCCTCAATTTACACTATGTACACCCAATTTGATGGCTTAAAACTGACACCAGTCCTTGACGGATTATCGGATGACTAAGCCCCACACTTGGTTAGCACTGTATTAATATTACCAACGCCCTCCCCCCGACGCTGAGTGACATAAAGAAAAGGCGGGAAAATGATTATGCTTTTGAATTATTTTGAATGGGGAATCTTTGTCCTTCCTCATAGGACAATTTTGCTATTTATTTGGTACTAGAGAACATTTGATGGTGGAGAGGAATATACTTTTGCAGTGGGATAGCTATTGTGGTGATGTTTTTTTTTTTTTTTTTTTGGGTACCATGTTTTGTCCCTCCTTTTCAGTCTTTCTTTTTTGTTGATTGTATTGGTATACAATGTTATACTACTTAGAAGAGTATCTCGAGAATTACGGGCATTTCACTCAAATGTGTGTAGATCATTTTTTGACGTGGCAAATAGGACTGTGGGAAGAGAGCTAGCGATCAGTTCTTGCGAAGTTTGTTTGTGGGTATGAGGAGAAGAAGGAAAAAAATATCAAAGCTAAGGTGTCTAAACAAAAGGATTAATAGAGGTAACAGATCATGTAGATGTGTTCAGATAAAATATTTGGAGTTTTTTATAATAAAAAAAAATGAAAGGAGTAATAAGAAGTCAGTATTGGACCCCCCTTGCGTACTGGAGCTCAAGGACATCGGCGACCAGTGAATATAAGCATAGTTACTGTGATCGTGCACCTTTTAGGGCCCAGTACGTTCACAAGAAGTACGTTCAGAATATTCCCCATTATATTATTAAGAAGACTAAGAGGGAAGTAAGGAAGTTACAACTGTACGATGAACAATTAAGGGACGTTAAATTTGGTAATAAAGGTGTTGCGAGATTGCTGAATGGTATTGAGTTAGGGAATAAAAGAGGTGACCGTCAATTTGACAAGATCGAGGTTAAAGGTACAAAATTAATTGGGAATGTTCAATTGGGACAAAAGGCTAAAGAGGAAGCTGTGGTCCACCACGTTTTGTTTTTCGTCATAAGTGATGTAGCCCTTCAGATTCCGTCTCCACACCTGACAAGATATTTATTTGAGTTGGTAACGGTAATCCTGAGACTTGGATTGCTGAACTTGACCAGTCTGATAGGTTTTAGATGCTAAAAAAATAAGATTCAAGCTCGTTGGTGGCAAGGACAAAGAGTATGTTCGTCACGGAATAAAGGTTGTGGATCGTTTCTTCCAAGTTGATGTTTAGACAAACTACGAAGATACGATGTTGGGAAATGTAGGAAGTATTCAGAATGGTGCGATATACTTAGTGGCTGCTACTGTTAGTGGAAAAGAATGCAAAATTACGTTAAGGAGTCAGATGTACTTTAAAACTGTTTAGAATTATAATTTTATGTATTTTTATTTGTAGTGTTCAAGTGAATGGAAGTGGAGAATATAAAAATTGGTGTTGTTGAAGGTGTTTCAGCAAGTGATTTCAGCTATATTGAACTTGCTTTGCCTAATTTATTTTCTCATTTGAGATTGAGATATAAACAAAAAAGTACTAAGGTTGATAAAATATTCCCCCCTTTGCGCACCCAATGCCAGTGGGTTGGTTAGAGTAAATGTGTACGATCGGAGGTTAGATGGCAATGACAGCTTGCAGGCCTATTTTGTTTTTCCCATGGACTATCAATGTGAATTAGTGTATTACGGGAATGGTTATTGTTCCATTAATGATAAACAAGTGCCATGGGTTGTTAGGTATCGACTCAAAAAATTCGAATATCAAAAGGGGTGTAACATATTGTAAAATGAAGGGGTATTTGAAATATTCTACCAGTGAGATACCAGAAGATTTGCAAATGAGGGTGTAGACACCCCATTTTTGACCGTCCTCAAGACTTGGACGTCACTGTTTGAACACTCGGTGATCATCCATGTTCGTGTTCGTTTTGAGTTCTCGGAGGTCTCGGCTACGTGCCTTGCCTTAGGAACTCTCAACTTGACTGTTCTGTGCTTGGTTTTGCACCAAACACTTGTTGTTTTGCTACTGAGGGTAGATGAAGGCTTGTTAGCCATCCCCACACCTCACCGGCCATGGCTTGAGGCCACCGGCCCTGTTTTGTTGCTACCGGCCATTGGTGATGGCCGGTCGGCACTCTTTCTGGTTGGTCGACCATTGCTTTGGTCAATTTGTCATTTTTGGCTGGCCGACCACTGTTCATCTACTTTTGGCAGATATTTTATGCCAGTTGTGATAGCTGGCATCCGCAATGCACCCCTTCCATACACGCGTATGGAGGGATTTCCCTCTTGCTTAGCTTGTTTTGTAAGCTTCGCAAGATTGGAATTCCTATAAAGGGAGGGCTTCTCCTCCCTCCTCAAGGGTTCCAAGAAGTTCCAGAGGTCTGGTTTTAGGGTTAGGAGTCTTGTATCTATCCTATCTCTATATCTCCTTCTCCTTTTGATTTGTGTGTGTATAAGGTGTGTTTGTTCTTAGTTTTGCACTAAGGCACCTAGTGTTACACCATACCTTGGTTGCTGAGGTGCCAAACGGTTGTTCTTGGAGTTCTTGGGCTGGTTTTGACCTAAGGAAGCTGTTGGAGCTCTCCTTTTGAAGAAGGTCTTCAAGGGTAAGAACCTTACCCCTTCATTCCCCATTTTTGCACAAGGTTTTGACCTATCTTGCATCCATTTTTAAGCTTAGTGCATAACTAGTAAAAGTTTTGATTTTACTTGCTTTTGAACTTTGCTTAAGGTTGTTTTGAGGTTTGGGGTTGTTTACCCCCTCTTAGGCCTTGTTTGGCCTCCTTTTTGTGCTATTTTTGGTGAGCTCTGGGACCACCTTGTATTGGCCTCCTCACCACTGAAATCCAGAGGGATTTCAGTGGTGGGGATGGTGTTTTGCGGTCCTAAGAAGGAGAGGGCCATCCCCTCTCCTTGCTGGCCATGTCTTAGTTGGTATTTGTGGTTATTTTGCCATGTTATAGCACTGTTTTAAGTTGGTTTAGACACACCATGCATGCTTTCCATACTTGTCTTGTAATGCCATGAAATTGCCTTAACATGCATCATGATGTACCATGACTTTTTAGCATGATTTTGGCTTAGATTTGTGAAGCTTTTATGCATGTTTTGGTGTGCTTAAGGTCTGATTTTGGTTATTTGGGTCACCCATGACTTGCTTTGTATAGCTACCATGCAATCTCCCTTGTAAGCTTTGAGTATTGGATCCTCTAGCATGCTCTATTTGCATCATTTCAGTGGTTTGACACCGTTAGTTATGTCATTTCAGTCCATATGGCATGCTTGTATGCTTGCATTTGATGCTCCTTTAGTGCTTTAAAAGGTTGATGTCTTATGCTCCATGTTTGGACCCTTGTGTATGCCACCATGTATAGGACATTTAGATGCCATCTAAGTGTGTCTTTGACCTTGTTTTGGTCTGCCTTGGGACTGTTTTGAGTCCCTTTGGCCCTTTGAGGCTTGGTTGGCATGGTCATGGCTTCAGCCCCTTGGCTAGCCTTGAGTTTTGGGCTTGGTTGCATGCTTTGCTTGATTTGTTTAATTGGTTTGGCACCTTTTCTAACATGATTTCAAAGCTTACAATGCATGCCATTTGTCCATGTTTGTTCCTTTTAAGTGTGCTTAAAAGTTGCTTCTTTGTGCTTAAGTTTTGAACCATGTATCTATGCGTGCTTGTATGTACATTTGCCTTCACGTGCTTAGCATATTGGCCACTGTTTTGGGCCTATTTGAGATCTGCCCAAATTGGTGTATGTCCATCCCCGCATGTTGTTGCATGCTTGCCTTGTATGTTGTCACATACTTGTTGCATATTTGGTGAATTACATGTTGTAGCATGCTAGTTCAATTGTGCCTCATTGTGTACTCAATCCATGACATGTTGTTGCATGATTAGGTTGTAATGCATTTGGCATGCATTCTCTCTTTTGGTCACTCAACATGTTGTTACATGTTTGAATATTGTTGCATGCTCACATGCTTGCATGTTTGTTTGCATGCTCATATTGCATACTTAGCTCGCATGCTTAGGTTGCATTTTGCATGCATGCCTTGCCTCTTGAATCACCATGATAGAGTGTGGGTCCCTTGTTTGTTTGGTGTGCATTTCATTTAACATTGAAATTGTACACTTGGCCTCTTGGGCCATCACGCATTGAAATGCGTGATTGGTGGCCCGAGGGTCGAGGGCCACACTCCTTGAGTTCATAGCATGATGGGGAGGATGGTTGTGCAAACATTTGCTTGAAAATGCATTGCCATGCTTTGTCTGCCCTCTGCTGCTGTCAAAACAGGTTTCTGCAGGAAGATATGGTCGACCGACCATTCTCAGTGCCGATCGACCAACAATGGATGGCCGAGAGCATCATAGATAGTCGATGACCACTTTACCATGGCCGGTGGTGTTTCCTCTTGGCCGGTGACCTTCCACAGTGATTAGGGAGTTATGCTGAAACATCATTGGGGCTTGTGCAGTCTTCAGAGATGCAGAGCAGTGTAAACAGAGGCAGCTTGTGCATGGTGGTGGATTTCCGAGCGGAGCCGAGCACGCATGCATTGGACCCTCTTCCCGAAGCTATTTTACCGCTTTATTAGCTTAGTTAATTTTCTTAACTAGTTAAGTGGTCTGTAACTATTTAATTAGCTTGTTAGTTAGTTAAATTTGTATTATTCTTTTGGTCCCTCCGAGGGAGGGCGAATTGTGTAATAAGCTGCGTGTGCGTGATGCATGTCTTCCAACCCCCAATTCTTTCTCCCTTTTACTTACTTGCTTTTGATGGTTAGTATTAGGACATGTTTTGATTAGCATACCTTATGCTATGCATGCGTGCATCCATTCGTTTGTATTGCATGCACCGGGCTCGGCGCATCATACTAATTGCATAGCATTTCAAATCTAACTTGAATATATGTTACCTGCGGTATTTCACATGCCATCCATAGATTAGCCGACCCTATTCTAGCTGCATTTTGCCTGCGATGCATTAGCCACCTTAACATGGACTTGGATCATACATCTGATTGCTAACATGTTCCCTGTTTTGGCTTTGAGTACTAGGTGAGTGTTTATGCTTTAGCATCTCGCATGAGTGTGAATGTTAACATGAAAGCATGCTTGCCATGAGGCTAACTGCTTAGTTGATTTAATGCCTGAATGCCTGTGGGTGAAGGTTGGATTGCTTAAGTTGGAACAACTCGTTGAAATCCGTGTTTTAGCCTACTTGCGAGTAGCAAATTTCAAACTGTCTTTCAAATGAGCGGATACGCAATGCTTTGTTCGAAATTAGGCGTTCTAGTCTATACTTTTGTGTTGTGCGCATCACATAGTAAGATTAGCTAATTAACCGGAATAAGAATGCATAATGTTTTCAAAACTAGATATCATGGTCAGTAGAGGCCGATCTTTGATCGGGCGAGCGGGGGTGCTCATAGCTGACCTTCCCCAATCGTACCCAGGTTCCCGAGCCGAGGCAACTTTGGTGATGATGGACACGTGGCTTTAGGCAACGAGTCAGGGTTACCTAAATTCCCCTATAAAAAATATTTAGGTGGCGACTCTGTATCTGGCAAAGCAGTCCATGTTTCGCACTTCCTTACAAAAATCTGTTTTCCAAAACAATTTGCCGGATTTAGACTCTTTGGTGATTTCTCAATCTCACATTGCACATTGTGAGATCAGATTAAGAACCGACACAAAACGAGTCCGAACTGTGGAAGAGCATGGGGGCCCGAGGGCGCGTCCACAGTTTCTGGCGACTCTGCTGGGGAGTTTAGAGAGCTTGACTCGAACTCATGATATCTTGTTTTGATTACACTCATGTGTTTCTTTGCATTGCATGTGCATTGGTGCGCCTAAGTCACAGTGTTTGCCGTCTGCTATTCCTGAACGGTTTGCCGGAGGCTCGCTTTGAGAAGCGTGCCATAAGGCTGACCGGTTACGGGCTCTGCCACGATGGGAACACAGACCTCGGTTGTCACCGGGGCACCCTTTTGACCAGTCGACCTAGTGCATTTTCGGAATCCATAGTGACCATTCCTCGCTAGGACTGGTTGCTACCCGATTATAGGTTGTTTAAAACCGCTGCGTGCGTAGTAAAACCCTAGCTCCTGACAAAATAGGACAGGGAAACCCTACCCCAAAATAGGGGTGTTTTGGCTCTTGCTAGCTTGTTATGTGCTTTTTGAGTTGACCTCTACAGGGAATGCATATATCAGTTTGCAAGTCTGAGTATCAGGCCTGCGGGCACCAGTATCAGTGTTTTGAGGAATCAGTTATATCTGCGGGTATCAGATTCAGTTTTTGAGGCAGTGATTTTGCGGAACAGTGATCAGTAGTAGAGTACCGTTATTCAGCTATGCCTGTGTCTGTTCTGATAAAGTTGGGCTGAAATGCTGCGTGTTTTCTCTTTCAGTTCAGAGATTTAGTACAAAATAGCCAGTATTCTCCTTCACTGAGGCAAGGCAGATACCTGATCCATCAGTCACCGGTTGCATCATCTCCGTTCAAGTTCAGCGGACTTATGATGACGCAAAGTTCAGAGGAAATTGTGGTTATGGCAGCCGCATTAGACCAAGGAATCATCATGCAGTATGAGGCCAATGTTGAAGTACCACATCCGCCCAGGTCGCCTGCTGCGCACCCGATCTGGACACCCCAGTTGTTTCAAGCTTGTGAGCCCACCACGTTTGAGTTGATGGGAATGATTGGTGACCTCCAGAGGTCTGTGGCTGATCTCGCCTACGGAATGTCGGCTTCACCACCAACTACATCGTATGCCGGGAATTTTGTACCACAGGAGCCCCCGTTACTGGGGCAAATTGTGATCGAGCTCAGCCAACCTGAGGTTGTCTCAAGCTATAGTAATGACGTGTCCACAACAACCGGGTTTCGCTCTGATATAGCAACCCAAACCCTCGATCAAGCTGAGGCTAGAGGTAAGAACAAAGTGGGAACCTATGCTGATCCCGTTGAACAACTACTGTGGGCAGTCGAGGCTTTGAAAGCCGGAGGGTTGAATAAGTAGCAAGTATTCGCAGTCGTGGCTAAGACTGTGGATGATGCTTTCCCCACTCCAACCGAGGGGAGTTCCCGCCAGGCGAAAAATCGGGATAGGCCGCGTCATGCCAGAATAGTTCCCTCCAATCCCAACCCTGCAACAGGAAAAGATCAAAGAGCCAAGGCAGCAACTGCCGATCCTTTTCGAGTACATCCAGCAAAGGTCCACAGACTTTGAAGTATCTGCCCCGAGGGCGCAGAGTCTTTCATGCCCTCTACATGCCTTTGTCTAAAGCACTTCAAATCCTGGCGGAAAAAAGGTCATCTCAAACCTCTTGAGCCTCGGCCTCTCCCTAGTCATCTTCCAGCAGGCCATGATGCTACCGTGTACTGCGCGTACCACCAGCAAACCGGTCATAGCACCGATAACTACTTCCGTCTTCGCCATGAAGTACAGGACTTGATCGACAATGAGGTCATCCTCCCACCTACCTCAGCAAAGTCTATCACCACTGAGCTGTTGGACTTCGAGGATACTACAAGTATGTGATCAAGGATTGGACCACCTACAGGCGGCGCTCGGTGTATTTCAGATGTGGCGTCTAGCACACACTGTTTTGAGCATTTGCGAATGCTGGTTTTTGTAATTTCTGGCTTGGGTGTTGAGTCAGTTCTCCGGTTTTGTTTTTGAGTCTGTCTCTTTGTTTTGAGTCAGTCTTTTTGCTTAAGGGTCTGTCTTGTTGTATCGAGTCAGTCCCATTGTATAGAAATCAGGTGATTCCAGGGTCGTTGCCTCGGATATCATTATTTTGTTTTGTAATTATCCTTTTGCTTTCTTTTGAGTCTGTCTCTGCTGTGGAGCCAGTTGCAACCAGGAAATCTGAATGAAACAGCTGCGGCTATCATGTTTCCGTGCTTATTGCTACTTTGAGCTAGTTGTGCCAGAGGATTCGAATGAAACGGCGGAGCATCTCACTTACTCTTTTGCACCTCGAACTCATTGCATTGACCTAAGTTTTTCAAAACTTTTTTTAACACTGTGGTGATGAAAACGAAGAGGAAGGAATTCCTTGGGTTTTGCAAAATTTGACCAATTGAGAGAAAGAGAGGCATGCAAAGCCCTTAATGAATGAGATCATGTTTGTTAACGTTAGTACTGAGAAGGATCCTGGCTTGATCCAGATTGGCTCCACATTGTCTTCCGCGCGAGCGATTTGTCGTTTTCTTAAAAGTTTTCAAAAAATGTTTTGCACAGTCCTGCGAAGACCTGTGTGGAATCGCTCTTGAGATTGTGCAGCCTAGGATCGCTCTCAGCCTCAAGATTCAACCCCTTGCTCTCAAAACCTTGAACATGAATTCAGAATGTTCAACGGCCAACCGCAATGTGAGGCTTGTATGGCCAGATCATAAGTGCCCTTTGAACAAGGGGCAAAAGACGTCAGAGAATGTACTCGAAGAGTCCACGACGAAAATCGGCAAGAATGCCAAATCCCAGAAGGGAAGAAAGAAGAAGGTAACGCTGAAGGACAATTGAGTTCCGATCCACAACACTAGGGGCAAATTCAGCCCCCCCATTAGATGGACTCCTGCATCGTCAGCGAATAGCAGCCGTTCTCTTGGATTCAGATGACTTCAGGATCTCAAAAAACCATTTGGCATGGACCAAGCTACACTTTTACCCTTGAGAGGCTCGCTGGGCCGAAAACCCGGAAGGGCGACCTAGGCAAAAGTTAGAGCAAGGAAAAAAAGAAAAGAACAAAAAAAGAAAAATGCAAAGAATGGAAAAAAAAGAAAAAAAAATGAAGAAAATGAAAAGAAAAGAAGAAAAAGAAGAAAAGAAATGAAAAGAATTGAAAAGAAAAGAAAAACAAAGCTCGCAAGGTTGAAAACCCGGAAGGGCGGCCTTGGCAAAAGTTAGAGCGTAGAAGGTGAGGGTTAATACACGAGTGTACCTTAACCGGAACTACGTAAGGCTTGATTCCCATGTTTGGGATATGTAGGCAACTTCATCCTGAAGTCCAGCCACTAACACTTTCAAAGTGACTGTGTCTATATATTGGTTTTGACCATCTTCGTCTTCTCTGTATCCGAGAGTTCGGTTGCGATCATCACTAATGAGAACTGTTCACAGTATGCTGCGGCGTTATCCAGACAAGGGGCAACTTTCCGTTGCCATGAGTCGCCATTCAAACAAGGGGCAACTTTCCATTGCCATGCAGCTCTCTTCAAGCAAGGGGCAATTTTCCTTCGGATCCGAGGTTGCGCATCTCGAGAGTAGGTTCCGTGCTCGTTGAGCACTGGCTGTTTGCCAAAACGGTTTTTGAGAATTTTTACTGAGGTTGACTAATTTATTGAAAATTATTCCATCTTTTCCAAAACTAAACCATTTCTTAGACCCAAAAAAGGAAAATTTTCAGTGCTCATAGCCTAACTTGCATGATTTTGAATCAGAAAATTGAACAAGCATGCTAATCTAACTCTCATTTTGGTCAAAATTGTTTTACTAGAAAACCAAAAAAAAAAAATGGTCAAAATGATGAACTAGGGGCACAGTTGAGTCAGGCTTCCTGTCTTTCCCCCATCGCCAGCATACTTGCCAGAAGAGGGCACAACTGGAGCTGTCTGTAAAGGGCTGAAAGCTCTCTCAGCCTCCGAGCAACGAGGTATCAAACCAAGTGCAAAGCACGAATTGGAATGGGTCAAGATACTCCACTCCCTCATCTGGGGCATCGGCTTGACGCCACCAGAAGAAATAGCTGCGAGCTAACAGTGTTGGGCATGAACCGACAACTTTCTGTTTATCCATCAATCACCCAGGGGAGGGATAAAAAGAAGAGAGATTGAAGAATAGAGAGATGTGCGATAAGGGAAAAAGTGAGAAAAGGGCTTTTTCAGAAAAAACAGAGCCTGAGGGCCAAGTGATGTGAGAATCACAAATAAGAAAGGGTGGGAATAATACCCGAAGAAACTGGCTCCTCGTGAACTGAGAGGTCTCTTGTCTTTGTAACACGTCTGTGTGTCGTGTCTTTTGTTTTGTTTACCTCAACTTTTGCTGAGTCTTTTCGAGTGTTACTCGATGTGTTTAGGTTGTGTACCTTATGTTGAGTCGTAGTATGCTGTGTTCAGTTGTAGGCTCAATACCCCCTTTTCTCATTTTCAAAAAAATCGTTTTGTGCTCAGAGTGCTGTGCCATTCTCCACATTTGTGCAAAACATGATTTGGTTCTTTCATGAAACCGCAGGGTTTGGCCTAGGTCATGTCAGAATACTAAAACCTAGACCTATCTGAAGCTTTTTTGGGTTCCGGATTGCAAAGCAAAAGAAAAATACAGAAAGTTCAGAACATTAGAGTCTGTTATGACTCCTGCAAATTCTGCCCTTCCATCCGCCGTGTGCAAATGAACAGAATACTGTGTTATGGGCTATGAGTTCAGAATGAGCAGTGTTCAGAATGAGCTGTGTGTATGAGCTGTGTGCCGGGTAAACCAAGCGCTGTGTTATGGGCTGTGTGTTCAGAATGAGCAGTGGGTTGTATGAGTTGTTTTGTCGTTGGCCGGTTCATTACCTGGTTATTATGATGCAAGTGTTCCAATTTTCAAACAACAGATCAATCTCACTTACATTGTTGTATAATGTGATGCAATGCAATGCAATGTGATGTACAAATGTAACAATTTCTTTTTCAAACAAAAAGCTTGTTTCATTTCATCATCTTTTCAAGTACATAGCTTTGAAGAAAACAAAACCTGCCTGCGGTAGTACAATATGTTCAAGCTACCAGCAAAAAGAAAAGTAAAACAAAAAGAAGAAAAGCAGCAAAAGTCTAGATCAACGTCGAGTGGTCTCAGGCCTGAGGGTCTGTCCTCGTCCTTTTCCTAGACGACGGTCCAGGAACATCATCGCCGGCTCCATAGTCTGAGCCCGAGTCATCTCCAGTCTCCTCCTCAGATGACTCTGCCTTTGCCTCCGCCTCGGACTCATCATCGTCGGGAACCGGTGCTCGAGAGCTGCTCCCAACATGAGTGCGCCCCGCTTTGGTGCGGGGATATACTGTGCCTCCTCGCCCTCCTTCTCGAGCAGGAACAGACGGTCCAGCTGGAGCACCTCCTACATCGGAATCTGGAATGGAGGCTGAAAAGCACAAATGACAAACGCATCAGTACGCTACGCAAAGCAGATTATGAATACTGTGAGCAGTGTATCAGTACAGAATGCAGTGTATGAGTACAGATTATGAATACTGTGAGCAGTGTATCAGAACATAATGTAGTGTATGAGTACAGTGTATGAATGATGTTGAGCAGTGTATCAGAACAGAATGCAGTGTATGAGTACAGTGTATGAATGCCGTGAGCAATGCTGTGAGCAATCCGTGGGGTTACAGTGCATCAAATGCCGTGAGGGCTGTGTGTCAAGTGCCACGTTGACAGTGCGATGCATCAGATTATGTATGAAACAGATTATGCACAATTTGAGATTGTGAATTGAAAGAGCTTACCGGGATATTGTAAATGGCCAGCAGGTCGAGGCTCCGCTGTAGCATTCCCATCACGGAGGCGGTCAACTCTGGGGACTGGCGAGTATACTCGAAGGAAGCCTGAAAGAGTGTTAGAAACATCAGTATTCTGCGGAACATCAAGAAAAATGAAATGAAATGACTGTGCAGAATGCAAAATGTAGTAGTACATACCGGGGGCAAGTCGTAGAACCTGACTAGCTCATGATCAGCCGGAGGGGGAGCGATGGGGATCTGATAAGTCTCCCCACCCTGCCCTCTGCATGTCATCATCGTAGGCAGCGCTGGCCACCCAGCTTCCCGCCCTCTCCGGGACCCACTCCTATCACGGGCCCGAGCCATCCTCGGCGCTCCTGCTCCTGCTCTTGCTCCTGCTCTAGCTGCCGGCGCCGCTGGCCTCTCCCTCTCAGCTCGACCGCCACTACTCAGGGGCCGCATGATATAGGTTCGGACGTACTCCGCGTAGTCGCCCTCACCTCTAAAACGCTCCGTATCCCATCCGATCGTGTAATCGGCCATGTGCTCGAGGGAGAACCCCTCAGTATCCCTCATGTGAGTAGGAGGTGGACCCGGGGTTATCTGCTCTAGTAAACCTAAGGTCTGGCGCAGGAAGCGCTCGCCCAGGTACCAAGCCCGACAGACCGGGCCCTCAAGCAAAATCCTGAATTGGGCAGTCTCCTCAGCACCAGCATACCGCTCCCGAACTGCGGCTGGCAATGGAAAGAACAATGTAAAGCGAAGCTTAAATGAACTGCAAGTTCTAAAATACCTCTGCAGCGGTGATGGTATCAAAATATCGGCGGAAGAATATGAAAGACTCCCGTGGTCTCCGCACGCATCTCACGTCAAAGTGGCGAGAGAATGGAACGCTGAGGCGGACCTCCTCGTCGGGCACTGGGGCAAGCCTCAGGAAGTAGGCATGTACCCACAACTACAGAAGTGTAACAGAGCAAATATCAGTATGCTTACTAGATAAAGCAGAATGCAGAATAAAGCAGAAATCGCAGAACCGTGTATTGTGCAGTGCATAGTGCGGAGTGTACAGTACATGCAGTATACAGTCAGTGTAAAGCAGATTGCATGTTTGCAGTGTGTGCAGTGTACAGTCAGTTTGCAGCAGATTGTGCAGTATATGAAGTATTGTGCAAATGTGTGCAGTGTGTAAAGCAGATTATATGTATGGCGTGTGTGCAATATATGACCAGTGTGAAGTAGGCCGTAGTGTGTGCAGAGTACAGAGTACAGATAATGTAAAGCAGAAATGTAAAATAGAGAAGAAGATGTACCTCCCAAGCTCGCCAGTAGCCCCCGAGCTACTGTCCGCTGCAACGGGAGGATGAGCTCATATATCCATATAGAGTGGCTAAGTCGGCACCACCCCAGTCATAAAGGCGGATCCTGGTCACGTCAACCAGTGCATTCAGTAGACAAAGGGGCACAGTGTTCGCCCGGTCGGCGAAGAGAGTGGTCCCCAGCAGGAACATGAGGAAGCTGCGTGCATACTGCTCCACCTTCTCTTGAGCCATCTTTGCCTCCTGAGCCAAGGATGGCTGGATCCTGAAGTGGTCCTCGAACCATGAGTATCGTAAAAATCCTGCTCGAGCAAGAGGTGGTAGGGCGCCAAGCAGGTACATCTGAGCGGCCACCCACTCGTCCATATCCGTATCGAAGGGGATCGGATCACCCCCTACCCCGATGCCGGTAAGCATCGAGAAGTCGAAGGGAGTCATCGTCATGTCTCCCGTGGCCGAAAAGTGGAAAGAGTCAGTGGTGTCCCACCACCTCTCCACCAAGGCAGCAAGAAGAGGCCTGCTCGCAGTAAGGTGCGAGAGTCCCCTACAGAAGTGCCGAAGCTGGCCTGGTCGATGATGTGGCGGACCGCGTCAGGTAGCTCCATGTACCATCTGCGGGCGGCGACGTTCCCATACCCCCGGAAGGCATGAGAATCTCCCTGTGGTCAAAACAAACAATTGCGAAGCAGTGTTACAAATACAGTGTTGAATGCACTCAGAATTGATGAAAATACAGCGTGTGTGCACGTGTTCCAGTCAAACGGATATCGAGTGCAGGTGTGCTCGCAGTGAACTCCAGCATGTGATGCAACAGTTTGTTCGGATCATTTCAGTGAAAATGCAGCGTGTGTGCGCATGTTCAGATTCAAACAGATACCGGGTGTCGGTGTGCTCACAGTGAAATACAGCATATGATGTATCAATGTAGCGTGTGTGCACGTGTTCAGATTCAAATAGATATCGGGTGCGGATGTGTTCACAGTAAACTACAACATGTGGTGTATCGGTGTATCCGGGCCAAGTAGTTAAAGAACAGGATCGACTATTGCAGTTATGTTCTACATTGCGGAAAATGAAACGAGGAAGAGTATACCTCAGAAGCGCCGTAGGACAGATGTGACTCTGGCTCGCGCAGTAGTAGCTCTGGTGGCACGCCCCTGGCAAAACTCCTGAACTGGCGAAGTCCGTTCCCACACCTCACCGGCCATGGCTTGAGGCCATCGGCCCTGTTTTGTTGCTACCGGCCATTGGTGATGGCCGGTTGGCACTCTTTTTGGTTGGTCGACCATTGCTTTGGTTAATTTGTCATTTTTGGCTGGCCGACCACTGTTCATCTGCTTTTGGCAGATATTTTATGCCAGCTGTGATAGCTGGCATCCGCAATGCACCCCCTCTATACACGTATATGGAGGGATTTCCCTCTTGCTTAGCTTGTTTTGTAAGCTTTGCAAGATTGGAATTCCTATAAAGAGAGGGCTTCTCCTCCCTCCTCAAGGGTTCCAAGAAGTTCTAGAGGTCTGGTTTTAGGGTTAGGAGTCTTGTATCTATCCTATCTCTATATCTCCCTCTCCTTTTGATTTGTGTGTGTATAAGGTGTGTTTGTTCTTAGTTTTGCACTAAGGCACCTAGTGTTACACCATACCTTGGTTGCTGAGGTGCCAAAGGGTTGTTCTTGGGTTCTGGTTTTTGACCTAAGGAAGCTGCTGGAGCTCTCCTTTTGAAGAAGGTCTTCAAGGGTAAGAACCTTACCCCTTTATTCCCCATTTTTGCACAAGGTTTTGACCTATCTTGCATTTGTTTTTAAGCTTAGTGTATAACTAGTAAAAGTTTTGATTTTACTTGCTTTTGAACTTTGCTTAAGGTTGTTTTGAGGTTTGGGGTTGTTTACCCCCTCTTAGGCCTTGTTTGGCCCCTTTTTCTGCTATTTTTCGTGAGCTCTGGGACCACCTTGTATTGGCCTCCTCACCACTGAAATCTAGAGGGATTTCAGTGGTGGGGATGGTGTTTTGCAGTCCTAATAAGGAGAGGGCCATCCCCTCTCCTTGTTGTCTTCAAAACTTGTCGTTTTAGCCTCATGTGTGAGCACCTTGATTAAGTCCATGTTGGCCATGTCTTAGTTGGTATTTGTGGTTATTTTGCCATGTTATAGCACTGTTTTAAGTTGGTTTAGACACACCATGCATGCTTTGCATACTTGTCTTGTAATGCCATGAAATTGCCTTGACATGCATCATGATGTACCATGACTTTCTAGCATGATTTTCGCTTAGCTTTGTGAAGCTTTTATGCATGTTTTGGTGTGCTTAAGGTCTGATTTTGGTTATTTGGGTCACCCATGACTTGCTTTGTATAGCTACCATGCAATCTCCCTTGTAAGCTTTGAGTATTGGATCCTCTAGCATGCTCTATTTGCATCATTTCAGTGGTTTGGCACCGTTAGTTATGTCATTTCAGTCCATATGGCATGCTTGTATGCTTGCATTTGATGCTCCTTTAGTGTTTTAAAAGGTTGATGTCTTATGCTCCATGTTCGGACCCTTGTGTATGCCACCATGTATAGGACATTTAGATGCCATCTAAGTGTGTCTTTGACCTTGTTTTGGTCTGCCTTGGGACTGTTTTGAGTCCCTTTGGCCCTTTGAGGCTTGGTTGGCATGGTCATGGCTTCAGCCCCTTGGCTAGCCTTGAGTTTTGGGCTTGGTTGCATGCTTTGCTTGATTTGTTTAATTGGTTTGGCACCTTTTCTAACATGATTTCAAAGCTTACAATGCATGCCATTTGTCCATGTTTGTTCCTTTTAAGTGTGCTTAAAAGTTTCTTCTTTGTGCTTAAATTTTGAACCATGTATCTATGCGTGCTTGTATGTACATTTGCCTTCACGTGCTTAGCATATTGGCCACTGTTTTGGGCCTATTTGAGATCTGCCCAAATTGGTGTATGTCCATCCCCGCATGTTGTTGCATGCTTGCCTTGTATGTTGTCACATACTTGTTGCATATTTGGTGAATTACATGTTGTAGCATGCTAGTTCAATTGTGCCTCATTGTGTACTCAATCCATGACATGTTGTTGCATGATTAGGTTGTAATGCATTTGGCATGCATTCTCTCTTTTGGTCACTCAACATGTTGTTACATGTTTGAATATTGTTGCATGCTCACATGCTTGCATGTTTGTTTGCATGCTCATATTGCATACTTAGCTCGCATGCTTAGGTTGCATTTTGCATGCATGCCTTGCCTCTTGAATCACCATGATAGAGTGTGGGTCCCTTGTTTGTTTGGTGTGCATTTCATTTAACATTGAAATTGTACACTTGGCCTCTTGGGCCATCACGCATTGAAATGCGTGATTGGTGGCCCGAGGGTCGAGGGCCACACTCCCTTGAGTTCATAGCATGATGGGGAGGATGGTTGTGCAAACATTTGCTTGAAAATGCATTGCCATGCTTTGTCTGCCCTCTGCTGCTGTCAAAACAGGTTTCTGCAGGAAGATATGGTCGACCGACCATTCTCAGTGCCGATCGACCAACAATGGATGGCCGAGAGCATCATAGATAGTCGATGACCACTTTACCATGGCCGGTGGTGTTTCCTCTTGGCCGGTGACCTTCCACAGTGATTAGGGAGTTATGCTGAAACATCATTGGGGCTTGTGCAGTCTTCAGAGATGCAGAGCAGTGTAAACAGAGGCAGCTTGTGCATGGTGGTGGATTTCCGAGCGGAGCCGAGCACGCATGCATTGGACCCTCTTCCCGAAGCTATTTTACCGCTTTATTAGCTTAGTTAATTTGCTTAACTAGTTAAGTGGTCTGTAACTATTTAATTAGCTTGTTAGTTAGTTAAATTTGTATTATTCTTTTGGTCCCTCCGAGGGAGGGCGAATTGTGTAATAAGCTGCGTGTGCGTGATGCATGTCTTCCAACCCCCAATTCTTTCTCCCTTTTACTTACTTGCTTTTGATGGTTAGTATTAGGACATGTTTTGATTAGCATACCTTATGCTATGCATGCGTGCATCCATTCATTTGTATTGCATGCACCGGGCTCGGTGCATCATACTAATTGCATAGCATTTCAAATCTAACTTGAATATATGTTACCTGCGCATTTCACATGCCATCCATAGATTAGCCGACCTATTCTAGCTGCATTTTGCCTGCGATGCATTAGCCACCTTAACATGGACTTGGATCATACATCTGATTGCTAACATGTTCCCTGTTTTGGCTTTGAGTACTAGGTGAGTGTTTATGCTTTAGCATCTCGCATGAGTGTGAATGTTAACATGAAAGCATGCTTGCCATGAGGCTAACTGCTTAGTTGATTTACTGCCTGAATGCCTGTGGGTGAAGGTTGGATTGCTTTCGTTGGAACAACTCGTTGAAATACGTGTTTTAGCCTACTTGCGAGTAGCAAATTTCAAACTGTCTTTCAAACGAGCGGATATGCAATGCTTTATTCCAAATTAGGCGATCTAGTCTATACTTTTGTGTTGTGCGCATCACATAGTAAGATTAGCTAATTAATCAGAATAAGAATGCATAATGTTTTCAAAACTAGGTATCATGGTTAGTAGAGGCCGATCTTTGATCGGGCAAGCGGGGGTGCTCATAGCTGACCTTCCCCAATCGTACCAAGTTTCCGAGCCGAGGCAACTTTGGTGATGACGGACACGTGGCTTTAGGCAACGAGTCAGGGTTTCCTAAATTCCCCCATAAAAAATATTTAGGTGACGACTCTGTATCTGGCAAAGCAGTCCATGTTTGTCACTTTTTTACAAAAATTTGTTTTCCAAAACGATTTGCCGGATTTGGACTCTTTGGTGATTTCTCAATCTCACATTGCACATTGTGAGATCAGATTAAGAACCGACACAAAACGAGTCCAAACTATAGAAGAGCACGGGGGCCCGAGGGCGCGTCCACAGAGGGCCCTATCTATTGTTGTGTTATCTAAAAAATATACTAATGATAATGTTGATGTTTGGCATTGTGCTCCAACCAAGGCTATTTCAATTCTAACACAGACTATGTCTGTGGGTTTATCGAAGAGGCGAATAGATTTGTTGTTAGGAGGTTTTGGGAAAAGTGGTTTGGTTATTCATGAACACAGAGGTCATCTGAGTTTGTCTGAGATTGATGTATGCAGAGGTGGTGATGGTACTAGTTATGGTGATCCTAGTCCGTTGATTTCGGAGGTTGGTTTTAGAAAAGAGGAAGTTGTTCGAAGAGGATCAGTTGTTATGGACCTTGTAGAATTTTCTGATGTTTTATGAAATGTAATAATGAGTGTAAAAAATAGTGATGACTCTAAAGATGTAATAGTTGATGATAAGGGAAATGTAGTAAGTAAATAAAAGTTTGAATGGTTACATATATAAAATTAATAAAAATTTTCATTAATCATTACAGTGGTTATATTTACATCAAACCATTCTCTCATTTTTGGGGACATTGCATCTAACCAACTACTGTCCCCATTAGTTAATATAATACAAGGAATTCCTCCTCTAATGATGAGATATGGTTGGAATTTAACAAGTACATGAAAGTCTCTCTGGCAACCTACTAAATTTTTCAGTAGTTCAGTCAAGACTGTCGAGTATTTGATGTCGTCTATGATGTTGTAGATGGCGTCTTTATCGTAATCCTTGAAACTTATTCTGTAGGAGAAGTAGTTGTGTCGTCCGAGACTTCTGGCCCAGGTGGTCTTTCCTGTTCTTGATGGTCCTTCGAGGTAGAGTAATATTAGGCAGATGGGTCACTGTTCAGGATCCTATTATCAAAGGAGGAGGAGAAGAGTTCTTCGTCTGTATGTAAATCGTGTATATTATTATTGTGTATCCCTAATCTAATGTTGTCGTCTTCACTGTAAACGAAGAAACAACAATTTTGACATAGCTCGCATTTTATAATATTCTAACTTACAAAAAAAATATTACTTTCTGTCAAATATTTTACCTCTTCATTTAAAAAAAAAAAGAAATGAATTAAAGGGGTTAGTATATAAGGGCTGCTCTCGTTTGTAATGATCCCTTGAAAATATTTTTAATTAGCGGTATTTTGTGACGTAATCGGTGGGACATCTCTCTTTCCAGAGTGCAAAGAATTGTTCCTCTATTTTTGCTTCTGCAAGTATTCCCCGCCAGAGTTTGTCTCTGTTCTTCGAAGGACTTTTCCCCTTAGATGAAAATTCTCTCAATTCTATGAAATCGCCCCTTTTCTGAATATAATGTTGACTTGCGGTTAACAAATGGAGTTTTTCTATATTTGGATGATAGATTCTCCCCTTGGTTCCAATGAGATCGAAAAATCTATGGTTGGAGGTTTGGATCTTCTTTGTACATTGAACCATGGAATGAAGGTAAGGGTTTCCATCTTCGTGGAGCTCCCTTGTGACAAGTATGTAGTATGGAAGACAAGCTAGTTAGAGAAGGGATTGGAGGAGCTCTAAGAGTTGTTCTTTTGGGCAAGGGCGTTGTGGGTAGGTGAGAAAAACATTATTGGCATAGAAACAGAAAGAAGCTTGGCGAGGCATTTTGTAGTGGTAAACAGTAAATTTACACCAGTTGTACAAGGGCTCCCTATTAGTTAAAAAACCTGATGTAAATGGTGTGAGTTGGTGTGATTGGGTGGGGGGGGGGGGGGAGAAGGGCACTGTATTAATATTACCAGCGCCTCCCCCCCCCCGGCGTTGATTTGGGTCGTCCATTCATGTACTTGTGGACACGTATATGGATGTAGTTAAAAAGAAGTCACACCCGAGCACAGATGTGAGTACTTTTGATTCCTTTGCCAGATAGTGCTATACACATGCCACGTTTGTGGTGGTTTGCATGGTTGTAAGGTAAAGATATTTTCAGAATGAGTGACATAAAGCAAAGGCGGGAAAATGATTATGCTTTTGAATTATTTTGAATGGGGGAATCTTCGTCTTTACTCACGGGACAGGTTTGATATTTATTTGGTACCAATACAATCAACAAAAAACAAGACTGAAAAGGAGGGACGAAACAAGGTACTAGAAAACAACGTCACAACAATAGTTATCCTAGTTTATATGATTATAGCAACGACACCTATTACTCGACAAATGCGTAACTTGTTTGGTCTACTAACCGAGACTGTCCTGTTCGAATTAACTCCACCTTATAATTCATTAAATATGGAGATTTGATCTCGGAAGACTCCCATGGAACTTTTGTATGGTCTACCAATACCTCAAGAAAGTCCGTCGTCGGCTTGAAATTAACCGAATTGGGAAACCTAGTCCTTTTCAATCAAAACAATGCAACAGTTTGGCAGTCACTTGATCACCCAACTGACTCCTTACTTATTCGGCAGACGTTGTTTCCTGGGAAGAAGCTCACCTCAAGCACATATGTATCCAATTGGAGCTGAGTTTTGTATTCTCTTACAGTTCAGAATTACAGTCTGTTGGCTTATGTAGAATCCAATCCACCCTTGCCCTATTTTGAATCATATTTATTTTTTATAAATTATGTCAAATTCGTGAATGGAAGCTTCAACGGGCAGCTAATCCCTCCTGCATCAACATCATTACCTTAGTTCATGCGGTTGGAACCTGATGGACATTTGAAGGTGTATCAGTTAGGAGACTCGAATTGGACTGTGGTGGCGGATCTACCGACATCACAAATTCGTGATGGTCAGTATGGGTATCCCATGCCGTGTGGCAATTACGGTATTTGTTCTTCAAAGGACAGTACGGTTGTCTTAACGAAGCCACTGGTAGTAGCACTTTCAGGCTAATAAATTATAAGCAACCCAACCTTGGATGTTCCCTTGTTACACCCATTTCTTGTGACCATTCTCAATATCACACCCTTTTGGAGCTTAAGAATAGTAGTTACTTCAACTTCAACTCAAAATACACATTCTCATACAACAACATTTATTGCTTGGATGGAAAACCAGAGTTAGAGGATTGCAAGATGAGTTGCTTGAAAAATTGTTCGTGCAAAGCCGTTTTCTTTGCATATCATGTGGGATATAATTCAAAGAAAGGTTGTTTATTACTGTCTGAAGTCTTGTCGCTTATAAATAATGATGCAGCAGTTGACAACATTACTATATTTCTTAAAGTGCACAAATCTCAAGATACACAGTATTTTAATCCTTTTTCACCAACAAATTCTCCTCAAAAGAGATCAGGGCATGTCAAAATGATATTAGGATCCAGTCTTGGAGCTTTCTTTGGTGTATTTTTTGATGAGTTCTTTGTTGATCAAGTACTGGGGATGCCTACTAGATTCTCTTACAAAGAGTTGAGAACCATGACAAGCAATTTCGATAAAAAGCTTGGAGAATGAGGATTTAGGTCAGTGTTTCAAGGGACATTAATTGATGGCACTAACGCAGTAGTGAAGCGTTTCAATGGTTTTGGTCAAGTTAAGAAGTCATTCCTAGCTGAAGTTGAGACAATAGACAACATTCACCATGTCAATTTGGTGAGATTAATTGGATTTTGTGTTGAAAAATCATATCAGCTTCTAGTTTACGAGTACATGTCCAATGGATCCTTGGATACATGGATCTTCAAAAGGTGTCAGAAGCTCACTCTTGGGTGGCAATCCAGAAGGAAGATCATCATGGATATAGCCAAGGGACTAACCTATCTGCATGAGGAATGTAGGCAAAAGATATTTCACTTGGATATCAAACCCCAAAAAATCCTCTTAGATGAAGACTTCAATGCGAAAATTTCTGATTTTGGATTGTCAAAACTAATTGATAAGGACCAAAGCCAAGTTGGTACAATGATAAGGGGAACACCAGGTTATTTGGCTACCGAATGGTTGAGCTCAATTATCACTGAGAAAGTAGATGTCTATAGCTTTGGTGTCGTTGTCTTGGAAATGTTGTGTGGGCACAAAAATTTGGATAGATCTCAACCAGAGGAAGATATGCATCTACTAGGTCTGTTTAAGAGGAAAGCAGAAGAGGAACGACTTCTGGATATCGTTGATAAATATCATAATGACATGCAAACACATAGAGCAGAAGTTATGGAGATAATGAGGGTTACTGTGTGGTGTCTACAAAGTGATTTTTCCAGGAGGTCTTCTATGTCAGTGGTGGTGAAGGTCTTGGAAGGTTTTGTAGATGTTAAAAGCAATTTAGATTATAGCTTCACAACTCCTGTTGCACCAAGAGCAATCACAGTTGTTGGTAACCAAGTGGATCACATTGGTGCTGCTATTTCTTTATTTGCATAAGCTTTATCAGGCAAAGAAAGCAGACTACGAACAAATTAGAGTTGATTGTTTAAAGTTTTTCTTTTTCTCTCTCCTTTTTTGTTTCTGTTTTTGTGTTTGTTTTTCTTAGACTGATAAGTTTTAGGATTTCGATTTACTCTAGAAAAATTGCAATACAGGGGAAGAAAACTGTCAAAACATGCCATGAAGGCTTTGTATAATTCCATGTTCACACCATTCTAACTTAAGTCTTGTACAAATTTTGCTAGTAAATCTTACAATCTGGTTGTGGTTTGAAATTTGTACAAAACTCATCTAAGAGTTGTATTTGCACGAAATTTAGTGAAAGGTCTTGGTAAAATTGCATGTTCACTCACCCAAATCCTCTAAGGTCTTTTATGTGTATATATTGTGTAGTGAATATATATAGTAAGTAGGGCCCTCTTCTACTTAGAGTGCCTAATTGGGTGCCTAAGTTGCCTACCCCTTGAACCACCACTAGTTTGAAGTAGATATGGTATGATAGCGTAGCCAGTGTGGACTGCACTAGCCCTATTTGATGAAGATAAATGATAAGCATCATAATCTTGGATGTCATGAAATTACTCCCTTATCCTGCAAAGCTTCAAAATATCACATGCTCATAGAGCTAAACAATGTTACCTATTATTACCCATATAATATACATAGTTTTTACAATTTTGGGAGGTACAACAGCTCCCCCTCGCCCTCCTTAGATCCATCCATGTCAGGTCAAATACTATGAATACACAGACACGATAAGTAGTTGCAAGCAACATGTTTAAGTAACTGCTCTTGCAAGGCTGCTCTTTTTTGTACAAGTGAAGTGTGCAATATATAATAACAGAGATGATCTCAATGAAGGTCAATATAAAATGCAGGTTAAGTCAACAATCAAATTTGTAATCAAATTGGTATCCAACCTTGGAGTGTTTTTTTTTTTTTTTTTTTTTTTGCCCCAGTCTATGTATCATATATAGTTTCTGTCTGTGTTTTCCTTTTTCAAGGAAGAAAATAGGAAATGGTGAACCTGAGGAGGATTATTTAGATCAAAAAGTACCAGGAATGGCCATGAGATTCTCTTAGGATTGAGCTCAAAGTCACTGACTGATATAACTTCAAAAGGAAACTTTGGCAAGGATGATATGGATATTGTTCTTTGAATGAACTCTCTTCTAAGTAATGGCAACAAAGTTGAAGTGAAGCATCTTGATGGCTTAGGCCATGTCAAGAAGTCTTTTTCTTGGCTGAACAAGTCGAGATAATAGGCAACACTCACCATTTGAACTTGGTAAGATTGGTGGAACATTGTGTTTAGAAATCACTGACTTGTAGTTTATGAATAATTTATGGCACTGTTTATAGCTCTCTTTGTTTTTTGTTGAAAGTTTATGTTTGTTTGGTACAGTTTTTACTTGCAACTTATAAGACAAGCATAAGTTGGGTTACAAAAAAAAAAAAAAAAAAAAAAGAAACTTATTTTGAAGAAGTAAGGGGAAGGTGTCATGGTATTGGAAATCGTTTGTGTATGGACAAAATTAAGAGGGTTTACTTCTTGTCACTTCTTGTCAATTCCACTAGTACGAAGAACACCGAAAGTTGTTGGCCAGTGCTGTCTGCTACTCACTTGATTGCTGTCATCTGTGCTTTGTTACAAAATGTTGAGGGGAATTTTATACAATAAACCATAAATATTACTATAATAAAATCAATAAATATATCGTAATTATGTAAATCAAAAGTAAAATAAATAAATCTTGACTTGTGATTATGATGGACAAGTAATCACTTTTCCAAAGTTGTTATTATCTACTTACATGAATGTATCAACGGACACTAGACAACTAAGATACAACCCAAATTACTATTAGTCTTGCCGACGTTTGCGCACATTAAAAAAGGTTAATAAACTGTTTATGATTATAAATATATTTGAAAATAATAAAAAAATAAACAAGAGATGAAACCTGTAGCTTTCTTTTCATGCTCCATTTGGATACGATTAGCCCTACAGTTCGGACTCCCACGGTTCTGAATCTAATGTCACAAGTGCAATGTGAAATAGATAAACACAAATAAGTCCAAATCCGGCAAATCTTTTGAAAAATCGATTTTGAATTAAAAATGCCAAAAATGGACTGCTTTGCTAGCTTTCAGAGTCGCCACCTAAATATTTTTGAAAAATTTAGGAAACCTGAGACTCGTGCCAAATGCCACTTATCCGTCATCACCAAACTATCTCGGCTCGAGAACTTAGGTACGAGAGGGGAAGGTCATGAATTGAACACCCCACTCGCTCAATTAAAGATCGGCCTCTACTAATCATGATGTGATTCTTATTTACATTATATGCTCTTGTTCCGATTATTAGTCTATTGTTACTATGTGATGCACACAAGTAAAGACTAATTTGCAAAAGTTGGAACACTTTGGTTTCATATTTGCCTGAAAATTGTTTGAATACGTACCACTTGAAAAAGTGAGTTCATATGTACATTTAATCAAATCATCCCAATTTCAGCAATTTGCCTTCATCCACAGGCATTCAAACATGTATATCATTTAAGCAATTAGCCTTATGGTAATCATGCTTGACATGGCAACAATCACACCCATGCAATATGCTAAAGTAATAAATACTTACCCCAATTCCCGAGGCGAGCCAAAAGAGAGAAAATAGTTAGAAAAAATGCATGATCCTAACTAGTGAAATATTCCTAATGCAACATATGCAATATGCAATTAGAAGTCCGGCTACTAGCACGACATGCAAATCCATTTGATAGCATGCGGTTTTAAATATGTTTTTAAAGAAGTATTTAAACGACAATGCTTGTTAGAATGATGAACCGAACTTCATGCATGTAAGACTAATGGATGCTTTATACATGGAAAATTCTAAAATAAACATGATGTTCTAAGCTACCCATTATAAGCAATTTATATAAAAGGGAGAAAGACGTGGGGTTGGAGGACATACACAATATTACAATTTTGCCCTCACGCAGGAGGGTCCGAATAAATGTGCTAAATAATTACCGAATTAACTAACTATTACAAACCAAAAGAAATAAATTAACTACACTAGCTATTTATTACAATTGGAATTAAACTAATTAATTACAACACAAATATAATTAATACAAAGGACTAACTAAGTAGTTACACTATAGAATTAATTAAGCTAAATAATTAATTAATCAAAGTAATTAGCCCTGAGAAGTAAGGAATGCTTACGCATAAAGGCGGTTTCCACCCCGAAAATGCCTCTGTTATGCTACCAAAAGGGTTCTGTTTTGCAGTCAGAAAATTACACTATTTTGCCTTAGTCTCTGCTCTGTTTTCCAGGAAAAAGGGACACTGCCCGGCTAAAAATGGTGGCTGGTTGGCCATAAGAGATGGTCGGCCGTACATAAAAAGTGGCCAGCCGGCCACTAGTTTGTGGTACTGCCCTGCTACAACAGATAACAAACAGAGCACAAACAGAGCATTTTCAAGAGATATCTGTCCACCTTGCCTCTCCTTATCATTAAACAGATCAAATGAGGGGTAGGCTCCATTCGCAAGCCATCAATTGACGCAAATTCATTGCGTGATGACTTATCAATCAAGGGAAACAATTTCTATAAATGAAACTAAAGACCAACAAAAACCTCTCCCTATCATGGAATTAATCAAGGGACGTGGTTGACCTTCGAAACTTGAACCATTTCATCACTAGCAAGTATGAAATGACTCAAGATTCCATGGGTTCAATTAATGTCCGATTGAATCCAAAGTTGCCTTTTTATTATCTTGTTCCATTTTAGCCCAAATTATTACATCTTTTAATTACCTTTCCATTCATTAGTCCATTTTGTCCAAAATGAAGATTAAGTCCACTAATGGAGAGAGTTTTCAAACAAAGGGTTGTTTTGGGCATGAGAGAGATGACATGCCATTGGTAATGAACCTCTAAAAGTATTAAACTATTAAGCACAAGGATCTCTATCTCAAGCTTTAACAACAATCAGTTGAAACAACTCTCAAAGCAATGAAAAATACAAAGAAAGAAGGAGATAATAGAGATGATTAGAGGTGAACATTAGTAAGGAAAGCATGAAATAAATGCTATCAACTCAAATAGGTTGGTGTCTAATGCCTAAAACACTGAACCTATGAGGACCATTACCCTACAAGCATACTAAACAAAGCATAAATCAAATAAACAACCTAAAACAGTCCTAAGACAGCTCAAAACAGCACTGAAATTCACATGGAAAAGCTTGAAAAAAGGTAGCTATAGTATTGAGGAATTTATGCTAGTAAACAAACAGAAGGAGGAGAGGCTAACCCCTCCATTTTTGGGGCTTCAAAACATCATTTTTAGCCTCTGAAAACCTCTTAAATTCAGTGGTAAAAAGCTCAAAACAAGTTGATGAAGAGATGGGAAACAGAAAGGTAAAAGCCTAGGAAGCAAGGTTCAAAGAAGGGTGATTAACCCCTCTATCTTTAATGGCCTTAAACCACAAGCTTCAGCTCATAAAAACAGTTAAAAAAAAAGACCCAAAAATAGAAATAGAAGATAGTAATAAATAAGGAAAGAAAGCTAGGAATTATACCTCTTGAAGAGGAGTATCCTTTTTAGTTATAAACCACCAAGTTCTCACCCTCAAAAGCCAATGTTCAAGCTCCTCAACCTCAACAAAGAACCCTAAAAATTTTGGTTTAGGAACTCTAGGTAAGGTGTGTTTAGGTTCCACGGTAGAGAGAGAGAGATATATATAGAGATATATTTTTTTTAAGAATTTTGCTTCACCCAAAATTTTCTAACCTAATTTTATGAGAGGGGGTCAAGTATATATGGAAAAACTTGTTAGGCTCTCAGAAATATCCATATAGAAACAACTGGTGCAATGCATGCATCTGTGGAGACAGCTAGCACAGCTGTCAAAAAGATCTGTTTTTTGACACAAGTGGCCGGCAGGCCACTAAAGGGGACGGCCGTACACTAATAAGTGGTCGGCCGGCCACTAGTGTGTCTACAGGCCACTAGGTGCTCAGGTTTGAAAAACTGCTGTTTTGGTCCAAAAATGGTGCAAGATTTGTAGGTTTCTAAGGCTCAAATCTGAGGCTTTCTGCTAAGGAAATCAAGCATTTAACAAGCGTGTACATTTAGCATTGGGTGATCAATCGGTGGCGCCCAAGTCATAAGGGTTGTCAAAAATGGGGTATCTACAGTTGCCCCTTTTTGACAGAGCTCGAAGTCATAAAATGACATGAGTGAATGTCAAAGCCCAGAGACGACCCATTTTGACAAGGCCATAAGACCTGGGCAAACAATCAAGACATAAATTAAATTGGTTGAGCTCGAAAGCTGCCTACGTATCCTTTTGCAATGAATCAAACCAGCGTAATTCAAGAGCAAGATGCAAATGATATGCACAAAGAATATACGTTGAAAGCTGGACTTACATGCTTCGCGAAGCCGGCTATTTTGAATATCCATGATCATGGAAGACAATGAAATATGCAATAATAAGATAACAATTATCACAAGAAGTCCAACCACGTTTCATGGGGAAAGAAATAAAAACACACTCTAACCACACCGAAATCATGAGAAGAGGAGAAAAACTGCTTAGGGTCGTTCTTCTGCACACCCTGAGATGATGCGATAGATGCAAAACGTATGAGATTGTGCGATAGATGCACAAGGCAAAATTGTGCGATAGATGCATGAAGTAAGAGAGTGTGATAGATGCACAATGTGAGTGAGTGAGATAGATGCACAATGTAACAAAAGTGTGGAATAGATGCACAATGTAACGATAGTGTGCGATAGATACACAATGTAAGTGAGTGTGATAGATGCACAATGGAACGAAAGTGTGCAATAGATGCACAATGTAACGATAGTGTGAGATAGATGCACAATGTGAGTGAGTGTGATATATGCACAATGTAACGAAAGTGTGCGATAGATGCACTATGTAACGATAGTGTGCATAGATGCATGATAAACAAACGAAGTGGGGTCGCATCTGAACATGACACAAGGCGACGTAATTGAAACCAGCACGATAGCAACACAAGTTCTATGCAACATAATAGACAACCGACATAAGAGGTAATGCGCGTTCTATGCAAGATAGTTGAAAGCATGTCCTATGCAAGAGAATTGAAAGCATGTTCTATGCACAAGAACTTAAAGCATATGTGTTATGATGCAATGCGCACATGTAACGCAAGAGATATGTGAGAGTGCATGTTCTATGCAACAGATATGTAATTCGACAAAACGGACAAAAGCAATGTTTGACGACAACCTCCGACTTACCCCTCGGAGGCTTTGCAAAATGCTCAAAGAACTTGTTCATCTTTGAAATTGGGGCACGTTTGTGCGCCGGAGTACAGCAGGCATTGGAACGGTGCAACCGGAACACAGTTTCGAGCTTCTCAGAAATGAAATCCACTTCAAATACCTCAATCCTTCTTTCCCGACCCAAAACAGGACCTCCTATACACTGTTTGGGCAAAAGGGGAACAAAAACCAACACTGGACCACAAAAGGGGCCAGCCGGCAACTAATAGTGTACGGCCGGCCACAAATGGTGTAAGGCCGGCCACTAATAGAAATTTGGGGGCAGTTTGGTCCTTACAGCACGGGTCTCTTCAAATACACCACCAAACCTCATTTTCTCATACACACACCTCCGAAATCACACTCTCTCCCGCAGGTGCTTCCTCTCTCTAGATTTGTGCTTTGTATGTGTTTTCCAATGCCCCACACAAACTTTATTCGTAAACCCTCTTTGGCCCTCTTCACTTTGAACCAATCAGATTTTGTTTTCGTTGATTTTTCTGGGTTTTCAACACTTTGGGCTTGTTCCATTCGAGTTTTTCTTGGGTTTTGTGAACTTTCCCGGGTTTTGACTTTTTCTCCCATTTTTCTCTCTTCTAAGGTTGACTTTTTCCATTTTTTCTCTTTTTTTTTTCCCACTTTTTCTCCACTTTTCACCAAAATTCACCCCACTTTCCAGATGGAGAATGGCATTCCTCATGTTGACGCCCCTCCTGAGGTCCCACATGTACCTTTAACCCCTATAGCGGTCGAGGAGCCGGTGGGGCGACGAAGGACATTGCCGCCGATTTTGAGGCAGAGTTCGCTCTAGGGCTCGAGCCTGAGTTACTACCATTGAGGGTGAGGCCCTTTGATCCAGCCACATACCACCCCCGTACGCACACGATGGCGCATATAGGCATGATGCGCTTTGATGATTTCGTCGGTGCGCGTGTCGAAAGATATTTGGCTGAGGGAGCTGAACTCCCACTTTTCCCATGGCGCTACTGAGGTATAAACTTTGTTTTTATGCATCACTGCCTTTCCTCTGATTGTCTTTCAGCACTACCTTTCATCTAATTCAATCTTTCATCGCTGTCTTTCATCTGACTCACTCTTTCTTCACTGCAAGAGGACTTTCACTCTTGTAGGGGTTACGGGGCGGTGACGGCCAGGGACTGGTATCACGAGCTCCCCCGAGTTCGCGCCCTTGTCGTTGAGGTAGGCTTTGGCTTACTCTGCACTAGACTCTCGTGCCACATGGCTAGTCGGTTCCTACTCAGAGCATTAGTGGAGAGGTGATGGGATATCACTAACTCCTTCTGCTTCTCTTCCACTGGGGAGATGACGATGACCCCTTATGACTTTTTGATGATCACAGGCTTAGGAGTAGGGGGTGATCCGATCCCCTTCGACATGGACATGGGCTAGTAGGAGGTGACTTGGATCTACCTGCTCGGAGCGAGCCCACTTCTATACAAGCCAGCTATGGTGCGATACAGTTGGTTCCTCGAGCGCTTCAACAAGAGTCAGCTTGAGCTCAGGAGAAGGTAAAGTAGTGCACTCGGGGCTTCTTGATATACCTTCTTGGTACCACCTTGTTCGCAAACAGGTGGAATACCATGGGTTTGTACTTGTTAAGCGCCCTTGTGACCCTGCCCCTGGTTCGGTTTTACGACTGGGGTGGAGTTGGTCTTACCACACTCTACGGCTACATGAGCTCCAGTTCCCGCATGAAGGGGAACAAGATTAGAGGCTACTGGAGAGCTTGGGAGACATAAACTGCACTTTCAATTCTGTTTGCTTCTTATGCCTTTTGTTTTGTATTTTCTCCCTTATATCTGGTCATGCATTGTGCTTTCTGTTTTGCACTTTCTATCTGATACCTATTCACACACTATGCCTTGTGCTTTGCACTTTCTGTTTAATATCTGTTCACACACTATGCCTTCTGCTTTACACTTTCTGTTTAATATTGTTCACATACTGTTGATTCACACTGCTGATCTTTTTTTGCAGTTGTAGGTTTACGCCTATTTCCCAGCCCTTGCCCCAGAGCCAATAGACGAGATTGCTTCAGTCGTGCCATACTCGCGGCGGTACAATGGCAGGTGCTGTCGCCGGAGCCGCGAGGACATGACCCTTGCCTACTATCGTCGATACTTCGACACAGTGGTTGCCTGCGAGGTAATCTGAAACTCACAGCCATTTCTGCTTTATTCCCATTACTACTGTTCTGATCCATATTCTGACAGTTGATAGCAACTAACATCCTATACCTTCTCTATTTACAGATCGCATGGCAGCCATGGGCAATGATGCTGGCCGAAGTCACGGACCAGTACGCTGGATCCTAGGCTACCTCCCGGTATCAGATCTTGTTAGAGGACCCCTTCTGTCGTACCTGGTTCTTAGGAGAGCGATTTGAACGCCAGACCCTGGGCTTGCCTGCCCTAGTTGTTCCTATGCCACCCCCAGCATCCATGAGGACAGTTGATAGCCTTCCAGCTGAGGCTATTATTCAGTATATGGTGGGGCTAGACGCCGACTACTTCTGAGGGGACGGAGATTGCACAACCTTCATTCGGACTCATTTCATACAGCCCCTGACCAGATTTCGCACGGACGGTGCAACAGGTGCTCCTTTGGTTGGAGAGATTGCTCAGCAAGCTAAGGCTAGTATTGGAAAGACCCCTCCCATTGTGTAGGCTGCCGGTTGGCCGGCGATTCCTACTGTGCTTACCTACTGGCAACCAAGCGGGACAACTTATCAGATTCTGATAGAGCCACTAGAGGCAGGGCACGGGTATGTTAGAGCTCCAGGTGCACCTCAGCGATGGCCCCCACTTTACACCTTGTATCCCGCACTTTCCATTTTTCAAACACTGAGTATTCAAATTCACTTGCAGGCACCCACAGAGTACACAGAGGGCCTCCTCCAACTAGTTATTTCTCTAGTTGGCATGATGTAGAGGAGAGAGACGCTGCTTGGTCTCCATGGTATTCAAGTATTCTCCCTCATTATTCGCGTGCATTTCACCGCTGACTCACACTGCTGTGCACCACACTGTCATATTCCCACTGATACACTGATATGCATTCTGACACTACCTCAAACTACACTGACACACTATACTCATGCTGAATTTGGCATCTGCATGATACTCATTCTGCAACAATACATACACTCTATCTGATATGCTGATGCTTGTTTTTTAGATCTCACCTGCACCGAGGGCACCAGCGACAGGGGCACCTTCTCCAGCGGCAGGGAGGAGAGGTAGATATGCCCTAGCATACAGCTGAGATGAGTGCCGAGGTTGAGGTAGAGATAGGGGTGCTCAGGGCCAAAGCAGTGAGTCCGAGCCAATTTTGAGTGGGGACGATGCTGAGACTAGTGGCTCCGAGGAGGCAATGAGCTGACACTCTTAAGTCTGAGAGTGAGGACGATGACGCTGGTTCGGGGTCAGGGAGCGGAAACGATGATACTGGCTCTGAGTCAAGGAGCGGAGATGATGATACTGGCTCTGAGTCAGGGTGCGGAGATGATGATACTAGCTTTGGCTTAGAGTCCAATTCCAATAGCAGTGCCAATGGAGACAATGCCTATGAGTCCCGTCCGAGGAAGAGGACGAAGAGGGCCTCTGAAGCTTGATGTGACTGGCGCAAATTCTTGTACTCTTTTGCTTAGTTTCTTTTATTTTGTAGTTTACCACATGTATAGCTTCAGATAGGTTTTTTACTTTTCATTTGTGAAAAGATTTGTACCTTTTTTTGTAAAAACTATGATCAGGGTAAAACCTCGCAGTTTTATGAAAAGAGTTATTTTTTTTTGTATCATGAGCACCACACTTGCATAAGATGGAGTTGAATTTGAAAACGAGAATGCTTGTATTGGATCGATGTTCTTAACCAGAAAAATGAGCCGACCAATGACCAAAATACAAAATACAACTTGATAATTGGAAAACAAAGTAAAAACAACTGAAACACAACTATGTACACTTGCTAAAAATAAAAGACTCAAAACAAGACCCCAAAACACAAAGACCAGGACAAAACCAAAATGCCAAACTGCTAGGCCACAAAAGTGGATGGCCAGCCACAAGTAGTGTACGGCCGACCAATAAAAGTGGATGGTCGGCCACCTGTGGTGATCCACCAACTGGTTGACAATTGGCCTCAACTCACAGCCTTATCTTCTACAAAAGGTCCTCCTTCATAATTTCTTCACCAGAACCTCATTTTTGTTGTTGTTTTCTTTAAAAATGGAGGTCTTCCTTGCCAAGAAGCTCACGGATTGGATAACCACTTTGGATGGCACATAAATGGTAAATTTCTGAGGTTTCGGCATAAACGCACTTTTTTCATTGAGTCGTACTCCACTTTATTTTTCGTTCCTCCATGCTGCAGCCCGATGTTGGGACCCAATTACGCCCGTATTTCGCTTCGGAGCACAAGAAATGTGTCCAACTCTTGAAGAGTTTCAAGCATTGTTGGAATCCGGACACAGCAAGGAAATGATGCCTCAGCCCCGTTTTGGCCATACCCTAGTTTTGGGATGGATGTGTGGGCTTACTTTACATGAAACTCGATCTTTGGCTCATGACGGGGAGCTAGATATACGTGGCTTGATTCATCGATTTTCTAACATCGGAGACAGAGGCAACCTTCTCTTGCAAGGCTTTCGGCAACATGCCCTCTACTTATGTCTGCTCGCGCATTTTTTTTTTTTTGCCCCTAGTTACAGCGGAGCCAACATTAGGTTAATCAAAGTTGCCCAATATCTGAAAGAGGGTAAGAGTTGCATTGGTTTGGCATTAGCCGAGACCCTGATGGGTTTAGATGCTTTTCGTCGACGAGAGACCACCAGGTTTGCGGGAAGTCCACTGCTTCTTCAGGTATTGTTTCCCACCCTTTCTTATATAAGTTTCTTACATCACTCGACATTCACACTCTATTTTTCTCTCAAAGCCCTTTCTTTCCTTTTCTCTCAATGTACATCTTTCTATTCTTTAATCTCCCTTCTTTTTCATTTCTTCTCAGGTATGCGTAATGGATAAGCTAAAAGTGGTGGACCCTTGCCCTGAATATTCAGCCCGAGCTTACTTCTTCTGCCAGCGACTAATGGACTGTCCCACAAAGGGATGGTTGTGCAACTAGATGTGCAGCAGGTCAACAGCTGACATAGCTTGGCGTTGCCCCTGGCTTAACTTGACTAAGATGAGTTACAGCATGCCCCGATAGCCGGGTATTCAGTTGATTGGCCTTACGCATGGAGTGTTCTATTTCCCCTTCCGGTTTAGACGGCAATTTGGGCATGATCAGACCTGTCCAAATGAGGGGGTAGAATACCTAACCCTATTCCCAATTTGTGCTTCACACCTGACTCAGTACCTTGCTGCCTGAAGGGCGAGAGAGCTTCTGGTCGCTGCCCCTAATTTCAGTTATGCCCTTTCTGGTGAGTGCTTGGCTTGGCTTGAGGACGAGGCACAAGTTGGGCCAACTTTGGCTGCAGAGGCTTTCCCAAGTACAAGCAAAGGATGCAAGAACACCTCAGTCATCTATGCCCCCAGTTTATTGCTTTGACTTTTCTTTTCAAGTTTTACGATGTAAAAGCAACTTTGATTTAACTCAGAGAGTTAGAGAATGTACTTTTGTTGAAATCAGTGGAATTAAAGTAGTGAGCACTAAAATTTTTCCTTTTGGTCCCAAAATGTTCTAAGTTTTAAAAGATAAATTTTGAACAAAATCAACTTTATTAAAACTTTTAAAACTTTATTAAAATTTTGCTCAAGTAGTAGATGGCCTTCTCCACCCTATCTTCTGATTCCTAAGCGAGCATGCACCCCATGGTTGAGTCCGTTACCGACAAATACAAAATCAAAGGCTTCCCCGGCCCTAGTGGTGACAACATAGGCGGATTTTGGAGATACTGCTTAATCTGCTCAAAGGCAAACTGACATTGACGTCCCATCAGAACTTCTTCCCTTTCTTTAGGAGACCAAATAGTGGTTCACAAGTCAAGATTAATTTGGAAATAAACCGTCTTATGAATTGCACCTTACCTAGAAAGCCGCGCACCTCCTTTTCAGTCCTTGGTGGTGGCATTTCCAAGATGGCCTTGATTTTATAAGGATGTACTTCAATTCCCCTTTGCGTGATCAGAAATCCCAACATTTTCCCTGTCGTTATGCCAAATGTGCATTTTTACGGGTTTAACCTCAATCTGTATTCTTTGATGCTTTGAAAGAACTTTTCCATTGCGGCGTAGTGACCTTCTCGCCCTTTGGATTTGACAATCATGTCGTCCACGTACATCTCAACTTCTTTGTGGATTATATCGTGCAGAATAGTGGTCGCAGCCCTTTGATAGGTAGCCCCATCATTTTTCAATCTGAAAGGCAGGACTCGGTAGCAATACGTACCCCAAGGTATGGTGAATGTGGTCTTTTCTCTCTCCTCATGCACAATCAAAATCTGATTATATCTGAAAAACCCATCCATAAATGAAAGTAGTGCATGGCTTGCAGTGAAGTCTACCAACTCATCAATATGCGGTAGTGGAAAGTCGTCCTTCGAACTGGCTCTATTCAAATCCCGAAAATCGACACAAACCTTGATTCTACCATCCTTCTTCGGCACTAGGACGATATTGGCCAACTAGGTCGAATACTTAGACACTAACATGAATCCTGCATCAATCTATTTGGTGACCACTTCCTTGATTTTCAATGCCTAATTCAGACAAACTTTGCGTAGTTTCTGCTTGATTGGTCAAGCCTCAGGGTTAAGAGGGATCCGATGCCGTACAATCTCAGGGTCGATTCCAGGCATGTCTTCATAGGACCACACGAAAACATCTTTAAAATCTTTTAATAAAGTGATTAAACGTTCGCGTTCCTCCGAAGACAACGTAGACCCGATCTGGACCAAGCGTGGATCCTTCTCAGTACCTACATTAATGGCAATGATTTTATCAGAACAAAGCTTAGCAAACATCTCCTCCTCTCGATTAATCAATTTTTGCAAAGCTAAAGGAATTTCTTCCTCCTTGTTTTCGTTTAAATTCTGAAAATCTTGGTCAATGCAATAAACCAACGGCACAGAGAAATCACAGAATCTGTAGCGTTTTCATTCATAAGTTTCGGCTCTTCGGTTACAACAGGCTCGAAAGTGAAAGAAAAAGAAGACCTCGACAGGACCTTGGCATTTGGGTTACCACCCCCAAGAATGCCAGACTCAGACTCCCTAGACTGACTTGAATCTGATTCCGACTCCACAGACTCAATGGAATCAGATTCTGGCTCATCACGCGATTCAGAACTGGAAAGATTGCCTTTCTCCAGCTGCAAAGTAAGACGTGGTGCCCTCGATGCATCCAGAATTCTAGTGGTTGGGTCCACCCCGGTTTTTCCCCTATCATGGAGACAGTAAAGTTATCCTCCAAGTTCTCCAGGTCAGTCGCGGGATCTGTAAGGAGATTGGCCAGTGATGCCCCTACCTCAACCTCACTATTTTCTAAGTGATGTTCTGTGCTTTGGCTAACTTTTATGTTTGATTCAGCCCTTTCCTTATCACTGTCCTGTAACTGTAGATTAAAAAAGATCTCGAATCCGGGGACACGCTTCTTTAAGGAATTTACCCATGGCTCGGCAAAGCCGCAAAAAGGGAAATCCTGTCATTCTGGAACAAAACGGCCATTCAACGTCCCCCGGATTGGCCTGTGGACGAGCTCATAATGCTTCTGAACTCTCTTGGCCTTGGATCTACCCTTCATCTCTACTCCCTTTCTTAACTAGTCCTCTTTAGTGGGCACGTAACCCAGTCCAAAGGAATTTGTGTTGTGTGGCACCTCTGCCAGTGCTCTGACACCTTTTCGTCCACTCTTTCCAAGCCCCATTCTTGGAACATGCCGCAACTTGTTCACGAAGTAGATGAATTAGGCACTGACGTACATTTCTTCGTCCGTGGCCAGAATTGTCTACCCTACCCAAGCTTCTACCAGAGTGAATGCCGAGTGGAATACATCCTCATCGCCATGGTTGATCTCTAGCACTGGCTTAGTCACCTCTGGAGGTGGATGGATGGATAAGTTCCCAAAAACAGTTGTTACTCCTCCCGTATGAGGATACTTTAACATTTGATGGAGGTTAGAGGACACAGCCTTCACATGATGTAACCAAGGCCTCCCTATCAACATGTTAAAGGTAGTCGGTATGTCCAGGACGTGAAACTCGATCTCTTGCTCTGATGGGCCAACCTGGACCCACACTTTCACTATGCCGATAACCTTGCTACTTGTGTTATCATATGCCCGTATAACCTGGGCTGTTGGAATGAAGTCTGCCGGTTTAAGGCAAATTGCATAGGCAGTACGAGACGGACATACATTAATAGCAAAATTGGTATCTACCAATACCACCGGCACCCACTTCTCCCTACATTCCACAAATATGTATAATGTCTTGTTATGGGCCAAGCCTTCCGGCGGCAGCTCTTTGTCAAAGAAAGTGAGCATTGGTTTGGCACCACCTAAAAAGACTAAGCCCACCAGTTGCTTAGGCGTAGTATCAATGGATAATTTAGCCTTCTTTATTACCGACAATACTGCTTGTCAGTGCACCTGTGAAGCCATGAGGAGTCCCCAGATAGAGATATCTGCTTGGATTTTTTTAAGTTATTTCCGTACTAACTCCTCTTCTAGCTGCTTCTTTTTCTATTTCTCGGCCTCTTTGTCCTTTCCAGACGCCTCTTCTTAATCCAAGTGTGGCGGCTTAAAATGCTGTCCACTGCGTGTAAGATGGTCTATCTCCTCAGCATACCATGTATTATCCGGGATGCAATCTCCCCATTCTTCGTCGGTATAGGCCAAACACAAATCATCGTCATCCCACCACTCACCATCAGCTGTTGACAAGCAGTTGTTAGGCTCCACTTGAATTATCTTTACAGTGCAAGTGTCCCCCTCAGGGAAACAGGCTGTTACGGTGTTCAGGCTGTCTTCAATTCTTTCTCTCTCAAACTGCATCAGCGTAGCTTCTTGTTTAGTATTTGTGGTGCTCACAACACCCACTTCTTGGGTTGGGCTTCCCGCATATGTGCCCTCTGGCAATTTTCTTTTCTCATCAGCCTTTCTGGCTACTGTAGCTACCTCAGCTTCCTTTCCCTCTGTTTTCATCCCAGTTTCATCTTCCTTGTCTGGCTCGTCACTCAGCCATCTGGTATTATCCATTGATCCATTCAGGTTGAACCACCCAAGCTGTACATCTCCCTAATCATGCTCGTAAAAAAACTACAGGTTCTCTAGTTCTTCTTCAAAATCTGGAAGGTCGTCCAACCTTTGGCTCGGGCCATCTTGCCTAACCACATTAATCTCCACCAATGTTGGCAACACCACTTTGGGCCTGGTTTTCATGGTAGGCATGATTTAGCAACCCGGGTCATATGCCCTTTCACGAAAGTCTCCAGGATACTCTGACAACAAACTAGTACCTCCCTCCGAGGTCGACAACCCTTTTGCTGCAAGTGTCATCACCACTGACCTGTGAGGCTTAGCATGTAGGTTAGATGCGGCCATCACGCACAAGTCTGTGCCATCTAGAAGGAACAACATCGGTTTCGGTAAGTGGGAGGGTGTAATATATGCGCTGGGGTCATAAGAGGTGGTCAGTGTATAAATAAGGTTTAGGTTTCAAGGTGGGGCGACTTGATTATAGGCTGGGAGTTGATTTGTGGTTACATTTGGTTTCTGAGGTGGAGCGATCACCTTGTTGTCAATAAGATCCTGAATCTCATGATGCAATCGGAAGCACTGGTCGATGTCGTGGCCATGCTGCTCGTGAAAAGCACAGTACTTTGCAGGGTTATGCTTGGATGGAAGAGGGTCAGGAAGTGGGCGAGGTTCTAAGGGTTTCAGGTGCCCTTTCTTGACTAGCACCTATATGGCTTTAGACAGGGTCATGTATAGTTGGTTAAAAGTCCTACCTTGAGGTCGGGTAGCGGTGGATGATGTTTGTGGGCCTATGTTAGTGAAGGGGTCGGTAGTTTTTGTTGTGGTGACAACACTTACATCCGATGGCCTCGCAGCTGTGCTACCACTGGCAGCATTGGAACTGCGAACAAACGGCCTTTCAGCCGACTCCTTATCATCAATAATAATCCGCTACTTCATGGCATCCTCGATTTGAACCCCCACCTTATGTAGTTTTTTGAAGGTTAATAGGGGAAGAACAATCATTTTCTGCAATAGTTTTCCATGCAGATTCCGAATAGCCATTCTGATATGATCTTTCTCTGAAGGTCGAACGGTCATCATAGACGCCTTGGCCCTCCATCTTGTCACAAACTCAGAGAAGCCTTCCTTTGGCTCTTGACGTGTCACCTCGAGATCACGAGTTGTGACCTCAATTTTCATGTTATAAGAGTACTGAGTGACGAAGGACTCGGCTAACTCCTCCAAATTCTGCTTTACTGAATCTTCCAATTTGGCGTTCTAGATGGCCGCTATACTCGACATGGTGCGACCGAAGAGAGATAGCTTCTGCAGTCTAGTTAAGCTGATGCCGTAAGATATCTGATAACAGCCGCAAATGAACCATTAGGTCCCTAGAACCATCAAAACGGTCAATGTGCAGCATTTTGAACCGCTCTAGTAATGTAACCGTTAACTCGGTGTATCCATCCTCTATATCTGCAATGGAATTGACCCCTTGCACTTTTTTGAACAATTTCTCCAGTTTCTTGACCTTAAGTGCGGTCGGAACAATCTTGAACTTGAACGAGGCGTCAGTCTGATAAATCGGTGCTTTGGAAGCTTATGCTGGCATGAGTTCTGTTTGGACAGGGAAAATCAGATTGCCCTGGTTTTCTTGAGCACTACCAGTATTAGCAGTAGCATCAGACACAGGGATAGCCGCGGGGGGTACGGTAGACGCGCCCTCGGGGGCCTCATGCTACAGTTCGGACTTAAAATGTCACGATTCTTAATCTGATCTCACAATGTGCGATGTGAGACTGATAAATCACCAAAGAGTCCAAATCTGGCAAATCGTTTTGGAAAACTGATTTTTGTAAAGAAATGCCAAACATGGACTGCTTTGCCAGATACAGAGTTGCCACCTAAATATTTTATTTTGGGGGAATTTAGGAAACCCTGACTCATGCCTAAGGCCACATGTCCGTCATCACCAAAGTTGCCTCGGCTTGGGAACTTGGGTACGATTGGGGAAGGTCATCTTTGAGCACCCCCGCTCGCCCGATCAAAAATCGGCCACTACTAAACATGATATCTTGTTTTTTAAAACACATGCGCTCTTATTCCGGTTAATTAGTTAATCTTACTATGTGATGCGCACAGCAAATAAGTGTAGACTAAATCGCCTAATTTGGAACAAAACATTGCATATTCGTTTATTTGGAAATGGTTTGAAGTTTGCTACTCGTAAGTAGGCTAAACTGTGGATTTGATGAATTGTTCCAATTCAAGTAATCCAACCTCCACCCACATGCATTCAGGCAGTTTAACACTTAAGCAGTTAGCCTCATGGCAAGCATGCTTTCATTGCAACATTAACACACATGCGGGGATGCTAAAGCGTAAAAGCTTACCTAGTACTCCAAGCCAAAACAATAGCTAGTTAGTAATCAATGCATGATCCTAGCTCATGTTAAGATGGCTAATGCAACACATGCAAAATGCAACTAGAAATAGGCTCGGCTATTCTAAGATGACATATGAGATGTGATAAGTGATACATGTATTCAACTTGGAATTGAAATACGATGTAGTTAGTATGATGCGCCGAGCCCGGTGCATGCAATGTAGATGAATGATGTAAACATGCAAGCATAAGTATGCTAATTGAAAATGACCCTAAATTAACCATCAAAAGCAGGTAAGTAAAAGGGAGAAAGACGTGGGGTTGGAAGACATGCACACACGCACGCACACTTATTACAAAATTCACCCTCTCGACGGAGGGTCTGAATAAATAATACATGCCAACTAATTAACTAACTAACAAGCTAATTAATTATTACATAACCGAAAATGAATAACTAGCTACAACTAATTATTACAAAACTTAATTAATTAACAAATTAACTAATTGAATTACAAAACCAAATGCTAACTAGCAAGTAAGGAAAAATGGTAAACCATGCTGTTCCAGCTCTGGTTGGAGGAGAAGAGGATGCACGCTCGGTTGCCGTCCCGAAAAGCTCTCCGGTTGCTCTTTAGAGGCTCTGTCTGTAGGGTGTCCTCAAGGAATTCCTGTTGAACCTTACCAAAACCAGTTTGGGGAATACATTACTGGCCTGCCGGCCATGGAGAGATGCTGCCGACCACCTGCCGGCCAAAGATGGTACACTGTTGGCCAAGGATGAGGAGGTGCCGGCCATCTATACGGCACTGCTAGCCACTGATGTGCTGTGACACCAAGCTGTAGCAGAGCACAAAAAAGAGAAAAGAGAGGGTCTCCCAAGGGTATGTATGCACTATGCCACTCCGTATCATCTTAAAACATCAAGGGGGAGGCATAATCGGATCCACGACCATCAATCACGCATCCCGATGCATGATGGCCGAAGATCCAATTTGTGCAAATCAATATGAAATGAATGCACAAATAAACACACAAATGCCTAGAACTCTATCATGGACAATCAAGAGCATCAGCGACCGAGAATTGAGACACGTTTCATCACTTAAAGTACGAAACGTCCCTCGTGTCTCGTGCTCGGATTAACACTTAATTCGAACAACAATGCAACACAAAGTGTGCTAAACACAATGCTAACTCAAACATGCAATCATGCAATATAACTTAAGCATGCAAAATGCAATGTAATAAACATGCAACAACATGTAATGGAACTAGCATGCAACAACATGCAAAGATGGAGCAAGTATACAACAATATACAAGACAAGCATGCAACAACATGCAAAGGATGGACTTAAACCAAGATAGGTAGACCTTAGCCACGCCCAAATCAGTGGCCATGATGCATCAAAACTAAGGCATGGAAGCATATATAAGCATGCACAATGCAATGGCTTAATAACTAGACCTCAAAACACAAACCTCAAGCATAATAAAGAAACGATAAACATGGAAGTGTGACAACACTAAAGGCTCTGAAATCAAGTGTCAAATGATGCCAAATCATTCAAACGACACAAGTAAGGCATGCAAGAGGACCTAAGGCACAAAGCCATCAAAGGGACTACACAAAGGGCATGCAATACATGGCACAAATGATTGAACCAAACATGGGTAGAGGTTAAATAGGTCTAAACAAAGACCTAAACATGCTGAGATAAAGGCTCAAAGGTCAAGGTATGCAAGCATACAAGCTAGGCCACAAATAAGGCAATAATGCACAACACTCAAAGGCACTTAAAGCATGATTGAAGTGGGAACATGGCAATGCTATAGGCTCTTAAATCAAGTATTATGTGATGCCAAATCATGTAAATAGCTTAAAGATAGCATGCATGAGTCAACAAAACACAAAGCTAGCAAGGCCAATTACACTACAGCTATACAAAGCATGAAGGATATGGAAAAGGCAACCCAAAATAGTCCTATAACATGTTAAAATGAGACTAAAACATGTATGGAAGTAAGCCAAAACAAGCTAGCATGGTGAGCATGAGGCATGATACATACAAGGCAAATAAGGTGGATTACACTATACCTATTAAGACCAAGCATGGGATGACTCAACCAACAAAAATCAGAGTTATATCATGGCATAATAACCCCAAAAAACCACTGAGATGACATCCCAAAGACCTAAGCATAGAGGCATGCACAATGATCCATTCATGAGGCATAAAACACAAACTCTCCAAGGCATTGATAACATGTCAAATGCAAGTGTGTGACCACATTACATGGACTAAAATGACATAACAAGTGATTCCAAATCATTGAAATAGGCCAAGTAACACATGCTAGTGGATTCAATACACAAAGCCAACAAGCTAGATTGAACCAAGGCTATACAAAGCAAGTCATGCATGACTAAAACAACCAAAATCAGACCTTAAACATGGAAAAACATGAACAAAGTCTTCTCAGAGCTAAGACAAAAACATGCTAGAATGACATGTTCAAGCATGAGACATACTAGGGTAATTCATGGAAATGCTCTACAAGTGCATGGAGCATGCAAGGGATAACCAAACCAAACCAAACCAAAATAGAGGTATGACATGGAAAAACATCACCAAAAATCTACTGAAATGGAAACAAAACAAGCTAAAATGACATGTCAAAGCATGAAGCATATAAAGCTAATTTAAGTGATTTACACTACAAGTGTATAAAGCATGCATGGAATGAAAAAACCAACCCAAAACAGATCTAAGGCATGGTAAAACATCACCAAAAACCTACTGAAATGGAGCCAACACATGCAAGAAAGACATGCTACTTTGATGAGCCACACATGGGATTACACTACACATACATGAAGCATGCAAGGAGTGACCAAACCAGCCATGCAAAGACTTAAGGCAGGTCCTAAAAGTCACAAAAAAGTGCCTGAACTAGGCCTCAAAAGTAAAGGGATACATGCTTCTTTGATAGGCCAATAACTCAAGCAAACAAAACAAAAAGAGAGGGGGTCAGCCCCCTCTGATTTGAGGCCTCAAAACCACATGCCTAACACTGAAAATCCACTGGATTTCAGTGGCTAGAAGGCCAAACAAAGACTTAAACAAAAGCCTTAAAACAAGGTACAAAACAAGGCCAAACAAGGCATACAAGAGGGTTACACACCTCTAACACCAAAAAGACCTTCAACAAACCTCAAAAGAACTTAAATACAGAACTTTTTTCAGTTGAAAGTAAGGCCTAAAACAATATGCAAAGATGGACAAAATGAGGTACAAATAAATGCTAAAATGGGGAATATGCTCACCCTTGAAGATTAGCTTCAAAACCAGCAACTTCAGAGGCTAGAAACCAAGTTTCAGAGTTCAAGTAACACCCTCAAGAACCTTAGCCCAAAGATGGTGGTGTATCTCTATGTGTTGTAATGCAAAAGTGCAAGAAAAATGGACTTTAGAGCACTATTCCATGCAATATAAAGAGAGAGAAAGAGAGAAAAAATGAGAAATATATGGAGAGAGAGAGATCTTTCTTCTCTAAAATGGCTGAACCCTTGCTAAGGAGAGAGGGCCTCTCCTTATATTGAAGAAAAATAAGAAGAAGCTTGTTAAATAAGCTTGGCAAGAGCTTCATCCCTCCACACACGTGTATGGAGGGGAAATGAGTGAAAACCAGCTAGCTCAAAAGATCTGGCATGAAACCTGCTGAGACAAGGGGTCTGCCGGCCATCAGTGGTGGCTGGAAGTGGCTCATGGATGGCCGGCAGGCTCTATCAATGGCCGGCAGGCACAAAGACATGGCCGGTAGGGCCAAAAGGTGGTCGGCAGTGCTTCCAAAAAAGCATGCAGAAAGGGCCAGCGCATGGTCCAAAAATGAGACAGAAAGGAAACAAGGTTTGGAAAGCTCAAACCTGTGACATTCCGCCGCGAAAGTCGAGTACTCGACAAGCAATCGAACTAGTTGTTGGATGTACCTGCAAGCACAACCAAGTCTTGAGGACGGTCAAAAATGGGGCATCTACAAATGCCCCTCTTTGACAGAACTCGAAAGCCACATAGTGACGGGAGTGAATGTCAAAGCCCAGAGACGACCCATTTTTGACAAGGCCGAAGACTTAGGCAAACATTCAAAACAAAGATGCAGTGATGTGCCCGTAGGCTGGGGCAAAATGCAAATGACATGCAAGATGCAAGGGCATAACTTATGATTATGCAAAGAGAGCTGTAACGAAGCAATTATATACAACATAAATGCGACATTTTAAGCAAGTGAAGAACACATCAAACTACATTACATACAGAAATGATGTAAGAGAATTGTACCATTCTCGCCACGTCTCACGCGAGTGACACAAGTAAAACATGCGTAACAGCGCAAGTAGAAGAAATAAAACATGCGTGACAGCGCAAGTTAAAGAAGTAGACATGCGTAACAGCGCAAGTAAAACAAGTAAAACATGCGTAACAGTGCAAGTAAAACAAATAAAACATGCGTGACAACGCAAGTTAAAAGGAGTAGACATGCGTAACAGCGCAAGTAAAACAAGTAAAACATGCGTAACAGCGCAAGTTAAAGATATAGAACATGCGTGACAGCGCAAGTTAAAAAAGTAGACATACGTAACAGCGCAAGTAAAACAAATAAAACAAGTAAAACATGCGTAACAGCGCAAGTTAAAGAAATAAAACATGCGTGACAGCGCAAGTTAAAAGGTAGACATACGTAACAGCACAAGTAAAACATGCGTAACAACGCAAGTTAAAGATATGTGCTAAACAACGCAAGATAAACATATGCAAAACAATGCAAGTAACAAGCGTAACAGCGCGAGTTAGAGAGGGGGTGTGAAACAACGCAAATAACAAGCGTAACAGCGCAAGTTAAGGAGGGGTGCGAAACAATGCAAATAACAAGCGTAATAGCGCAAGTTAGGGAGGGCAGAAGGGATGCAATCATGACAACGCAATGCAATGTACTGACAAGTAGAAGGAAGGTGCGTAAGACAGCGCAAATGATATGTAAGGCACTAACAAGTGCAAGTGAGGTGCGCAAGATAGCGCGAACAATGCACTAACAGGTGCAGGTGGGATGTGCAAAATAGCGCGAACAATGCACTAACAGGTGTAGGTGGGATGCGCAAAATAGCGATAACAATACACTAACAGGTGCAGGTGGGGTGCGCAAAATAGCGCGATATATTCCAACCGTGCTGGAATCACGAGAAGAGAAAAAAAAAACCAACAATCAGGCGCGTATACAACGCAACCTGAGATAAAATTCCAACCACGCTGAAATCGTGTGAGGAAGGAACAAAAGGGAGAAACGTAGGGACATATCCCCGTGTTTCGGAAAGAAAAGAGAAACATAGGGGCGTATCCCTGTGTTTGAAATGGTACGAGCATTGGAACGTATTCCAAATGCTCTAAACCAAAGAGAGAGAAACATAGGGACGTATTCCAAATGCTCTGAACCAAAGAGAGAGAAACATAGGGACGTATCCCAGTGTTTCGAAATGGTACGAGCATTGGAACGTATTCCAAATGCTCTAAACCAAAGAGAGAGAAACATAGGGACGTATCCCAGTGTTTCAAAATGGTACGAGCATTGGAACGTATTCCAAATACTCTAAACCAAAGAGAGAGAAACATAGGGACGTATCCCAGTGTTTTGAAGGAAGAAGAGCGGACCTCTCAGCGTATCACACGCGAGAGGGAAAAGGTAAAACATCTCAGCGTATCACACGCAAGAGAGGAAAGGTAAACTTCTCAGCGTATCACACACAAGAGAAGAAAGGTAAACTTCTCAGCGTATCACACGCAAGAGAAGAAAGGTAAACTTCTCAGCGTATCACACGCAAGAGAAGAAAGGTATCAGTCAAACTGAACCAGAACTTGTCCGAATGAACAGTACATACAATACTATGCATAAATGAGAAAGAGACTCGATAGGTACGATGCAATACAATGCATGACATTCAATGAATGCAATAAACAAGCATAGCGGCGCTTTAGAAAGCACCTCACTGGGTGAGTGGCGATAAACCGCTCTACTCTGACGGGGATCCCCCTTCTATGTTCCTCGAACACTTACCTTCAACTCATAGTACGAAGGTGCTGAAATGCTGACAAGGAGCGACATCTACTGGGGAAACCACAGATGCCGCTTTTCTTCTTGATCATACTCACAACTTTCCCTATTCTTCAACAGGGTGATAGACTAGGTTGGATCAGTATCCAAAATTGAGGTGCATACACGCTACCTCAACTTATGGGGCTTCCATACGGATTTCAAGCGGGGGATACACCCCTGGGTATTCAAACCAGACTTTAGTCTCAGAAATTCCAAACCTTTGTATTCTAGGCAACAACCATTCGAACTCTAGTTTTTACCTTCACGATTGATCTCCTAAGAACTCATCGCAAACACAGCCAAGATGCCCCCGACAAGGACTGATTTTCGGAGGGAGCACTTCTGATCGCCATTCTGGCTTTGAAGTAGTTGACAAAGTATTCAGTTTACTCTGAACACACAACTCATTCTGAATACACAGTTCATAACAGTACTCAGTTTATTCTGTACACGGCGAATTCTGAACACACTGCTCATTCTGAACACACAGCCCATAACGCAGTACTCAGTTTATTCTGTACACGACGAATTCTGAACACACAGCTCATTCTGAACACACAGCCTATAACGCCGTTCTCAGTTTATTCTGTACACGGCGAACTCTGAACAAACAATTCAACCTGAACAGACAGGATGCAAAAACGGAACATGCAAAAGTTGAAACAAACTCGGATGCTCCAAATTTTTCCCCTTTCTTTTGCTTCGCAGCCTGGAACCCATGTAGCTTCAGATAGGTCCTGGTTCTACTGTTCTGACATGGCTTGGATTAAACCCTGCGGTTTTATGAAAGATTAAAATCCATTTTGCACAAATGTAGAGAATGGCACAGCACTCTGAGCACAAAGCGATTTATTTTTGAAATTGAAATGAGAAATGAGTTTTTGACCGGGTATTGTGATACCGCTATTCCGTAATATGTTAATTGGTCCTTAATATGAGTGTGATTATGTGTTTTGATATGATGTTGTGTACCATTATGTGAAAATATGTGGTTTTGAATTTTTATCTGTTCACCGTAGGAATACCTGTTTGAATAATCTACTTTGGAAACTAAATTGAGGGCCTTATCGGCCACAGAACCCAAAATTGATTACGCCATTGTGATTGGCATAATTTTTAGAGATTACGGTGAAATTTAATTGAAAAATTGATTCGGACCAGATTAAGTTGATTAAATTGGTAAATTGGTGCCCAATTATTTATTATTATTATTATGAGTTAGTGGGAATTGTTGGGTAAGGGCACTACACTTCCCATTCTCTCCTATGTATTCATTTTGGCTGATCAAACCTTGAGAAAGGGAGAGAGCCGGCTGTTAGAGAGAGAGAGAGGGAGAGAATTGTGTAATTTGTGACTCAAGCTTGGAGATTTGGAGTCTAGTTCAAGAATTAGCCATAGATTGGGCTTATAGGTAAGCATTGATTCTTGAATTCATGAAATTAATGTGTAATCTTGTGTGTTCAAGGGTTGTTTGTGACCAAGAGCATGAGTTAAGTTGGTTTTGTTGGAATTAAAGCTTGACATATGCATGCATGTAAGAAATTGTTTTGAAATGGCATGTATAAGCTTGAAATACATGATTCATGTAGAGTTTTGGTTGAAACTCATGTTTTGATCACCATTTGTGTTGTCTAAGTTGAGAATGTGGCTAATTCATCACATGCATGTACAATTTATGAAGATATGAGCTTGAATGTATGAATTTGTTATGTTAGAATGAGTTTGATGGGAGATTGGGGCAATGCATGTGAATTATTTGTGAATTGAGCTCCATTGGGTTGTCATTTGGGGTTTACCTCATGTTAGTATAATTATATTTGAGATTTGAGCCATTGCATGCAAGATATGTTGGTTGGAAACCGAATTTAAGCTCAAGAACACATTCTGGGTTTTCCAGAATTTTGAGGTCCGCTCGAGCGGAAGAACCTCCGCTCGAGCGTAAATTTCGTGCTCCCAGCACTTTTTGCAGAGTTGGATTTCCGCTCGAGCGGGATATTCCACGCTCGAGCGGGGAGATTTTGTAGTCAGGCCTTCCGCTCGAGCGCCACATTTCACGCTCAAGCGTATTTTTCATGCAACCAGCACTTTTGCAGGCCTTAAGGGTCTGCTCGAGCGGCGAAGTCCACGCTCGAGCGGGGACCCTATTTTTTGAATTTTGTATGCTCGTTCTGTGTTTCGTTTTCCGTTCTCTTTCACTTGTAAGCACTCTTAGGCATATGTTAAGCATTGTAAATGAGTTAAAGAGATAACAATAAAGCCTAAAGAGGAATATGTGAATTGAAGAACAGATTGAACTGTCGGTGACCCTTTTGTGTTCATGAAATGTGTAGGGTCAAGCTCCAGGGCAAATCCACAAGCCGATCACTGTGAGCAATATCAATATTTGAAAGCTTGTTAATGTCTAATTGTTTATTCCCTTATAAACTTTATGAGTTGCTAATTGGGATTGTGGACAAAAGTCCGACATGAATGAATGAATAGACCAAAGGTCATTTTGATAGAAATGAATGGACCGAAGGTCGTTTTGATAGAAATGAATGGACCGAAGGTCGTTTTGACAGAAATGAATGGACCAAAGGTCGTTTTGATAGAAATGAATGGACCGAAGGTCATTTTGACAGAAATGAATGGGCCGAAGGCCGTTTTGACATAAATGAGTGGGCCGAAGGCCATTTTGACATGAATGGAAATCTGAATGGGCCAAAGGTCAAAATGTTTGGAACTACAGTCACTTGATTTGAACTTCGTATAGTTATATATCTGTTAGATAGAAATATGAATTGGGCCCAAGGCTGTTTGGAACATGTTGTTCTACATTGTTATGTAACTTCTGCATTTGATTTGATATTATTCACTGGGCTATCGCTCACGCTCATTCATGTGTTTGTAGGTGAGCCAAGAGAAGTCCAAACCCAGCCCCAGTGAAGTCTGCCAGGAACAACATGAGTTTTGGAGAGTTAGCCTTGTGTCTCATGCATGAGACCCATCCTTGCCATTTTGTTATGTATTTATACTTTGTCTTGTTGGCAAGGACTTTGTGTATATCTGTATATAGTTTTGTTATGGGTTGACTCAGTTTGGATGATCCTGTCTGTAAAGGATTTTTGGTACTGTATTTTGTTGTGGGTTATTAACGTATATGTATATGGTTTGTTTTAAAGTGCATATAAGCACAACTCAATGGACAAAGTTTTTAATTATTGCTTTCGTTTGGCCCCTTTACTCTGTTGAGCTATGTCTGTTTTGGTTTGAGGCCGTAGGTAATCTCAGGATTACTGGTCGGTTATGTCCTTAACCCATAGGGGCGGGTTCGGGTCATGACCGAGTGGTATCAGAGCACGAGTTAATAACTCACACACTTGCCCGAAAAGAGCAATAAGCGTCTAGATAAGATCTAGGTTGCATTCATGTGATAAATATGAATTTGGAAGCATTGATTATATGCTTAAATGTTTTGATATGAACAATTATATGTGTAAGTTGTGAACTACTTGCGTTGCAAATTATCTGAATATATGTGCTTCTTAGTATATGCATACTTGTGTACCTTTTGTATAAAATATAATGCAAGTTTAATCAGATGGTGAGAACCAGAGGTGATGAGATAGAGGAATCTTCTACTGCCGGATTGGACAGAATGGAAAGACTGATTTAGGAAATGGCAGAGGCTTTGAGACAGCAACAGGAGTGGCAACAACAGTGGCAGCAACCACACCCGCCACCTCCACCTCCGGCACCACCCGTGCCAGATAATCAAAATGATGACCGGATAATAGCTCTCACCAAGGAGTTCAAGAAAATGAAACCACCACAGTTCCACGGGGGATTAGATCCGTTGAAAGCCGAAGCGTGGATCTTCGGCATTGAGAAACTATTTGAAGTATTCCCCTATTCAGAGACACAGAAAGTGCTTCTAGCCACTTTTATGCTAGAAGACGAGGCCCGAAGATGGTGGATGTTAATGCGTGAGAATCATAAAGATGTGGACTGGGTAAAATTTCTGGAGATCTTTTATGACAAGTACTTCCCGCAGTGTGTTCGAGATAGGAAAGTAGCTGAGTTCATGGAACTCAAGCAAGACAGCATGACTGTAGCTGAGTATGAGGCCAAATTCATTGAATTGGCCAGGTTTGCACCACATGTAATTGACACTGATTATAAGAAGGCAAGACATTTTGAAGGTGGGCTCCGAAGTGACATCCTAGAGAGAGTGAATGTCCTGAAGTTGAAGACCTACATTGGGGTGCTTGACAGGGCCATCATATTAGAGGCTAACATAGCTAGACAAGCTAAGCCAACAACAGAATGGAAAGGCAATAAAAGGCAAGGCTTCTTTTCGAAGAAGAAATTTCTGAAAAAGCAAAACACGGGCTCCTCAACTACTTCAAGTTCTTCCCGAGACACAGCTCCCATGTGAAACATTTGTAGCAAAAGGCACCATGGAGTCTGTTACCGTGCATCAGGAGCCTGTTTCAAATGTGGGAAGCAAGGGCACATAGCCCGAGAATGTAATCAGAACAGTGGGAAACTAGCAGCTAGTTCAACTGCATCAGTTCCAAAGCCAGGAAACACTTTGAGATCCGCTATTACCGGGGATACCGTGAGACAGGGGAGAGTTTTTGCGCTTGTTCCGGGCGATACACGGAATGCCAATGCTGTTGTCTCAGGTACTATTTCAATATGTAATCAGGACGCCTTTATATTAATTGACTCTGGATCAACACACTCATTTGTGACATGTACATTTGCATCTAGACCAAATAGACCCCTAGAATTATTGCCATATTTGCTATGTGTGTCTGCTCCATCGGGGGAATCTGTGTTGTGTGAATCTATATACCAGTTTTGTGAAATGGGTGTTGAGGATGCTATCCTGTATGTAGATTTGTTGCCCTTGAATTTTAGACATTTTGATGTAATTTTGGGCATGGATTGGTTAACCAAGTATTGTGCCACCATTGATTGTGTAACAAAACGGGTCGTGTTTAAACCACCAGAACAGAAAGAGATTGTGTTTGTGGGTAACAGGGTAGTGCCTTCACCTTATTTGATATCTGTAATGAAAGCATGCAAACTGATCAGGAAAGGGTGCCAGGGTTATCTGTGCTATGTGTTGACTGAACAATCTGTGAATGTTGAATTGAATGATATTCCTATTGTTAGAGAATTTCCAGATGTGTTTCCAAATGAATTACCAGGGGAATTGGTAGACAGGGAGATAGAGTTTATCATTGAAACTGTGCCAGGCACCCAGCCCATTTCTAAGACTCCCTACAGAATGGCTACTGCTAAAATGAAAGAATTGAAAGAACAGTTGCAAGACCTCCTTGACAAGGGGTTTATCCGACCTAGCACTTCGCCTTGGGGTGCACCAGTGTTATTTGTGAAGAAGAAGGATGGTACTTTGCGCCTGTGCATCAATTATCGGGAATTGAACAAGGTAACGATAAAGAACAAATATCCCTTACCCCGTATTGATGATTTATTTGACTAGTTGCAGGGATCACAAGTGTTTTCTAAGATTGATTTGAGATCCGGATATCATCAGCAGAAAGTTAAGGCATAGGATGTTGAGAAAACCGCATTCAGAACGAGGTATGGTCATTTTGAGTTCCTTGTTATGCCATTTGGATTGACTAATGCTCCGGCAGCATTTATGGACTTAATGAATAGAATTTTTAAAACCTACCTTGATGAGTTTGTTGTAGTCTTCATCGATGATATTTTGATATACTCTAAAGATGGACTTGAACATGAGCATCATTTGAGGATTGTTTTACAAATAGTTCGGGAAAGAAAATTATTTGCTAAACTAAAGAAATGTGAGTTTTGGTTGGATGAAGTTGTTTTCTTAGGGCATGTGATCAACAAGGAAGGAATTTCAGTGGACCCGCAAAAAATAAAGACAATCGTGAATTGGCCTACACCGACAAATGTGACAAAAGTTCGCAGTTTCATTGGGCTTGGCTGGGTACTACAGGAGGTTTGTGAAGGACTTTTCGAAATTAGCTATGCCTCTTACCCAATTGACACGTAAAGGGCAACCATTTGAGTGGAATAGTGAAAGAGAATCAGCCTTTCATGAATTGGAAACAAGATTGATCACGACACCAATTTTGACACTACCTTCAGGTATGAAAAATTTTGTGATTTTCAGTGATGCATCTTATAAAGGTTTGGCTTGTGTGTTAATGCAGAATGGAAAAGTTATTGCTTACGCCTCCAGGCAGTTGAGGCCACACGAGAAGAACTATCCAACACATGACCTAGAATTGGCCGCAGTTGTTTTTGCCTTGAAAATTTGGCGGCATTATCTGTATGGAGCAAAATGTGAAGTCTACACGGATCATAAGAGCCTGAAATACTTCTTCACGCAGAAAGAGTTGAATATGCGTCAGAGAAGATGGCTGGAATTGATAAAAGACTACGATCTGGAGATTCAGTATCACCTCGGGAAAGCTAACACAGTAGCTGATGTATTAAGCAGAAAATCAACGGGGAGTATGGCTTGTTTGCTTACCGAACAGAAAGAGATCTTGCAAGATTTTGAGAAGTCTAAAATTGAAGTGGTAATGTGTGAACAGGGCGGATTGATAGCCGCTATTACAGCCGAGCCGGCGATCATTGATGAAATCAAACAGAAACAGAAAGAGGATGAGTACCTCAAGAAAGTGATTGACGAATTTGAGGCAAGCCCGAAAGCAGAATTCAGTATTGAGAATGAAATGTTAAAATTCTGGAACCGAATATGTGTCCCTGATATCTCGGAACTAAAGAAGAGGGTCTTAGATGAAGCCCACAGATCCATATTTGCTATGTATCTGGGTAATAATAAAATGTATCGGAATTTGAAACAAACCTATTGGTGGCCTAAAATGAAGAAAGAGATTGCAGAATATGTGTCTAAGTGCCTTCAGTGTCAGCAAGTTAAGGCTGAACATCAGAAACCAGGCGGTCTACTTCAACCTCTCCCTATTCCTGAATGGAAGTGGGAACATGTGACTATGGATTTCGTCGTTGGCCTACCTCGGACCTCTCGAGGTATGGATTCTGTTTGGGTTGTAGTTGATAGACTGACTAAATCTGCACATTTTCTTCCTGTCAAAACTACATTTACTGCTTATAGATTGGCTACCATTTACGTTGACGAGATTGTCCGTTTAGACGGGGTTCCAGTATCTATTGTATCGGATAGAGATCCGAAATTTGTATCTAGGTTGTGGAAGAGTTTGCAGGAAGCTATAGGGATAGAACTAAGGTTCAGTACTGCATTTCACCCACAGACAGATGGGTAATCAGAACGAATGATACAAACTTTGGAAGATATGCTTCACATGTGTGCTTTGGATTTTCAGGGGAGTTGGGAGGATTATTTGCCACTTGCAGAATTTGCTTATAATAATAGCTTCCACTCCAACATCGGTATGGCACCATACGAGGCTTTGTATGGTAGGAGGTGTAGATCACCTATCTGTTGGACAGAGGTCGGGGATATAGCTTTGCTTGGGCCAGAAATTGTACAAGACACTTCCGAGAAAATCAAGACTATTCGTCAAAGGCTCAAAATAGCTCAGGACCGACAAAATAATTATGCAGACGTTCGGAGAAGACCTCTTGAGTATGAGGTTGGTGACCATGTGTTCATCCGTGTTTCTCTGATGAAAGGCCAAGTCACATTTGGGAAAAAGGGCAAGTTGTCGCCCCGTTACATTGGGTCGTTTCAGATTTTGGAGAGGCTTGGTCCAGTTGCCTACAGAGTTGCTTTGCCACCGGGATTTAAGCAAATTCATAATGTGTTTCATGTTTCGATGTTGAGGGGTTACCTCTGAGACCCGTTACATGTGATTGATTATCACCGGGTTGCTATTGATAAAAATATGGAATATGCTGAATGGCCGGAACGAATTGTTGATCGGCAAGTGAAACAATTGAGAAACAAGTCCATCCCAATGGTGAAAGTGGAATGGAAAGAAGACTATGGGACGGATGCTACATGGGAAAAAGAGGAGGAAATGCGTCCACGCTATCCACATTTGTTTCCCGACGAAGGTAAATTAAGTTTGGAGGACCAAACTTCCTAAAGGGGGGGAAGACTGTGATACCCCTGTTCCGTAATATGTTAATTGGTCCTTAATATGAGTGTGATTATGTGTTTTGATATGATGTTGTGAACCATTATGTGAAAATATATGGTTTTGAATTTTTATCTGTTCACCGTAGGAATACCTGTTTGAATAATCTGCTTTGGAAACTAAATTGAGGGCCTTATTGGCCACAGAACCCGAAATTGATTACGCCATTGTGATTGGCATAATTTTTGGAGATTACGGTGAAATTTAATTGAAAATTTGATTCAAACCAGATTAAGTTGATTAAATTGGTAAATTGGTGCCCAATTATTTATTATTATTATTATGAGTTAGTGGGAATTGTTGGGTAAGGGCACTACACTTCCCATTCTCTCCTATGTATTCATTTTGGCTGATCAAACCTTGAGAAAGGGAGAGAATTGTGTAATTTGTGACTCAAGCTTGGAGATTTGGAGTCTAGTTCAAGAATTAGCCATAGATTGGGCTTATAGGTAAGCATTGATTCTTGAATTCATGAAATTAATGTGTAATCTTGTGTGTTCAAGGGTTGTTTGTGACCAACAGCATGAGTTAAGTTGGTTTTGTTGGAATTAAAGCTTGACATATGCATGCATGTAAGAAATTGTTTTGAAATGGCATGTATAAGCTTGAAATACATTATTCATGTAGAGTTTTGGTTGAAACTCATGTTTTGATCACCATTTGTGTTGTCTAAGTTGAGAATGTGGCTAATTCATCACATGCATGTATAATTTATGAAGATATGAGCTTGAATGTATGAATTTGTTATGTTAGAATGAGTTTGGTGGGAGATTGGGGCAATGCATGTGAATTATTTGTGAATTGAGCTGCATTGGGTTGTCATTTGGGGTTTACCTCATGTTAGTATAATTATATTTGAGATTTGAGCCATTGCATGCAAGATATGTTGGTTAGAAACCGAATTTAAGCTCAAGAACACATTCTGGGTTTTCCAGAATTTTGAGGTCCGCTTGAGCGGAAGAACCTCCGCTCGAGCGTAAATTTCGTGCTCCCAGCACTTTTTGCAGAGTTGAATTTCCGCTCGAGCAGGATATTTCACGCTCGAGCGGGGAGCTTTTGTAGTCAGGCCTTCCGCTCGAGTGCCACATTTCATGCTCGAGCGTATTTTTCATGGAACCAGCACTTTTGCAGGCCTTAAGGGTCCGCTCGAGCGGCGAAGTCCACGCTCGAGCGGGGACCCTGTTTTCTGAAATTTTGTATGCACGTTCTGTGTTTCGTTTTCCGTTCTCTTTCACTTGTAAGCACTCTTAGGCATATGTTAAGCATTGTAAATGAGTTAAAGAGATAACAATAAAGCCTAAAGAGGAATATGTGAATTGAAGAACAGATTGAACTATCAGTGACCTTTTTGTGTTCATGAAATGTGTAGGGTCAAGCTCCAGGGCAAATCCACAAGCCGATCACTGTGAGTAATATCAATATTCGAAAGCTTGTTAATGTCCAATTTTTTATTCCCTTATAAACTTTATGAGTTGCTAATTGGGATTGTGGACAAAAGTCCGACATGAATGAATGAATAGACCAAAGGTCGTTTTGATAAAAATGAATGGACCGAAGGTCGTTTTGATAGAAATGAATGGACCGAAGGTCCTTTTGATAGAAATGAATGGACGGAAGGTCATTTTGACATAAATGAATGGGCTGAAGGCCGTTTTGACATAAATGAATGGGCCGAAGGCCATTTTGACATGAATGGAAATCTGAATGGGCCAAAGGCCAGAATGTTTGGAACTACAGTCACTTGATTTGAACTTCGTATAGTTATATATCTGTTAGATAGAAATATGAATTGGGCCCAAGGCCGTTTGGAAAATGTTATTCTGCATTGTTATGTAACTTCTGTATTTGATTTGATATTATTCACTGGGCTATCGCTCACGCTCATTCATGTGTTTGTAGGTAAGCCAAGAGAAGTCCAAACCCAGCCCCAGTGAAGTCTGCCAGGAACAACATGAGTTTTGGAGAGTTAGCCTTGTGTCTCACGCACGAGACCCATCCTTGCCATTTTGTTATGTATTTATACTTTGTCTTGTTGGCAAGGACTTTGTGTATATCTGTATATAGTTTTGTTATGGGTTGACTCAGTTTGGATGATCCTGTCTGTAAAGGATTTTTGGTACTGTATTTTGTTGTGGGTTATTAACGTATATGTGTATGGTTTGTTTTAAAGTGCATATAAGCACGGCTCTATGGACAAAGTTTTTAATTATTGCTTCCGTTTGGCCCCTTTACTCTGTTGAGCTATGTCTGTTTTGGTTTGAGGCTGTAGGTAATCTCAGGATTACTGGCCGGTTATGTCCTTAACCCATAGGGGCGGGTTCGGGTCATGACAGGTATTGAGTGTACGACTGAACACAGCGCACTACGACTCAACGAAGAAAAACAAAAGGTAGACAACCTAAACACATCGACAAACACTCGAAACGACTCAAAACAAGAATCGAGACAAAACAAAAGACACGACACTCAGACGTGCACAGGGAGCCTGTTTCTATGGGTATTGTTCCCCACCCTTTCTCATTTGTGATTCTCACATCACTCTGGCACTCAATCTCTTGTTTTCTGAAAAAGCCCTTTTCTCACTTTTTCTCTCAATGCACATCTCTCTATTCTTCAATCTCTCATTTTTTTCTCCCTCCCCTAGGTGGTTGATGGATAAACAGGAAGTTGTGGGCTTTTGCCTCTAGCATTCCGCTAGATTCTCATTCTTCTGCGGACAGCTAGTGAGTTTCTCCCACAGAGGGGTTACACTACATTTGGGTGTGTAGCAAATCTGCAGCTGACATCGATTGACGATGTTCTACTGGGGAGTTCGGACGTAATCAGATGTGTCCAGACAAGGGAGTGGAATATCTAGATCCATTCCAGTTCGTGCTTCGCACTTGGCTTAATACCTCGCTGCTCGGAGGATGTGAGAGCTTTCAGCCCTTTGTTGTTAGCTTCAGCTGCGCCCTTTTTTGGCAGGTAGGGTGCCCTTTTCCGGCAAGTAGAGTGCCCTTTCTGGCAAGTATGTTGACAACGGGGAAAAGACAGAACACCTGACTCAACTGTGCCCCTAGTTCATCATTTTGACCATTTTTTGTTTTGGCTTTCTACTAAAACAATTTTGATCAATATAAGAGTTAGATTAACATGCTTGTTCACTTTTCTGATTTAAAATCATGCAAGTTAGGTTATGAGCACTGAAAATTTTCCTTTTTTTTTGGGATCAGATGAACTGGTGAGCCTTAACTGGCCTTTCTCTGTCTTGCCTCAGCGAAGGAGAACACTGGTTGCTCTGAACTGAATCCCCCCCTTTTGACCTTGCAAAAAGAATAAAATAGACAGCATCTCAGCCCAATTTCACCGGAACAGATGTAAGCATAGCTGCATGACTGTGCTCTCTACTAGATTCTGCCAAAAATTCTGTCTGTAAACTGATGCTCTCAGGTAAAACTGATTCCCCCAAAATACTGATGCCCGCAGGCCTGATACCTAGACTTGCAAACTGACGTACGCATTCCTGTAGAGGAACACTCCAAAAGCACATAGCAAGCAAATGAGAGCCAAAACACCCCTATGTTGGGGTAGGGTTTCCCTATCCTATTTTGTCAGGAGCTAGGGTTTCACTACGCACTCAACGGTTTCAAACAACCTACAATCGGGTAAGCAACCTGTCCTAGTTTGGAATAGTCACTATGGATTCTGATATGCACTAGGTCGAATGGTCAAAAGAGGGTGCCCCAGTAAAAATCGGGGTTTGTGTTCCCGTCGTGGCAGAGCCCGCAACCAGTCAGCCTTATGGCACGCTTCTCAAAGCATGCCTCCGGCAAACCGTTCAGGAATAGCATACGGCAAACACGGTGCCCTAGGCGCACCAATGCAAATGCAATGCAAAGAAACACATAAGTGCAATCAAAACAAGATATCATGAGTTTGAGTCAAATTCTCTAACTCCCTAGCAGAGTCACCAGAAACTGTAGACGCGCACTCGGGGGCCTCATGCTACAGTTCAGACTCAAAATGTCACGGTTCTTAATCTGATCTCACAATGTGCAATGTGAGATTGATAAATCACCAAAGAGTCCAAATCCGGAAAATCGTTTTGGAAAACTGATTTTTATAAAGAAGTGCCAAACATGGACTGCTTTGCCAGATACAGAGTCGCCACCTAAATATTTTATTTTGGGGGAATTTAGGAAACCTTGACTCGTGCCTAAGGCCACGTGTCCGTCATCACCAAAGTTGCCTCGGCTCGGGAACTTGGGTACGATTGGGGAAGGTCATCTATGAGCACCCCCGCTCGCCCGATCAAAGATCGGCCACTACTAAACATGATATCTTGTTTTTGAAAACACATGCGCTCTTATTCCGGTTAATTAGCTAATCTTACATTGCACACAGCAAACAAGTATAGACTAGATCGCCTAATTTGGAACAAAACATTGCATATTCGTTTGTTTGGAAAACGTTTGAAGTTTGCTACTCGTAAGTAGGCTAAAATGCGGATTTGATGAATTGTTCCAATTGAAATAATCCAACCTCCACCCATAGGCATTCAGGCAGTTTAACACTTAAGCAGTTAGCCTCATGGCAAGCATGCTTTCATGGCAACATTAACACACATGCGGGGATGCTAAAGCGTAAAAGCTTACCTAGTACTCCGAGCCAAAACAATAGCTAGTTAGTAATCAATGCATGATCCTAGTTCATGTTAAGATGGCTAATGCAACACATGCAAAATACAACTAGAAATAGGCTCGGCTATTCTAAGATGACATATGAGATGCGATAATTGATACATGTATTCAACTTGGAATTGAAATACGATGCAGTTAGTATGATGCGCCGAGCCCGGTGCATACAATGTAGATGAATGATGCAAACATGCAAGCATAAGTATGCTAATTAAAAATGACCCTAAATTAACCATCAAAAGCAGGTAAGTAAAAGGGAGAAAGACATGGGGTTGGAAGACATGCACACATGCACACACACTTATTACAAAATTCGCCCAAGTAACACATGCTAGTGGATTCAATACACAAAGCCAACAAGCTAGATTGAACCAAGGCTATACAAAGCAAGTCATGCATGACTAAAACAACCAAAATCAGACCTTAAACATGGTAAAACATGAACAAAGTCTTCTCAGAGCTAAGCGAAAAGCATGCTAGAATGACATGTTAAAGCATGAGACATACTAGGCTAATTCATGGAAATGCTCTACAAGTGCATGGAGCATCCAAGGGATAACCAAACCAAACCAAAACAGAGGTATGACATGGCAAAACATCACCAAAAACCTACTGAAATAGAAACAAAACAAGCCGAAATGACATGTCAAAGCATGAAGCATATAAAGCTGGCTTAAGTGATTTGCACTACAAGTGTATAAAGCATGCATGGAATGACAAAACCAACCCAAAACAGATCTAAGGCATGGTAAAACATCACCAAAACCTACTGAAATGGAGCCAACACATGCAAGAAAGACATGCTACTTTGATGAGCCACACATGGGATTACACTACACATACATGAAGCATGCAAGGAGTGACCAAACCAGCCATGGAAAGACCTAAGGCAGGTCCTAAAAGTCACAAAAAAGTGCCTGAACTAGGCCTCAAAAGTAAAGGGATACATGCTCATTTGATAGGCCAATAACTCAAGCAAACAAAACAAAAAGAGACGGGGTCAGCCCCCTCCGATTTGAGGCCTCAAAACCACATGCCTAACACTGAAAATCCATTGGATTTCAGTGGCTAGAAGGCCAAACAAAGACTTAAACAAAAGCGTTAAAACAAGGTACAAAACAAGGCCAAACAAGGCATACAAGAGGGTTACACACCTCTAACACCAAAAAGACCTTCAACAAACCTCAAAAGAACTTAAATACAGAACTTTTTTCAGTTGAAAGCAAGGCCTAAAACAATATGCAAAGATGGCCGAAATGAGGTACAAATAAATGCTAAAATGGGAAATATGCTCACCCTTGAAGATTAGCTTCGAAACCAGCAACTTCAGAGGCTAGAAACCAAGTTTCAGAGTTCAAGTAACACCCTTAAGAACCTCAGCCCAAAGATGGTGGTGTATCTCTATGTGTTGTAATGCAAAAGTGCAAGAAAAATGGACTTTAGAGCACTATTCCATGCAATATAGAGAGAGAGAATGAGAAATATATATATAGAGAGAGAGATCTTTCTTCTCTAAAATGGCTGAACCCCTACTAAGGAGAGAGGGCCTCTCCTTATATAGAAGAAAAACAAGAAGAATCTTGTTAAGCAAGCTTGGCAAGAGCTTCATCCCTCCATACACGTGCATGGAGGGGAAAGGAGTGAAAACCAGCTGGCTCAAAAGATCTGGCGTGAAACCTGCTGAGACAAGGGGTTTGCCGGCCATCAGTGGTGGCCATCAGTGGCTCATTGATGGCCGGCAGGCTCTATCAATGCACGGCAGGCACAAAGACATGGCTGGCAGGGCCAAAAGGTTGTCGGCAGTGCTTCCAAAAAAGCATGCAGAAAGGGTCAACACATGGTCCAAAAATGAGACAGAAAGGAAACAGGGTTTGGAAAGCTCAAACTTGTGACGTTCCGCCGCGAAAGTCGAGTACTCGACGAGCAATCGAACTAGTTGTTGGATGTACCTGTAAGCACAACCAAGTCTTGAGGACGGTCAGAAATGGGGTATCTACAGGTACATGTGATGCACAGGCCGTTGCTGGCTATGGTTACTATTGTTGTAGCCTAGTTATAACCTCAGTCTGACGGGCCGTAACCTCAGCTTGACGAACCGTATCATGCTGTAGTGTCTTAATTGTCTGTTGTAGATGCAATAGTAATTCCTCCATATTGGCCGGGGGATACTGTGCCATTTGAATAGGTGACTGGTCTTGAGCTGGACTGGAAGTAGACGATTGTTCCCAAATTGGACTGAACACAGGTGAGCTGAGAGGTGATTGCTGGAAGAACTGGATTGGTGAATTCCGTCTAACCCCTCTTTCGTCTTACAACTGGTGATAGCGAAGCAAACATGAGCTGTCCCCAAACAAGATCCCCGACTTTACAAAGTCTTCCGACTCGGGTCCAGAGTGTTAGGGGATATCCGAACCTTCTGAAGCTATGGTTTTAAACTACCTAGCAAAAGAAATAAATCAAAAGAGCAGCAATCAGAAACCGCACAGTACCTCAGTTAAGATGTTATCAACACAGACATGATCAAAGCTGTAGGACTATACTCCACATTGAATCCTGCCCCAAAACAGATACCAACTATGCAACTGATATGCATATTCCTGTATAGTTTCATTGTAAAGCACGTACCAGTTAAGAGAGAACCAAAACACCCTTATGATGGGGGAGGGTTACCCTGTCCTAGTTTCGTCATGAACTAGGATTCATTATTTCAATCAACCAATTTCACACAATCCTGCGGTCGGGTGAGCATCCTGTCCTAGTTTGGAACAGTCTCTATGGCTTTTCCATATGCAGCTAGGCCAAATGGTCAAAATAGGGGTACCTCGGCAAGACTACCTAATATACCTCTCACACCTAACACCGAGAAGTGAAAGGAGGATCAAACGGTACAACGGTAGTCCATATCCAAGGGTTGTGTTCCCAACATGGCAGAGCCCACGACTGGTCAGCCTTTTGGCAAACTTTTGGGCAAGCCTCTGACAAACCATCCAGGAATAGCAGATGACAAACACAGTGACTTTAAACACACCAACGCAAATGCGATGCAAAAAACATATATATGTAGATAAAATCTCACATCATGAAGTTCAAGTCAAGTTCTCCCAGCAGAGTCGCCAGAAATTGTAGCTTGCTTTTTGTGCTCCTTTCGGATACGACTAGCCCTACAGTTTGGTCTCCCATGGTTCTGAATCTGATTTCACAAGTGCAATGTGAAATAGATAAACACAAATGAATCCAAATCCAGAGAATCTTTTGGAAAATCGATTTTGAATAAAAAATGTCAAAAATTGACTGCTTTGCCAACTTTCAAAGTCACCACCTAAATATTTTTGGGAAATTTAGGAAACCTGAGACTCGTGCCAAAGGCCATTTATCTATCATCACCAAAGTGTCTCGGCTCGGGAACTTAGGTACGAGAGGGGAATGTCATGAATTGAGCACCCCACTCGCCCAATCAAAGATTGGCCTCTACTAATCATGATGTGATTCTTATTTACATTATATGCTCTTGTTCCGATTATTAGGCTATTGTTATTATGTGATGCACACAAGTATAGACTAATTCGCAAAAGTTAGAGCACTTTGATTTCATGTTTGCTTGAAAATTGTTTAAGTACGAACCACTTGAAAAAGTGAGTTCATATGTACATTTAATCAAATCATCCCAATTTGAGCAATTAGCCTTCACCCACAGGCATTCAAACAAGTATATCATTTAAGCAATTAGCCTCATGGTAATCATGCTTGAAATGGCAACAATCACATGCATGCAATATGCTAAAGCAATAAATACTTACCCCAATTCCCATGGCAAGCCAAAAAAAGAGAAAATATTTAGAAAAAATGCATGATCCTAACTAATGAAATATGCCTTATGCAACACATGCAATATGCAATTAGAAGTTCGGCTACTAGCACGGCATGCGAATCCATTTGATAGCATGTGGTTTTAAACACATTTTTAAAGAAGTATTTAAATGACAATGCTTGTTAGAATGATGAACCAAACTTCATGCATGCAAGACTAATGGATGCTTTATACATGGAAAATGCTAAAATAAACATGATGTTCTAAGCTACCCATAATAAGCAATTTAAATAGAAGGGAGAAAGATGTGGGGTTGGAAGACATACACAATATTACAATTTTTCCCTCACGCAAAAGGGTCTGAATAAATGTCCTAGCTAATTACCGAATTAACTAACTATTACAAATCAAATGAAATAAATTAACTAAACAAGCTATTTATTACAATTGGAATTAAACTAATTAATTACAACACAAATATAACTAATACAAAGGACTAAACAAGTAGTTACACTATAGAATTAATTAAGCTAAGTAATTAATTACTCTAACTAATTAGCCCTGAGAAGTAAGGAATGCTCATGCATGAAGGCGGTTTCTACCCAAAAATGCCTATGTTTTGCTGCGAAAATGGTTCTATTTTGCAGTTAGAAAATTGCACTATTTTGCCTTAGCCTCTGCTCTATTCTGCAGGAAAAAGGGACACTACCCAGTTGAAAAAGGTGGCCGGCCAGCCAGAAGAGATGGTTGGTTGTACAGAAAAAGTGGCCAGCTGGCCACTAGTTTGTGGTACAGCCCTGCTACAATAGATAACAAACAGAGCACAAACAAAGCATTTTCAAGAGATGTCTATCCACCATGCCTCTCCTGATCATCAAACAGATCAAAGGAGGGGTAGGCTCGATTCGCAAGCCATCAATCGATGCAAATTCATTGCGTGATGACTTATAAATCAGGGGATACAATTTCAATAAATGAAACTAAAGACCAACAAAACCCTCTCCCTATCATGGAATTGATCAAGGGAAGTGGTTGACCTTCGAAACTTGAACCATTTAATCACTAGCAAGTATGAAATGACTCAGGATTCCATAGGTTCAATTAACGTCTGATTGAACCCAAAGTTGTCTTTTATTATCTTGTTCCATTTTAGCCCAAATTATTACCTCTTTTAATTACCTTTCCATTCATTAGTCCATTTTGTCCAAAATGACGGTTAAGTCCACTAATGGAGAGAGGTTTCAAACAAAGGGTTGTTTTGGGCATAAGAGAGTTGCCATGCCGTTGGTAATGAACCCCTAAAAGGATTAAACCATTAAGCCCAAGGATCTCTATCTTAAGCTTCAACAACGATCGGTTGAAACAACTCTCAAAGAAATGAAAAAGCCAAAGAAAGAAGGAGATAACAGAGGTGATAGAGGTGAACATTAGTAAGGAAAGCATGAAATAAATGCTATCAACTCAAATAGGTTGGTGGCTAATTCTTAAAATCTTGAACCTATGAGGACAACTACACTACAAGCCTACTAAACAAAGCATAAATGAAATAAACAACCTAAAATAGTCCGAAGACAGCTCAAAACAGCACTGAAATTCACATGGAAAAGCTTGAAAAAAAGATTGCTATAGTATTGAGGAATTTAAGCTAGTAAACAAGCAGAACGAGGGGAGGCTAACCCCTCCATTTTTGGGACTTCAAAACATTATTTTTAGCCTTTGAAAACCTCTTAAATTCAGTGGTAAAAAGCTCAAAAAATAGTTGATCAAGAGATGGGAAACACGAGGGTAAAAGCCTAGGAAGCAAGGTTCAAAGAAGGGTGATTAACCCCTCTATCTTTAATGGCCTTAAACCACAAGCTTTAGCCCATAAAAATAGTTTTAAAAAAAAGGACCCAAAAACAGCAATAAAAGATAGTAATAAATACGGGAAGAAAGCTAGGAATTATACCTCTTGAAGAGGAGTATCCTTTTAAGTTATAAACCACCAAGTTCTCACCCCGAAGAGCAAATGTTCAAGCTCCTCAACCTCAACAAAGAACCCTAAAAAATTCGGTTTAGGAAGTCTAGGTAAGGTGTGTTTAGGTTGCAAGGCAAAGAGAGAGATAGAGAGAGATATATTTTTTTTAAGAATTTTGCTTCACCTAAAATTTTCTAATTTTATGAGAGGGGGTCAAGTATATATAGAAAAACTTGTTAGGCTCTTAGAAATATCCATATAGAAACAGCTGGTGCAGTGCATGCATCTGTGGAGACAGTTGGCAAAAAGATCTAGATTTTGATGCAAGTGGCCGACAGGCCACTAAAGGGGATGGCCGTACACTAATAAGTGGCCGGCCGGGCACTAGTGGGTCTGCAGGATACTGGGTGGTCAGGCTTGAAAAATTGCTATTTTGGCCCAAAAATGGTGCAAGATTTGTAGGTTTCTGAGGCTCAAATCTGAGGCTTTCTGCTGAGGAAATCGAGCGTTTGACAAGCCTGTACATTCATCATTGGGTGATCAATCGACGGCGCCCAAGTCGTAAGGGCGATAAAAAATGAGGTGTCTACAAAACCCAAATTAATATGTTGAAAATTAAAGAACTTTAATGTCTTATATAGACATTGTCGTGTAATTTTATTTGGGACAAATCTCTTAAGTTTTAAAAAAAAAAAACATAATTATTTCTTTATGTCAAATTTATGTGACTTATTATATATATTTTTAAATGTTCTAGGAGATCCACATAATTTACACAAAAACAGGAATCAAATTTCAAACAAAATTCGTGTATAACATGGGTAGAAAATTACAAAGCAAGTAACCTAGGCATTATCCGAGAAACTACATAGTTGGAAAAAGTTTTGTTGCCATGACTTCTTCTTAATCAATGGGTCAACATTAAAAGAAAAATGAATAACAATTTAAAAAGGTTAGTTGGTAATGTGCACCTCTGCATCATGGTCAACTTATGACTTAGGGTTGACTTCTGACTTATAGTTGGTTTGAGAAACAGTATTTTAATAATTTTTTAATTAAAATATGAGGTGAAAAAAATTAAAATATTTGAGAATAACTTTTTAGTTTAGTTTAGTTTTTTTTTTTTTTTGGGTGCAAAGAGTAAAAAGAATAAAAAAAAAATTATGATTTTAATCTTTTCGTATTTTATTGACTAATTCAACCTACTACCACACGTAGCCTTTCTATGATTCTTTTTTTTTTTTTTTTTTGACAGTTGTTGTGTGATGCTTGGTTTTAAATTTTTTTTCTTTATTATTATATGTGATTAAATTACAAATCAAAAGTGCATGCTATTTTAATCAAACTACATTAATTGAAGTGTAACCTATCACATTTAGATGCTAACTTAATTATTGAAGTCACCTTAATTGGGTAAATTAATATCATTAAATGAATATGGTTCAAAACTCGGGAGAAGTGAGTCAACTAGAGGTTTGAACAAGATCCAACCTACTTAGGCCAAATGGGTTGTGAGCAAAGTCCAAGAGAACTTGTTGAGGTGTTATTTGTTGAGGTTTAGTTGTTGAGGCAAACCCTATCTCAGCACTGCCATTTTTATTATGGTGCCGCCTTTATCCATGTTAAGGGAAGCGGAACCATGGCAACTCCAACCTCTGTAACTATCTTCTGAGGCACAACAACCTTTGAGATAGGCCTCCTCCATACAAGATAATGTACAGACACTCAGCGCTGATAACCGGCACGAAGACACTAATAGCCAAGGGTTGATAGTAGGCCCAAAACACATATAGCTTGGCGCTGATAGTAGACCCCAACGCTTACTGGTTGGAGCTGATAACGAGAACCAAGGATGCTAATATACCACGACGACCCTGTAAAGATGGGAGCAGGGTAGCCTGAAAATAAGGGACTCCCTTTTCCATATACCCAGGTTAAGAACCTATTTTGGTTGTACAGCCAGGACCAAGGAAGCCCCCTTGGGCTTGGTACGAGACACAACCCTTGTTGTGGCCCGTGCTCTGGGAAACTAAGAAGTTTGTGGTTAGGTAGCTAAGCATAGAAAAGTCGCTGAGGTAGACACCAGTATGGCTAATAGCAGGTCATAAGTCCTAAGAGTACATGTCTTAGGAAACAAAACTGAGAAGGCAGGTGTCGAGACAACTAGGACATCTGCTGAGGTTCGTACCAAAGAGCTATATATTGAGGCTCGTGCCAAATAGATAGCATAGTGGCACTTGCTAAGACTTTGTACCAAACAAATAGTACATGTCAAAGGACATGTGTCTACCAAGGCCTAGTGGTTCAGGACAGAATATCATGCGACATGTGTCGCCGCACTATTTGGCCACTTGGTATATTCTGATATCAAGGAAAAATCTATAAATAAGGCCCAATTCCCAAGGTTTAAGAGAGAATGCTTTTTGGATTTGGGGGATACGCTGTTGTAGACACCCCATTTTTGGCCGTCCTCAAGACTTGGAGGTCACCGTTTGAACACTCGGTGATCATCCATGCTCGTGTTCGTTTTCAGTTCCTGAAGGTCTCGGCCGCGCGCCTTGCCTCAAGATCTCTCAACTTGACTGTTTTGTGCTAGGTTATGGACCAAACACTTGTGTTGTTGGTTTCTGAGGGAAGAGGATGACTTGTTGGCCATCCTCTCAACCCACTGGCCATGTCTTGCAATCACCGGCCATGTTTTCTTGCCACCGGCCAGGTGTACTGGCCGATCGGCACTGTATGTGGTCGGCCGGCCACAGGTATTGGTCGACCGGCCCTTTTGCTGGCCGAGACCCCTTCTTTACCTTTTTCAAACATTGTGCATTCCAGCTGTGCCAGCTGGTGAGCACAAACTCTGCCCTCCATACACGTGTATGGAAGGATTTCATCCTTACACTTAGCTTCATTTGGAAGTTTGGAATTGCCTTGACTATAAGAGGAAGGCCTCCCCTACCTTTCCAGAGGTTGAACAACCTGTGATATAAGATATATATTACTCTATCTCTATATCTCCCTCTCTCTCTATATTTGTGTGTGAAATAGTGTTCAAAAGTGTGTTTTTTGTTCTTATTTTTGCACTAAGGCACCTAGTGTTACACTATACTTTGGTTACTGAGGTGTTGAAGGGTTGATTTCAGAGTTTTTGAGTTGTTTTTGATCAAAAGGAGGTGCTGGAGTTGGTGTTCTTGAAGTGTTCTTCAAGGGTGAGAACTTACCCTTTTATTCCCCATTTTTTCTTAAGGTTTTAGACTTATTTGCATATTGTTTCGAGCTTAGTGTATAACTGATAAAAGTTCTGTATTTTCATGCTTGTTATAGTTTCTTAAGGTCATTTTGGTGTTGGGGGTTGTCTACCTCCTCTTAAGCCTTGTTTGACCCCTTTTGTGCATTCCTCTTTGGGCTTTGGAACCCTTCATGTATTGACCTTCTCACCACTGAAATCCAGAGGATTTTCAGTGGTGGAGAAGTGGTTTTGAGATCTTGTATAAGGGAGGGACACCCCTCTCCTCTTATGACTCATTTGCTTGTATTTAGGGCTCATAAAGGTAGCATGTTTGCATAGCTTTATTTAGCTCCATTTCAGAGGGTATTTGGTGTTACCTTATCATGTTAGACCTCTGTTTCATGTTGGTTCGATGGCCTATTGTATGCATCATGCACTTCCTTTGTTATCCCCTCTATTGTCATAACATGTACCATGCATTTAGACAATCATGCTTGCATGTTTTAGCTTGACTTCATGAAGCTTTTAGCCATGTTGTGACATGTTTAAGCTCTGTTTGGTGTTGATTCAGTCATGCTTGCATTATTTTATATAGCCACCATGCAATGTGGCTTGTTGGCTTTAAGCGTCGTAACCACTAGCATGTAATACTTTGACCATTCTCATGATTTGGCATCATTTGAAATCATATTCCAGTCCATGTTTCATGCTCGAATACGAGCTTTCATCACTCCTTCAATGCTTTAGTGAGTTGTTGTCTTCTGCCTTAAAATTGGGTCATTGCATGTCTCCATGATTAGGTCCTTGGGATGCCATCACATGGGGTTTTGGGGCTTATTTTGACGCATTATAACTCTGTTTTTGGTTTCATAATTCATGCCATTTTCGGTTGTGATAGTTATAGTGTAATGCTCTCTTTATAGCCTTACATACCTCTTGTTCGTGCCCATCTTTTAGGCGCACTTTGGCCTCATTCCATACATGTTCTAGTCTTGTTTTGGTCTGTCCTGGGACTGTCTTAGGTTACTTTGGCCCTTTGGGGTTTGGTTGATATGGCTATGGTGTTAGCCCCTTGACTAGCTTTGAGCATTGGGTCCATTAGCATGCTATACTTCACTTCTGTATGCGATTTGGCATCATTATTCACTTGATTTCAGAGCTCATTGCACTGTCATGTTCTCACGTTTATCCCATTTTACTCATGGTTGAGGATTGTGCATCGTTGCCTAGCTTACGGATTCATGAATGTGCGTGCATATCTCCTTTTTTTTTTTTTTTTTTGGTACCTAGATTTGGCACTTTGGCCACTGTTTTGGACACGGCTGAGGCCTATCCATCCTTAGTGTAAGTCCATGGATCATGCATTTATGCATTATTGTAGGCCTACCGCATTGCATGCTGTCGCATCCTTGTGGTTGATATCGTTGTTGCATGCCTATGACTTTGTGTATTCCCATATCTAGGTTGCATTGTAGTATTGCATACTTGTTGCATTGCCATGATGTTTACATGTTAGGTTGCATTGCATTACACTTGGCATGCTCATGTCATATTACATTGCATTGGTTGCATGCTTCGCATTGTATACGGCATACATACATTGCATTACGTTTGGTTTGGGGTGTCAAACCAAACATGAAGAATGAGGGACGTTCGTACTTGAAGTGACGAAACGTACCTCAATCTTTGGTCGCCGACACTCTTGATTCAACATGATAGAGTGTGTAGCATTCATTTGTTTTGTTGCATTCATTTATATTGATTTGTACACTTGACACCTTTGGCCATCATACATCGAAATGCGTGATTGGTGGCCCGAGGGTCGAGAGCCATACTTCCTTGAGTTCATAGCATGATAGGGAGAATGGTTGTGCACACATTGTCTTGTAAATGCCTTGCCATGCACTGTCTGTCCTCTGCTGTAGCAAAAACAGGGTTCTGCAGGAACAGATGGTTGGTCGACCATCTTTAATGCCGAACGGCCATTAATTATTGGCCGATATCCCTATTCCTGGTCGATGACCATTTCCTTGTGGCCGGTGACCTTTTATTCTGGCTGGTGACATTTCAGCATGACTATGAGGTGATTCAGGAGCATCCCAAGGATTTTCACAGTTCTTAGAAGTGCAGAACAGCGCAAACAGAGGCAACAGTGGCATGGCAACGGGTTTCCGAGCAAGGCGATCGAGCATGCATCATTCAAGCATTCCGAGGCAGAGCTGCGGCGGCCTCTTTTAATTTCATATTTAGATTATTTTGTAATTAATTTGTTAATTAATTAGGAATTTGTAATATTTAATTAGCTAGGGTAGTTGATTAATTATTTGGCTTGTATGATTCTTTTGAACCCTCCGAGAGAGGGCACAATCATGTAATAAGTGTGCGTGAGTGTGTGCATGTCTTCCAACCCCACGTCTTTCTCCCTTTTATTTACTAGCTTATGATGGTTAGTTTAGGGCATGTTTTAATTAGCATAATTATGTGCGCATGTTTGCATTCATTCATCTGTCTTGCATACACGTTATCTGTTGCATCTCACATGTCATTCTTAGATTAGCCGAGCCTATTCTTAGTTGCATTTGTGTGTGTGTTGCATTAGGCATCTGAGCATAGTTAGGACTCATGCATGATTTCTAATTAGCTTCTTTCTTTAGCTCAGAGTACTCGGTAAGTGTTTATGCTTTAGCATCCTTACATGTGTGTGAGTGATTACCATGATAGCATGCTTGCCATGAGACTATTTGCTTAAGTGTTTGACTGCCTGAATGCCTGTGGGTGAAGGTTGGATTATCTGAATTAGAACAATTCATTGAATGCGAGTTTTAAGCCCACTCGAGAGTGGCAAAATCATGTTTTCTAAGCCCACTTGAGGGTGGCAAAAATCCACGCCTTAGCCTACTTGCAGGTAGCACCATCAAACCATTTTCAAATAAACAAACATGAAATGTTTTGTTCCAACTTAGGCGATCCAGTCTATACTTGTATGCTGTGCACATCACATAGTAATTCTAGGCTAATAAACGGGAATAAGAGCACATGTGTTTTCAAAAACTCGATATCATGTTTAGTAGTGGCCGATATTTGATCAGGCGAGCGGGGGTGCTCATTGCATGACCTTCCCCAATCGTACCCAAGTTCCCGAGCCGAGGCAACTTTGGTGATGATGGACACGTGGCCTTCGGCACGAGTCAGGGTTTCCTAAATTTCCCCAATATAAAATATTTAGGTGGCGACTCTGTATCTGGCAAAGCAGTCCATGTTTGGCACTTCTTTCTAAAAATCAGTTTTTCAAAACGATTTGTCGGATTTGGACTCTTTGGTGATTTATCGATCTTGCATTGCACTTTGCAAGATTAGATTCAGAACCGTGACATCGAGTCTGAATTGTAGTGAACCCAATGAATAAAATGGGATTTCTCCCGGGACGTTCGAGGACGTCTACAGTTTCTGGCGACTCTGCTGGGGAGTTAGAGAGCTTGACTCGAACTCATGATATCTTGTTTTGATTACATTTATGTGTCTCTTTGCATTACATTTGCATTGGTGCGCCTAGGACACCGTGTTTGCCATCTGCTATTCCTGAACTATTTGCCGGAGGCTGTGTGCCATAAGGCTGACTGGTTACGGGCTCTGCCACAATGGGAACACAAATCCCGGTTGTTACCGGGGCACCTTTTTTTACCATTCGACCTAGTGCATATTCGGAATCCATAGTGACCATGTCAAGCTAGGATAGGTTGCTTACCCGATTGTAGGTTGTTTGAAACCGCTGCGTGCGTAGTGAAGCCCTAGTTCTTGGCGAAACTAGGACAGGAAAACCCTACCCCTCCATAGGGGTGTTTTGGCTCTCACTTGTTTGTTATGTGCTTTAGAGTTGGCCTCTACAGGAATGCATGTATCAGTTTGCAAGTTTGGGCACCAGGCCTACGGGCATCAGTATCGGTATTTTGGGAATCAGTTATCTGTGGGTATCAGATTCATATTTGGGGGCAGTAATTTGGGAACAATGATCAGTGTTTGAGAACAATGTATCCAGCTTATCAATTGTGTGTTGTTGTACCCAACTATGTGTTGTGCTTTATTTAAGCTGTTATGCTGTCCGTTTTCTGGTTGTTTATTTCCTTATTACTGCTTTATTTATCTTTTTGCTAGGTAGTTTAGCACAATTACTTCCGACCTAGCAGATATTCCCCAAGCACTTTGGACTAGAGGTCGCCGACTCCATCGATCTGAGGATCTGGTAGACGGACAACCAGTGTTCCATTTCTTACCCCCAGTTGTCAGGCGGAGGTCGAGAAGACGCAGTGTATCGGTACCGAGATTGCCAGATCAGTGGTCTTTGAACAGTCAGGTTGAGATTCCCGAGGCTACTCCAGAGATAGGCCTACCAGTAGTTCAGATAGATCAGGGCAGTATGGCAGGAATGGAAGAAATGATGCGCCAACTCCAGGAGAGTATGAAGGCCATGCAAGAAAATGCTGCTCGTCAAGCAGAATTTGCCAAGCAGCAGGCCGTGGTCATGGCCCAACAGGTAGAGCTAATTACCCGGCTACAGCAACAAGCCGGAGCATCAACTTCACACCAAGTTCCTCCCCATCGAGAGTTCTAGTACCCGGGGAGACGGCGAATGTCCAGAATGTCCAGGAGGATACAGACATCCCAACGGGGCTGGCTCCGCCCCCAATCCTACCTCAACTATCCAAGGCACCCACGCCTATCAATCTACCGGATTCTCCCTTCGAATTCGAGGTGGACCCCACGGCATTAAAAGTGAGCAAGCTTGAAAAGCCGTTCAAGAAATCTCAGGGTGTGAAGTCCATCCCGGACATCGATGATGGGTATACCAACGCAGCTATGACGCTGCCGGACAGATATAAGATGTCGCACATTGACCGATTTGATGGATCCGGTGACCCTATGGTGCACCTGCGGCTGTTTTCAGACATACTAAGGCCAATGGGCCTCACTAGACTACATGAGCTTTCCTTGTTCGGCCGGACCCTATCGGGTGTGGCGGCCATCTGGTATGCAAAACTAGAAGACGATGTTAAGAGGAATTGGGATGAGATGGCCGCGGCTTTTGTCGCTCAGTACTCCTATAATACACAAATCGAGGTCACAACCCGTGATCTCGAGACGACTAGGCAGGAGCCTAAAGAGAGTTTTTCTGACTTCGTGACCCGGTGGAGGGCCAAGGCCTCAATGATGACCATTAGGCCCACTGACAAAGATCAAATACGGATGGTTGTGCGCAACCTCCAGCCCAAGCTCATGCAGAAGATGATCGTTCTCTCTTTCCCCACCTTTTTAGATTTACATGAGATGGGAGTACAAATTGAGGATGCTTTGAAACATGGTCTGATCGACAATGACAGAGAACAGCCTATGAGGACTTTCAACAACCGCAGTACGAATGCAGGCACAAGTAGTGCTGCAGCTGCCAGAGCCTCAGAAGTGAGCATGGTCACCACCAATCCCCCACGAACCCTTGCAGCTACACCATTCACCGGTGCGTCCTGTAGTAGTTCGCAAACAACCAGATACCCACCCAAAAACCAAAGAACTTTCACTCCATTATACATGTCCTTGTCCAAAGCTTTAGGAGTTTTGATCAAAAAAGGGCACTTGAAGCCCCTAGAGCCGCGGCCATTACCAGAAAAACTTCCCCCCTCCCACAACCCAGCCAAATATTGCGCGTTTCACCAACAGCACGGTCATGACACCGACCAATGCTTCCAACTACGTCATGAGATTCAGGATCTCATTGATAATAAGGTGATCGTGCCTCCAGAGAAACCCAATGTCACAACCAACCCTCTCCCACCACACAACTAATCTCCACCTCCCAAACGCATCAACTTTATCCAGAACGGGGTCATGTCATACGACCCCAGCATATATATCACCCCATCTCACCGACCCAAGCCGGAGGTGTTCCTTCCTGACAACACTGACTTGTGCATGTTAGACATCTCCTGAACCCAACCCAAACCAATGGTGGTGACTGTCGAAGACAGAATAGGGATGATTTCGGAGGAAAATGGTACAGTGGATTCAGGAACTGAGGAATTTGGGAGCTTTGTTGAGGAGGTGTACAATCCGAGTGGCTACATTGCGTCAGCGGGTCAGATTAGGCCAAATGTGGAATTGCCGGTGGGGCTAGAAATCTGTGTACTACAGGGGGATAGACTTGATCAGAGGATAGATGACTTAGCAGTTTTGGAAGGGGACATTGCTGACCTTCATATTTTCAACGAACAAGATTCAGGGGACATGACAGTCAACTGGTTCGATTTTGAGGAGTCAGCAGAGGTCACAGGGTGGCTTGATGACCAACCAGATATTGTTAAAGAATCGCAGCTGGAAAAGGGCCCGTCAGGGGCAAGGACATCAACTATGGCCGGAAGGGCCGGGGATCAGAATACATCACCGGGGAGTGCCGGCACCAAGAATTTCACTCAGGATTTGGGCATTTTGAATACAAGGAATGTTGAACAGCAAACTGTACTGACGCAGTTGGAACAAGAAGGAATCGAAAACTCTGAGAGAGCTAGAAAAGCCAAGGCCCCTGTGGGGACGAAAGTGTTGTGTGCACAGGAATAGACCGTGCTGCGGGCACATGGACGGAAGGTACTGTGGGCACAAGGGCAGTTACAACGAAGCCGGACAGGTGTCTGTCGGCTGCCGATGGAATGTGGTGAGAGGACGATGATCTATGTCTTACCCACACAGATGAGGATTGGGGGAGCAATCAACCGGACGATACCTGGTATATTGGCGAAGTGGACCATATGACTAGGAGTGGGCGGTATTTCAAGCCCCCACACCTAGATCAACCAGAGGCGTCCGGGAAGGACAAGGAGGTGGAGAAGCAAAAAGAGAAACTGCTTGAAGACGAGGCTATGCTGAAACAGTTAAAGAAGATACAGGCAGACATCTCCATCTGGGGACTGCTTATGGCTTCGAGAGTACATAGACAAGCTGTTCTTTCAGCAATGGACAAAGCCAAACTTTCAATAGACACCACGCCTGAGCAGCTGGTAGGATTGGTCTTTCCGGGAGGAGGTTCCCCGACGTTGACCTTTTCCGACAAGGAACTGCTACCTGAGGGTGCAAATCATAACAAGCCACTCTACATCTCTGTGGAGTGTAGAAACAAATAGGTACCGGTAGTTCTCGTCGACATGGGATCTGCTATTAATGTGTGCCTGTCAAGGATGGCATATGCAATCGGGTTGAAGCCCGCGGATTTCGTGCCAACTGCCCAGGTGATAAGGGCATATGACAATATGAGCAGAGAGGTGATGGGGACCATGCAGATTCAAACTAAGGTTGGTCCAGGACAACATAAGATTGACTTCCATGTCTTGGATGTTCCTACAACCTTCAATTTACTCCTAGGGCGGCCGTCGCTGCACCAGGTAAAGGCGGTTTCTTCCACCCTGCATCAGATGTTGAAATACCCCCATGGGAAAGGGGTGGCTATAGTTTTTGGGAATTCGTCAATCCATCCGCCGCCAGAGGTGTCTACTCCGATTTTGGAAATCGAGCATGGCACAGAGGATGTCTTTTTATCAGGATTTACCCTGGCCGAGGCCCGAGTCGTTCAGAACATCTTGGCTGATAATGAGGGGTTGTACGTCAGTGCACAGTCAGTGTATCTCATGAACAAGCTTCAGCATATCCCTGGGATGGGACTGGGAAAGAGTGGCCGGAAGGGCATTGCAGCATCGGCTGAAGTGCCGCATAATCCGCATACCTTTGGTTCGGGTTATCTACCCACCAAAGAAGACTGGGTGAGGAAAGGTAAGGAGATGGCTGGGAGAGCCAGAGCAAAGAAGGCGGGGAAGCCTTTTGAGTTGATGCATCGACCCATCTAGGGTACCCTAAACGGACGCTTCGTCCGGGAGGGGGAGGACTTTCCATTTTGTGGCTTCCCAAAGCCATGGATGAATGCCGAAAAGAGGTGCCTGCCGGGATTTGAGATCTTCTTCGACCTGCAATTATCCGGGGATGATGTTACCGAAAAGCAGACAGACCCATCAGCTGAGGTTGAGCAGTGTAAGGAAGTGGATTCCGAAAGCACCGAAATTGAAATGGGGGTAGCATTGGCTTGTCTACTTTTAGATCCTCCAATCGAACATAAGTGCTTGGGGGATAACTTCTCGGTGTCCATGATCGGGAATGAAACGGCTGCGAGCCCATCGTCAAACATTTTGGATGCATCCATCGCCCCCTCTCTCATCTGGCAGTACGAGGAGGGATTTTTGTCAAGCAGCACTGGGTCAGGTAGTGAGCCGGAATCTGATTCCACCCAGTCTGTAGAGTCGGAATCAGGTTCCAGCTCGTCTGAGTCTGAGTCCGGTATTCCTGGGGTGACAACCCGGATGCCACAGTCCTGTCTAGGTCATCTTTTTCTTTCTCTTTCGAGTCTGTTGTAACAGAGGAATCTGACGATTTGGAAATGCTTAATGAGAATGAAATGGCTGTGGCTTTTGATTACTTTTCTGTGCCTTTGATTTATTGCATTAATCAGGACTTTCAAAATTTTGATGAAAACGACGAGGAAGAAATTCCTCCAGTTTTGCAACGTTTAATTGATCAAGAGCAGGAGAGATTTGTTAAACCCTTGGTTAATGAAATCACTACAGTTAATGTGGGTACTGAGGAGGACCCGCGGCTGGTCCAAATCGGGTCCACGTTGTCTTCGGAGGAGCGCGAGCGCTTAGTCGCTTTATTAAAAGATGTTTTTGCGTGGTCCTACGAAGACATGCCTGGAATCGATCCTGAGATTATACAGCACCGGATCCCTCTTGACCTAGAGGCCCGACCCGTTAAACAGAAACTCAGAAGGATCCGCCCGGACTGGGCCCTCAAGATTAAAGAATAGGTCACTAAGCAAATTGACGCAGGGTTCCTGCTGGTATCCGAATACCCAACTTGGTTGGCCAACATTGTTTCGATGCCGAAGAAGGATGGCAGGATCCAGGTATGCGTGGATTTCAGGGATTTGAACAGAGCCAGTCCGAATGATGACTTTCCCTTGCCGCATATTGATGAGTTAGTGGACTTCACAGCGAGGCATGCTTTGCTTTTGTTCATGGATGGATTCTCGGGCTATAATCAGATAGTGATGGCACCTGAAGATCGGGAGAAGACTGCTTTCAGCACCCCGTGGGGGACTTACTGTTACAGGGTGATGCCATTTGGGTTGAAGAATGCTGGAGCTATATATCAACGGGCCGCGACCACAATATTGCACGACATGATCCACAAAGAGGTTGAGGTGTATGTGGATGACATGATTGTCAAGTCCAAAGAAAGAGAGGGCCACTACACCGCCTTGCAAAAGTTCTTCCAAAGGATCAGAGAATTTCGGTTGCGGCTGAATCCTCAGAAGTGTACGTTCGGTGTTACAGCGGGGAAAATGCTGGGGTTTCTGATTACACAGAGAGGTATTGAAGTCAACACTTCCAAAATCAAGGCCATCCTAGAAATGCCACCACCAAGGACTGAAAAGGAGGTGCGAGGCTTTCTGGGTAAAGTGCAATTCATAAGACGGTTTATCTCAAAATTAACCTTGACTTGTGAACCACTTTTTGGTATCCTGAAGAAAGGAAAGAAGTTCCAATGGGACGGCCGATGCCAAGCTGCTTTTCAACAGATCAAGGAATACTTACAAAACCCACCCGTGTTGTGACCGCTCGAGCTGGGGAAACCGTTGATTTTGTATCTTTCAGTAACTGAGACTACAATGGGCTGCATGCTCGCACAAGAGTCCGAGGACGAGGTGGAGAGGGCTATCTACTATCTGAGCAAGAAGATACTGGAGTATGAAACCCGCTACACACCGTTGGAAAAGGCTTACTTAGCCTTGGTATGGGCTACCAGGAAGCTGTGGCACTACCTGTTAGCTCACTCTGTAATGTTGGTTTCAAGATTAGATCCCATCAAATATCTCTTCGAGAAACCAGCACTTACGGGTAGGCTAGCTCGTTGGTTGCTGTTGCTTTCCGAATTTGATCTGAAATATGTGACGCGCAAGTCAGTCAAGGGAAGAGCAGTAGCGGAGTTCTTAGCCGATCATCCAGTGGAAGGAGGTGAAGCAGTTGAGTACTTATTCCCAGATGAGGCCATTTTGCATATCGAAGACAAAACTTGGGCGATGTACTTTGACGGAGCGTCAAACCAATACGGGGTATGGGGTAGGAGTGTTGCTAATAGCACCCGACAATTCCCGTATCCCTCTAGCCTTCAAACTCCGGTTCAAAGTCTCGAACAACGAAGCAAAATATGAAGCATGCATTGCTGGTTTAGAAGTAGCCCTGAAACTAGGGGCAAAACGGTTGGACGTCATCGAGGACTTGAACCTTGTTGTATCTCAAGCGAAAGGAGATTGGAAAGTCAAAGAAGAAAAGATGATAATGTATCACCAGACCTTGGACTTGTTAATTCCTCGGTTTGAGAAACTAAACTTTGCTCATCTGTTAAGAGGGAACAACAGGTTCGCAGATTCACTAGCAACTCTATCTTCCATGATAGACATCCCTTTCGGAGTCCGGATGCGTCTAATCATCATTGACCAGAAATTTGCGCCAGCCTACGAGTCGATTGCTGCTATAGATGAGGTTCAAGATGAGAACCCCTGGTACTACGATGTCTGGAACTTCTTGGAAAAAAGAGGCGTATCCACCAGGGGCAAATGCCAAGGATAAAAGGGCAATCAGAAGAATGGCCGTTCAGTTCATCATCTGCGGGGGTAAATTGTACAAGAGAGGTCATCTGGGAATGCATAAGTTGTGCGTTGATGCCGAAGAATCGAAGTGCTTAATGGAGGCCATCCATGGAGGAGAGTGCAGAGCGCATATGAACGGGGTAATGTTAGCTCGGAAGATCCTCAAACAAGGTTACTACTGGTCCACCATGGAGGAGGATTGTATCGGCTTTGTTCGGTGATGCCACAAATGTCAGATCCATGCAAACCGCATGAACATCCCGTCGTCGAAGCTGTACAATATGACTTCACCATGGCCATTTTCAGTTTAGGGAATCGATGTGATCGGGGCCGTCACTCCGAAGGGGTCTAATGGGCATGAGTTCATTCTGGTCACGATAGATTATTTCACGAAGTGGGTCGAGGCCCAATCTTATGTGGTGTTGAAGGCTTCGCACATTGCAAAGTTCATCCGGAACAACATCATCTGTCGCTACGGGGTCCCAAACGAGATTATTTCAGATAACGGTTCCCACTTCAAGAAAGAAGTGATTGATTTGTTGGAAAAATACAATGTGGCTTTTCATAAGTCATCCACCTATCGGCCGCAAACCAATGGAGCAATTGAGGCCGCCAACAAGAACATCAAACACATCTTGCAGAAGATGGTGGAAACCTACCGGGACTGGCCAGATAAGTTGCCATTTGCTCTGTGGGGCTACCGGACGTCAATTAGAACTTCTACTGGAGCGACTCCGTATTCATTAGTTTATGGGATGGAGGCCGTTCTACCTATTGAAATTGAGGTTCCGTCATTGAGAGTGTTGGCTGAGTGTCAGATAGCCGAGGCAAATTGGTAACAGAGTAGATTCGAAGAACTCATGCTCTTTGATGAAAGAAGACTGAAAGCACTGTACCATGTTCAGGGTTATCAGCGCAGAATTGCCAGGGCTTTCAACAAGAAGGTTAAGTCCTGGAATTTGAAGGAAGGAGATTTGGTGCTCAAAGACAATCGAGCTCCCATCCACGACCCTAGGGGCAAGTTCAGACCTAATTGGAGTGGTCCTTACATCATCAAGTCTATCTGGTCGGGTGGAGCTGTCGTTTTAATGGACCTAGATGGCCTAGAGTTCTCACAGCCGATCAATATGGACAAGTTGAAGAAATATTACCCCTGAGAGGCTCGCTAGGCCGAAAACCCAAAAGGGCGACCTAGGCAAAAGTTAGAGCACAGAAAATTGGAAATTAAAAAAAAATTTTGAGCTCGCAAGGTTGAAAACCCGCAAAGGGCGGCCTTGGGCAAAAGTTAGAGTGTAAAAGGAGAGGGTTAATACACGAGTGAACCTGAGCCGGAACTACGTAAGGCGTGATTCCCATCTTTGGGATACGTAGGCAACTTCGTCCTAAAGTCCGGCCATAAACATTTCCCCGATCAACTTTGTCCATTTGATCATCTCAGGCATCTTTGTCCATTCAGTATACAAGAGCTTGGTTGTGATCTCCGGTACAGCGCTATTCAGACTAGGGGCAACTTTCCAGTTGTTGGGATCCGGGGTTGTGCATCTCAGTGACAGATCTCAGGCATGTCCAGTTCTGATCCATATCGAAAATGGTTTTGAAAAGTTTTAATAAAAGTTGATTTTGCTCAAATTAATCTTTTTACAACTTAGACCATTTTTGGACCAAAGCGGAAAATTTTCAGTACCCACAACCTTCAATTACATTGATTTCAGTACAGAGTTCTCTTGCTCGTGAATACAAAATTGAAGTTGTTTTTTATTACATTCATTAAGAAAACTTGAAAGTTCTGATTAAAGTGAATAAATCAGGGGCATAGTCAAGTGTTCCCGTGTCCCCTCCCAGAGCTGGTCGAAGCCTCTGATGCCAAGCTGGGCCAAATCTGTGCCTCTTCATTGAGCCAATCTATGCACTCATCAGAAAGGGTGTAACTGAAAGTGGGAGCGGGGCCAGAATCTCTCTCGTCCTCCATGCTCGCATACCGAGCTAGCTGTGCGCCTCGGACCAAAAATCTAGCAGGGTACTCTATCCCCTCTGGCGGGCAAATCTGATCATGGCCGAACTGGCACTGGAACCGAAAAGGAAAGTAGAACACACAGTGAGTCAGGCCGATCAACTGAATCCCGAACTGCCGGGACATGCTATAGCTCATTGTCGGAAGATTGAGCCAAGGACAACGCCAAGCAATACGGTCCGCGGACAAACTGCACATCCAATCGAACCACCATCCCTCATCAAGAGCATCGACTAGACGTCGCCGGAAGAAGTAGCCGCGAGCTGAGTACGCTGGGCAAGAGTCCACAACCTACAACTTGTCCATCAACCACACCTGGGAGGGATGAAAAATGACGTTGAGAGAAAAGTGAGAAAAGGGTTTTGAGAAACAAAAATGAGCCTGAGGGCCGAGTGATGTGAGCAATGTATATGTGAGACAGGGTCGAAACATTACCTGCAGCAATAGTGGACTCCCCGCAAATCTGGTCGTTTCTCGGCGATGGAAAGCATCCAAGCCCATCAATGTCTCGGCCAATGTCATGGCAATGCAGCTCTTGCCTTCTTTCAAGCCTTGGGCAACTTCGACCAAACGAACGCTAGGCCCACTGAAGCCTGGGGCAAGCAAAAGTGAGATAACATGCACAAGCAAAGGGCATGTCGCCGAAAGCCCTGCCAATAATGGTCGCCGCGGTCACCGGCATCGGAAAACCGATGAATCAAACTCGAGATATCCAGCATTCCATCACGGATCAAACACCGAGCGTCGTGCGTAGTGAGCCCACACATTCGTCCTAAGGCTTGGGCGTGGCCGAAGCGAAGCTGGGGCAAGATTTCTTCGTTGCGCTCGGATTCCATTAAAGCTTGGAAGTCCTCATAAGTAGGACACACCTCTTGCCCGCCAAAGCTAAAGACATGAGTTACCGGATTCCAAAACCTTGCCGCGGCATAGAGAAACGGAAAGTGCAGTGGAGTGCGACTCAGCGTGAATAGCGCATTTACGCCGAAACCCCAGAAATTCAGCTTTTCTGAGCCATCCAAGCCATCCAAGCTGGCAATCCAGTTTGAGAGATTTTGGACAAGGAACTCTTCCATTTGGTGCAAAACTACGAAGTTGGGGTTTTTGTAGAGGATAAGGTGTTGAGTGGAAGACAGGTGGTAGCATTCCGATGGTCCTTGCCATTTTTGGCCGGCCGGCCAAAAAGAGTGCCGACCGACCACAATTTTTGGCTGGTCGGCTAATAATTATGGCCGATGGCCATTTCTTACGGCCGGTGGCATTTCCCCTTTGGCCGGTAGCCTTCCCTCTTGTTCCCCTAGCTGTTTATGTGTTGAACAGGCTAAGAACTTGTGGTTGGCACCATTTCCGGTACCTTCCGGTGATAATTTTGCAAAGTCACGCCTATTTGCTTATCGAGTTGTTGTACAGTTGCTTATCGAGTTGTATTTCACATTCTTTAAGTCTTTGTTTTGCTTATCGAGTTGTACTTGCACTTGGTTAACTTGTTAAGGTCTTTGTTTTGCTTATCGAGTTGTTTTTGTCGTTAATTGGTTCACTACCAGATTATTACGGTGCAAGTGCTCAATTTTCAAACAAAGTTCAATCTCTTTTACATTGTCGCGATCCGATGCGATGCGTAGAATGTACAAATGCAACACTTTTTCAATAAAAACAGTTGTTTCATTTCATCATGTTTTTTTTTTTGCAAAGTTACATAGTTTGGAGGAAAAATAAAACCTGCCTGAGGCAGTGCAATGTGCTCAAACTACTGGCAAAAAAAAAAAAGAAAACTAAAACAAAAAAAAAAGGAAAAGCAACAAAACGTCTGGACAAAGCAAAAAGTGCACTTTTTGAAGCTTAATCGGCCCTCGTGTTGACCTCAGGCCGCGTCTTCTGTGTGCGATGCTCAGTGCGCGTAAAGTGTATCCTTTCCCGTATCCTTTTATCTTGCGAGTTCCGTATGTCACTTTAAAATGTTGTATTACAATGCTTTGTTGTGACTGTAATAAGCACGCTCGTTACGCATCTTGTTTTTGAGCAAAACCTCGTCTTGTTTTGGTTGCATCTCAACACCGCGAGTCGCATGCCTTCACCACACTTATGCTGAATATTGTTCATTCCTGCTACACACATTGTACACGTTGTCGTGTGTGCTTTACTTACATGTGTTCAAGTTGCTCTTATTTTCACACATTGTACACGTTGTCACATGTGCATTACTTACATGTGTTCAAGTTTCTCTTATTTTCACACATTGTACACGTTGTCGCGTGTGCTTTACTTACATGTGTTCAAGTTTCTCTTATTTTCACACATTGTACACGTTGTCCCGTGTGCTTTACTTACATGTGTTCAAGTTTCTCTTATTTTCACACATTGTACACGTTGTCGCGTGTGCTTTACTTACATGTGTTCAAGTTTCTCTTATTTTCACACATTGCACACGTTGTCGCGTGTGCTTTACTTACATGGGTTCAAGTTTCTCCTATTTTCACACATTGTACACGTTGTCGCGTGTGCTTTACTTACATGTGTTCAAGTTTCTCCTATTTTCACACATTGTACACGTTGTCGCATGTGCTTTACTTACATGTGTTCAAGTTTCTCTTATTTTCACACATTGTACGCGTTGTCGCGTGTGCTTTACTTACATGTGTTCAAGTTTCTCTTATTTTCACACATTGTACGCGTTGTCGCGTGTGCTTTACTTACATGTGTTCAAGTTCCTCTTATTTCACACATCGCATGCGTTGTCGCGTATGCTTTGCTTACATGTGTCTACATTTTGCTTCACACATTGTATGCGTTGTCGCATGTACTTCACTTACATGTGTTTATGCCTCAACTGCATTGTTATGCACTCCTCACCTACGTTGTCGTGCACGTTTTACTTACGTTGGCATGCTTGTTTCAACTGCATTGTTATGCACACTTTACCCACATTTTCACGCACACTTGTTGCGTTGTTATTCACATTTCGCTCGTATTGTTATGCGTCACACTTAGGTTGCATTGTTTTGCATCCTTTGCTTGCGTTGTCACACACTTTTAAATTGCATCGGTATGCATGTTGCTAACAATTTTGTACCTGTTAAGTTTTGTTTCTTTTTCAGGCACGATATTGTATGTACGGTTCATTTGAAGCTGGCACAACCAGACGGACCGCACAGGTATTGTATTCTCCACGTGAGACGTATCGAGAATTCTATAATTCTCTTACATCCTTTCTGCATGCAATGTAGTTGGATTTGTTTTCGCCTGCTTAAAACTGTTGCATGATATGCTTCGTTACAGCTCTCTTTGCATGATCATAAGTTATGCTCAGCACTGTGCATTGTCATTTGCATCTTGCCCCCGCCTGCGGGCGCATATCTTTATTACCTTGTATGCTTGTCTAACTCTTCGGCCTTGTCGAAAATGGGTCGTCTCTGGGCTTTGACATTCACTCCCGTCATTGTTATGACTTTCGAGTTCTGTCAAAGAGGGGCAACTGTAGACACTCCATTTTTGACTGTCCTCAAGACTTGGACGTCACCATTTGAACACTCGGTGATCATCGATGCTCGGGTTCATTTTGAGTTCCTAGAGGTCTTGGTCGTGCGCCTTGCCTCAAGATCTCTCAACTTGACTGTTTTGTGCTAGGTTGTGGACCAAACACTTGTGTTGTTGGTTTCTGAGGGAAGAGGATGACTTGTTGGCCATCTTCCCAACCCACCGGCCATGTCTTGCAATCACCGGCCATGTTTTCTTGCCACCGGCCAGGTGTACTGGCCGATCGGCACTGTATGTGGTCGGCCGGCCACAGGTATTGGTCGACCGGCCCTTTTGCTGGCCGAGACCCCTTCTTTACCTTTTTCAAACATTGTGCATTCCAGCTATGCTAGCTGGTGACCACAAACTCTGCCCTCCATACACGTGTATGGAGGGATTTCATCCTTACACTTAGCTTCGTTTGGAAGTTTGGAATTGCCTTGACTATAAGAGGAAGGCCTCCCCTCCCTTTCCAGAGGTTGAACAACCTGTGATATAAGATATATATTACTCTATCTCTATATCTCCCTCTCTCTCTCTCTCTCTCTATTTGTGTGTGAAATAGTGTTCAAAAGTGTGTTTTTGTTCTTATTTTTGCACTACGGCACCTAGTGTTACACTATACTTTGGTTACTGAGGTGTTGAAGGGTTGATTTCAGAGTTTTTGAGTTGTTTTTTATCAAAAGGAGGTGCTGGAGTTGGTGTTCTTGAAGTGTTCTTCAAGGGTGAAAACTTACCCTTTTATTAAGGTTTTAGACTTATTTGCATATTGTTTCGAGCTTAGTGTATAACTGATAAAAGTTCTGTATTTTCATGCTTGTTATAGTTGCTTAAGGTCATTTTGGTGTTGGGGGTTGTCTACCCCCTCTTAAGCCTTGTTTGACCCCTTTTGTGCCTTCCTCTTTGGGCTTTGGAACCCTTCATATATTGACCTTCTCACCACTGAAATCCAGAGGATTTTTAGTGGTGGAGAAATGGTTTTGAGATCTTGTATAAGGGAGGGATACCCCTCTCCTCTTATGACTCACTTGCTTGCATTTAGGGCTCATAAAGGTAGCATGTTTGCATAGCTTTATTTAGCTCCATTTCAGAGGGTATTTGGTGTTACCTTATCATGTTAGACCTCTGTTTCATGTTGGTTTGATGGCCTATTGTATGCATCATGCACTTGCTTTGTAATCCCCTCTATTGTCATACCAGGTACCATGCATTTAGACCATTATGCTTGCATGTTTTAGCTTGACTTCATGAAGCTTTTAGCCATGTTGTGACATGTTTAAGCTCTGTTTGGTGTTGATTCAGTCATGCTTGCATTATTTTATATAGCCACCATGCAATGTGGCTTGTTGGCTTTAAGTGTCCTAACCACTAGCATGTAATACTTTGACCATTCTCATGATTTGGCATCATTTGAAATCATTTTCCAGTCCATGTTTCATGTTCGAATACGAGCTTTCATCACTCCTTCAATGCTTTAGTGAGTTGTTGTCTTGTGCCTTAAAATTGGGTCATTGCGTGTCTCCATGATTAGGTCCTTGGGATGCCATCACATGGGGTTTTGGGGCTTATTTTGACGCATTATAACTCTGTTTTTGGTTGCATAATTCATGCCATTTTCGGTTGTGATAGATATAGTGTAATGCTCTCTTTATAGCCTTACATACCTCTTGTTCGTGCCCATCTTTTAGGTGCGCTTTGGCCTCATTCCATACATGTTCTAGTCTTGTTTTGGTCTGTCCTGGGACTGTCTTAGGTTACTTTGGCCCTTTGGGGTTTGGTTGATATGGCTATGGTGTTAGCCCCTTGACTAGCTTTGAGCATTGGATCCATTAGCATGCTATACTTCACTTCTGTATGCGATTTGGCATCATTATTCACTTGATTTCAGAGCTCACTACATTGTCATGTTCTCACATTTATCCCATTTTACTCGTGGTTGAGGATTGTGCATCATTGCCTAGCTTACGGATTCATGAATGTGCGTGCATATCTCCTTTTTTTTTTTTTTGTACCTAGATTTGGCACTTTGGCCACTGTTTTGGACACGGCTGAGGCCTATCCATCCTTAGTGTAAGTCCATGGATCATGCATTTATGCATTATTGTAGGCCTACCGCATTGCATGCTGTCACATCCTTGTGGTTGATATCGTTGTTGCATGCCTATGACTTTGTGTATTCCCATATCTAGGTTGCATTGTAGTATTGCATACTTGTTGCATTGCCATGATGTTTACATGTTAGGTTGCATTGCATTACACTTGGCATGCTCATGTCATATTGCATTGCATTGGTTGCATGCTTTGCATTGTATACGGCATACATACATTGCATTACGTTTGGTTTGGGGTGTCAAACCAAACATGAAGAATGAGGGACGTTCATACTTGAAGTGACGAAACGTACCTCAATCTTTGGTCGCCGACACTCTTGATTCAACATGATAGAGTGTATAGCATTCATTTGTTTTGTTGCATTCATTTATATTGATTTGCACACTTGACACCTTTGGCCATCATACATCGAAATGCGTGATTGGTGACCCGAGGGTCGAGAGCCATATTTCCTTGAGTTCATTGCATGATAGGGAGAATGGCTGTGCACACATTGTCTTGTAAATGCCTTGCCATGCACTGTCTGTCCTCTGCTGCAGCAAAAACAGGGTTCTACAGGAACAGATGGTCCGTCGACCATCTTTAATGCCGACCAGCCATTAATTATTGGCCGATATCCCCATTCCTGGTCGATGACCATTTCCTTGTGGCCGGTGACCTTTTATTCTGGCTGGTGACATTTCAGCATGACTATGAGGTGATTCAGGAGCATCCCAAGGATTTTCACAGTTCTTAGAGGTGCAGAACAGCGCAAACAGAGGCAACAATGGCATGGCAACGGGTTTCCGAGCAAGGCGATCGAGCATGCATCATTGAAGCATTCCGAGGCGGAGCTGCGGCAGCCTCTTTTAATTTCATACTTAGATTATTTTATAATTAATTTGTTAATTAATTAGGAATTTGTAATATTTAATTAGCTAGGGTAGTTGATTAATTATTTGGCTTGTATTATTCTTTCGGACCCTCTGAGAGAGGGCACAATTGTGTAATTAGTGTGCGTGAGTGTGTGCACGTCTTCCAACCCCACGTCTTTCTCCCTTTTATTTACTAGCTTATGATGGTTAGTTTAGGGCATGTTTTAATTAGCATAATTATATGCGCATGTTTGCATTCATTCATCTGTCTTGCATGCACCGAGCTCGGTGCACCATACTAACTGCATTGTATTTCAATACCAAGTTGAATACACGTTGTCTGTTGCATCTCACATGTCATTCTTAGATTAGCCGAGCCTATTCTTAGCTGCATTTGTGTGTGTGTTGCATTAGGCATCTCAGTATAGTTAGGACTCATGCATGATTTCTAATCAGCTTCTTTCTTTGGCTTGGAGTACTCGGTAAGTGTTTATGCTTTAGCATCCTTACATGTGTGTGAGTGATTACCATGATAGCATGCTTGCCATGAGGCTATTTGCTTAAATGTTTGACTTCCTGAATGCCTATGGGTGAAGGTTGGATTATCTGAATTAGAACAATTCATTGAATGTGAGTTTTAAGCCCACTCGAGAGTGGCATAATCATGTTTTCTAAGCCCACTTGAGGGTGGCAAAAATCCATGTCTTAGCCTACTTGCAAGTAGCACCATCAAACCATTTTCAAATAAACAAACATGAAATGTTTTGTTCCAACTTAGGCGATCCAGTCTATACTTGTATGCTGTGCGCATCACATAGTAATTCTAGGCTAATAAACCGGAATAAGAGCACATGTGTTTTCAAAAACTCGATATCATGTTTAGGAGTGGCCGATCTTTGATCGGGCGAGCGGGGGTGCTCATTGCATGACCTTCCCCAATCGTACCCAAGTTCCCGAGCCGAGGCAACTTTGGTCATGATGGACACATCGCCTTTGGCACGAGTCAGGGTTTCCTAAATTTCTCCAAAATAAAATATTTAGGTGGCGACTCTGTATCTGGCAAAGCAGTCCATGTTTGACACTTCTTTCTAAAAATTAGTTTTTCAAAGCGATTTGCCGGATTTTGGACTCTTTGGTGATTTATCGATCTTGCATTGCACTTTGCGAGATTAGATTCAGAACCGTGACATCGAGTCTGAACTGTAGTGAACCCAATGAACAAAACGGGATTTCTCTCGGGACGGTCGGGGACGTCTACAGCTGCCCATTTTTTATTGCATTGCCATTTTCTTTTTTTGGATCACTTGATCTACTATCACCTAGCTATCCACTCTCTTGTTAATGCAGATTATTGACTCATTCACATAACTTTGCCTCTCTAAATACAGTTTAAAACTTACATTTCATAATTCAAATATTAAAGTGATCTTGAAAAGCGAGGGTGTACTATATTTTGTGACTTGACAAGTTTCTTTCTCAAGATTCATGCAATTTTGCAATATATTTAGAACCTCCAGTCGATGTGTTAAAGACATGTTCACTTTTATTTTTAACGGTATTCAAAATTATACCCGGAAGCCTAATTTAGATAGGGTACGTCATGTCGTCAAGATTATGTGGTGTCACATTTTCACTCATTAATTGACACTGTTAGGTTTTTTATTGACAAAACTCCTTTAGTTGTAATTTTATTCGATCTTTTATTTTTAGTGCGACCATGAGTTTTTAGATGCGAATCCAACCTGAATTATGCCTATGCAGAGGAGTTTGTGATCTTAATCCTATCATGTTTGTCACTTCATTGACTATATGGGGGATCAAGCTGCCCGGTCGAAGTTGCTTGTCCGCTCGAGCGGCCATTTGTGCGCTCAAGTGAAGAATCTTTGGTCCCAAAAGTTTTCACTGACTACAGAAATACTGAGAAGATGCATTTCTCGCTTGAACGACACTTTGGTGGTTCGAGCGAAGACACTTAAAAAAACACGTGTTTTAGTCTCCTTGCTCGAGCGAGCATTCTTGAGCTCGAGCGACCATCGCGACCCTATTTTCTATAAATATGTGATTTGTGGACTCGCCTTTTTCTCGCGCCTCGCTTTTCGAAAAGGTTTGAAAATGAAAGGCCTCACAATTGGGACTTTCGCGGTTTTGAATCTAGTCTCACAAGTGCAATATGAAACTGATAATCACCAAAGAGTCCAATCGGACAAATTTTTGTGGAAAATCGATTTTAAATCAAACAATGCCAAAATTGGACTGCTTTGTCAAATACAGAGTCGCTAACTAAATATTTTGTTTTTTTTTTTTTTTGGGAAATTTAGGAAACCCTGACTCGTGCCAAAGGTCTCGTGTCTGTCATCACCAAAGTTGCTTCAACTTGGGAACTTAGGTATGAAGGGGGAAGGTCATGAATTGAGCACCCCCGCTCGCCCGATCAAAGATCGGCCTCTACTAATCATGATATGAATTTTTATAAACATTATGTGTTCTTGTTCCGGTTATTAAACTAGCTTTACTATGTGACGCACACATACAAGTATAGACTAGTTGCAAGACTTGGAACAATTCAATTCGTGTTTGTTTTGTGAAAATGGTTTGAATTTGCCACCCTCAAGTGGGCTTAAAAATGCGGATTTGCCACCAAACATAGTGGGCTTAAAACAGGATTTGCCACAACAAAGTGGGCTTAAAACTTACATTCGTTGAATCGTTCCAATTCAAACAACAAGCCTTCATCCCCAGGCATTCATGCAGTTAATCATTTAAGCACATAGCCTCATGGCAAGCATGCTAAACATGGCAATATGGCAATCGCACTCATGCAAGTATGCTAAAGCGTAAAAGCTTACCAAGTACTCCGAGCCAAAACAAAAGCTAGTTAGAAAGATACATGACCCTAACTATGTTAAGTGTCTAATGTAACACATGCATATGCAATTTAATAGGCTCGGCTACTAATATGGCATATGATTTAATTTGAACAACATGTTATTAAACACGTATTTAAAGAAGTATATTGAATTTGCAATGTAGTTTGTATGATGCAATGAGCCTCGGTGCATGCAATACGAATGAATGGATGCAAGCATGCGATATGCTAATTGAAACATGACCCTAATCTAACCATCAAAAGCGATCAAATAAAAGGGAGAAGGACGTGAGGTTGGAAGACATACACACACACACGCACACTTATTACAACATTGTGCCCTCGCGAAGGAGGGTCCGAATGAATAAGCTAGCTAACTAACTAGCTACGCTAATTAAGCTAACTAATTGTTACAAAACTCGAAACTAATTAACTATTCTAGTTAACTAATTATTACAAACCGAAAACGAATAACTAGTTAAACTAACTAATTATTGAAAACACTCGAATTAACTAGCTATTCTAAGCTAACTAAAACAACTAAATGGCCTCGGGGGCGAGGGACATATCCATGCTCGGTCGGTTTCCACTCGAAAAATGCCACTGCCTCACTACTGTAAGACTCTGTTTGCACACTTGAACACCAAAGAAGCTACCAACTTCCAAAACACCTCTGCTACCCCTTTCCATCACACTGAACAATTTTCTTTATTGATGGCCGGTCGGTTACTGCTAGTGGCCGATCAGCCACTCCTACGTTGAACTTCCTTTTTGCTGCAACAGAGAACAAACAGAGGCAAAACAGTGTATTCTCAAAGAGTGCTTGTACTGTTACGCTCCTTATCATCACACAAGTTCAAAGGAGTGTAACTCTTGGCCCTCAAACCATCAACCAAGCAACTTCCATGCATGATGGCTAAGGAACCAAGCTTGTACAAGCTTAATGAATACACAAACACGACAAAAACAACCACCACCCTATCATGCATCATCAAGGCCAATGGAGACCAAGGAAAGTCGCACATTTCATCACTTTTGAGTATGAAATGTCCCATTTTCCTTGCGTTCGAATTAACGTCTGATTCGAACACATGTAATGCAACATGAAAGATGCTTATCTTGCCTCTTTCACGTGTTCATTTTGTTTACTCATTTTACATTACCAATTCATTCTTCAATCGATTAAGTCCATTGGTGAGTGTCTTCTAAAGCGAAAGAAGTGTCAACCAAGGGGTAGTTCAAGGCATGAGGGAAACTTCTTGCCCTTCGTAATGAACCCTCAAAGGAGGATTAAACCATTAAGTATGAGCCTCAACCTCAAGCTTAAACAACTCTAACATTGAAACAACACTAAAAACAAATGGAAGGGTGAAGAATTCAGGGAGATTGCAAAGATTAAGGTGCTGAAATTACATGCAAAATAATACTAAAACATACAATCAATTCAAGGAAACGATGTTTAAAGCCCTAAAACACCAAACTAGTGAACCCCTTTACATTACAACCATGCGAAACAAGACTCATATGACCCAACCAGCCCAAAACAAAGCTAAAGCAGTCCAAATCAGAGGCAAAAACATGCTGGAATTAAGCTAAAGTAAGCTAGAAAAACATGCTAACTCATGAAGCTAACTAGGCATGCAAACATGACACAAGGAGGGGAGGCTAACCCCTCCAATTTTGGACTTCAAAATTTGATTTTTACCACTGAAAAACCTCTAAAATTCAGTGGTTAAAAGCCCCAAAAAATTTGATTTAAAAGTGAGGAAAAATAGCACAAAAAGCTTAACAAGCTAAGGAGCCAAATGGGTGGAGAACACCCTAACTCAAAAAGGCTCAAACCACCATTTTTAGGTCACAAAAACAGAGTTTTTTACACTTCAAGAATAACCTTAAAACAATTGAAAAAGATAGGAAAATAAGTATGCACAATAAGCTTAAATAAGGTAAGTGCTCTACCTTTGAAGCAATGCACAATTTAGGCACAAATCCAAGCTCAAACCTCCTTCCAAAGCTCAAACAAGACTCCAAGGGACCTCAGCTTAATGGTGGTCAAGTTTGATTAAGGGTTGGTGTGCAAAAGTGTGGAGGAACTAGGCAATCAAGCACAAAATATCAAGTGATAGAGAGAAAGCCAAAGAGAGATATATTTTTGGTCCAAAATCTTCTAACCCTCAAAAATGGGAAAGAAACCCCCTATTTATAGAAAAACAAGTCTTGAGCTTGGATACATCTCACCATACACGTCTATAAAGATGCAGCTCAATGAGCAACAGTTGGCAACAAATATCTAAAAAAGGAGACCAATGGCCGTCGGCCACCATTGGTAGCTGACAAGCACAAACCATGGCCGGCAAATTCTAGGGCTGGCCGATAGGTCACCCACTCTTCTAGGCTAGAGGCAACAAGCTCTAGGACCAAAAACATGCATGAAATAGATAAGTTCAGAGGCTCAAAGACAAGGTGTTCCACCGAGGACTTCGAGAGCTCAAAACAAACACAAACAAGCACAATCATCGAGTGCACAAATGATGATGTCCAAGTCTTGAGGACGGTCAAAAATGGGGTGTCTATAGTTGGCCCCCTTTGACAGAACTCGGAAGTCATGAAATGACACGAGTGAATGTCAAAGCCCAAAGACGACCTATTTTTGACAAGACTGAAGACTTGGACAAACAAACAAACAAAACAAAACAAAGAACGGTTGCGCCCGTAGGCTGCCTATGTATCCCTTTGCAAGGAATCAAACTAGTGTAGTTCTGGGGCAAAATGCAAGTGATATGCACAATGCAAGAATGTAACTTATGATCATGCAATGAGGCTATAATGAAACATGTAGATGCAAGTGTTATGCAAAGAAATGCCATATTTAAATAAACCAAAGTAAGGTATAGCAACCTCTAACATGAATAGAAGTAAGTAAATATGAACCAAACCACATTTCATACAGAAAGGATGTAAGAAAATTATGCAAACTTAACTACGTATCACGCAGGAAAGGCAAAGAATAACACAATCACAGACGCACCTGAGGCGTCAAACAAGATTCTAACGCGTTGCACGCGGAAGGAGAGAAGGGATGGTGTGAACACAGGAACACACCCAAATGTTTTAAACTGAAGTGTCCTAACGCACCACACGTGAGAGGAGAAGAAGGTGATATGAACACAGGGATGCACCTGCATGTTCTAAACCGAAGCATCCTAACACGCCGCACGCGAGAGGAGAAGAATGTGATGTGAACACAAGGACGCACCCGCGTGTTCTAAATCAAAGCGTCCTAACGCGCCACACGCGAGAGGAGAAGGGGAGATGTGAACACAGGGATGCACCTGCGTCTTCTAAACCAAAGTGTCCCAACGCGCCGCACGCGAGAGGAGAAAAAGGTAGTGAAAACACCGGAATGCATCCGCGTGTTCTAAACTGAAGCATCCTAATGCGCCGCACGCGAGAGAAGAAGGGGAGATGTGAACACAGGGACGCACCCGCGTGTTCTAAACCGAAGTGTCCTAGTGTGCCGCATGCGAGAGGAGAAGGGGAGTTGTGAACACAGGGATGCACCCACGTGTTCTAAACCAAAGGGAGTCGTGTAAACACCGGGGCACATCCGAATGCTTTTAACCGAAAGGAGTGGAGATAAACATCGAAACACGTCCGCATGTTTTTAACCAAAACAGGGGGTGGTTGTAAACATCGGAACACGTCTACATGTTTTTAACCAAAACAGGAGGTGGTGATAAACATCGGAATACGTCCGAATATTTTTAACCAAAGCAGGGGTTCGAAGGATAGGAATGATCTCACCTGGAGCTCCTCTGAATAAACCGTACATACAATATCGTACGTGCTTAAGAAAGAGACTTAATAGATACAACATAGTAAGGGTGCATGTTCTATGCAAGACGAATAACCATGACACAATGTTAGAGACATCTTTTACAGAAAACATATGAGAAACAAAACGGAAGCATATTCTATGTAACGAGAACCAGAGCATGTTCTATGCATAGCACAAAATGCATATTCCATGCAAGATAATTGGAAGCATGTTCTTTGCATGTTCTATGCGAAAATGGATGAATGCATATTCTATGTAACAATGGAGGACTGCACATTCTATGCAACAATGGATTGAATAGCAACTTCCGATTTACCTCTCGGAAGAGCTGCAACAAGTTAAAAAGGATACACCTCATTCGTGTTGATTAGTGATGAATCATCATGCACCAAAGACACGATTTAGAACTTCCGCAGAGACAATATGAGCTTAAAAGTGAACTTTTCTTGCACTTTCTTGAGGATTGAGGACACAAAACAGCAGTAAAACACAAAGGATGAGCAGTGGAAGCTTATCGCCACCAGGGAGTGGTGTCGGCCACCTGTTGGCCACACCTGAAGGTTGTCGACAACCAATGGTGGCTGTCGGCCACCAGTGGTGGCCGGTCGGCCACCGATGGCAATTCGGGCTATTTTGGTCTTTTTCCATTCGGGTCTTTAAGTACACATACCCAAGCTTCATTTCCTCACACCTCCCTAGCCAAAATTCATCCCTCTCTCACTTTAGACCTTTCTTTTCTCTAGATTCGAGCTTTATAAGCGTTTTCCAACGCCCCACGAACGTTTGATTCGCTAAAACCTCTTGATTTCCTTCATTTTGAACCGATTGAAATTTGATTTCGGTGTTTTTTTCTTCATTTTTACCACTTGTGGTTTGTTTCCCTCGAGTTTCTCTTGGGTTTGGTGCCTTTTCCCGGGCTTTGACTTTTTCTCCCATTTTCTCTCTCTTAAGGTTGACTTTTTTTGACTTTTGGCATTTTCCACCCATTTTCCTCATTTTCGCCCACTTTCTCATCTCCTTTCCAAATGGCAGACGACATTCCCCATGACGGAGCTTCTCCAGGGATGGAGGCAGATCTTGAGCATATACCATTACTGCCCAGGGTTCGACCTTTTGACCCGGAGACATATCACCCCGAGGTGCATGTGCTACCCCCGATACTATTCGTCATTTCAGAGGTTTTGCACGAGGCGTGCCAGAGGATCTTTGGCTACGAGAGCCAAAGTCTCATTTATCCTACGGTGCCACCGAGGTGTACATTGTCTTCTTCCATTCTCCGCAATGTACCTTGCATTTCTTGCATAGATCACGCTTACGCTGTCTTTCATCTATTTATCTCAAACACATTCTTGCACTGCATTTCTTACACTACCTTCTCAAACACATTCTTGCACTGCATTTCTTACACTACCATCTCAAACACATTCTTCGAGGATACGAAGCCACATCTGCGAGGGAGTGGTATATGGACCTCCCCGTTGGCATCCGCCAGATTATCAATGAGGCTAGATTCGGCTTATTCTGCATGGGGCTATCGCGTCTCATAGTGAGCAGGCCCTTACTTGGCACACTGGTAGAGAGGTGGTGGGACACCACCAACTCTTTCCATTTCTCTACCGCGAGAGACATGAAGATGACTCCCTATGACTTCGCTATGCTCATCGGCATCGAGGTAGGGGGTCGGCCGATCCCTTATGATACAGACATGGACGAGTGGGAGGCCGCCTGGATCTACCTGCTGGAGGTACGCCCACCTCTCTTTCGATCAGGGATAGTTTGATATACTTGGTTGGCAGATCATTTAAGAGGGACAGAGCCAGAGACCCTAGAGGAGATCGAGCACTACGCCCAAGGCTTCTTATTATTCCTCTTTGGCACCACTTTATTCGCCGACATGGCGAACATTGTCGGGCTATATCTCTTGAGTGCCTTGGTGGACTTCTCTCGGGTCTGACTTTACGACTGGGGCAGTGCTGGCCTCGCTACCTTATATGGCTACATGAGCTCGACATCCTGTAGAAGCGGGAATAGAGTCGGCAGCTACTGGAGAGCCTGAGAGGTATGCTTTGCTTTTCTGCTTTACATTTCCTGCCGTGGTTTCTACTTTGCACTTTCTGTACACTGCACACACATAGTCTGATCTCTGCTCTGCATTTGTACTTTCTGTACGTTGCACTATACACTCTACTTTCTGCATCCTCCCTGTATTCTGCATTCTCTGCACATTGCACATATATTCTGCTTTTCGCGTTACCTGTATTTATCTATTGTATACTCACTGTCACCCTTTTGCTTTTTGCAGCTATGGGTATATGCATATTTTTCGACCCTCGCCCCAGAGCCGGAGGCAAAGATGCCTTCTGTTGTACCTTACTCTCATCGATATGACAACAAGTGCATGAGGAGGACTAGAGAGACTTTCTCATTCTTCCGCCAATATTTTGACACAGTGACTGCAGTAGAGGTAACTCAAAACTCACAGCAATTTCTACTTTACTTCAACTCTGATTCATATTACATGTCTAATGGCAACTAACAATCTGTGTATTTGCTATCTGCAGATCTCATGGCAGCCCTGGGCGACAATGCCTGAGGGTGTCAGGTACCAGTTTGCTGGCGCTTGGGGTGCTTCCCGTTACTGGCTTGTACTCAAGGAACTAGTAGGCCGAGTCTGGTTCTTAGGCGAGCGCTTCATACGCTAGACCTTGGGTTTGCCGTTGCAGGCGGTTTCCATGCTACCTCCGCCATCCATGTGGATTACAGAGAGTCTCTCTTCCCAGGAGGTGATCAACTATACACGAGGCGTGGATGCTGACTACTTTCTTGGAGAGGGGGACTATGCAACATATATCAAGATGCATCTGATGCCTCCCTTGACGGGTACTCATGCTGGTGCAAGAAGAGCAGTAGACGCCCCTTCGAAGAGCAGAGTTCGAGCGCCGAGGGGTAGGGCTAAAGGGGTGTCCTTCATCAGACAGGGCTTCAGTTGGCCTGCGCTTCCGACCGAGTTGACATGTTGGCGACACACTAGAGAGGCCTATCAGATTCCTATTGAGCCTGCACTGGCTAGGCATAGATATATCAGAGCGCCTGATTCACCTTCGGTATGCACTACAGTTCTCATTTTTTTCATTCTCGCTCAGATACTCAGATATTCATTCCTTCATAATATTGATCATTCTCAATACGTTTGTAGGCACCCGCAGGGTACGTCGAGGGATTGCTCGAGATGTTGGCCTCATTCGAGAGCATGATATTGAGGAGAGAGACACTGCTCGGCTTCTACAGCATTCAAGTACTTTATTCAGTTTTCTTACATTCCAGTCATCAAATTTCTGCTGACACACTGAAACTGACATTTCAACTGACCACTTCCCCACACTGCACTGATACATTGCATCTATAGATCACATCTGACACACTGTATTCACGCACTGTATCTGACCTCTGCATCACATCTGATATACCTACTGTTACTAATATGAACTATCCTTTCAGGTTCCACCCACACCGATGGGACGAGTAGCACCTGCAGCACCAGCACCAGCGGTGCCTCCTCGACGACAAAGAGGAGAGAGAGACAGGCTTTGGCACGTGGCCGAGGGAGACGCCGTGGTCGAGATCAGAGGAGCCCTTCGGAGCATATCATGAGCGGTGACGACGATGAGACCAGCAAGACCGAGGAGGCTCTGGGTTAGCACGTTGAGTCATCCGAGAGTGGAGACAATGATGCTGGCTCGGGTTCTGCTAGTGGAGATGATGCTGAGCCAAGCTCTGAGGCAGAGAGCGGTGATGACTCTGGTTCAGAGGGAGGTACATATAGCGGCGCTGACGGAGACAGCTCTGAGTCTGTTTCCAGGAAAAGGACGAAGAGGGCCTCTCGAGACTGAGATAGCTGGCGCTGATTCATATGTTTTTGCTTAGTTTCTTTTTACTAATAGTGTTAGCACATTGTACATCTTAGACAATTTTATTTTCTTTAAAAACTTGTACTCTTTTGTGAAAAGTAATCGTGATCGGAATGAAAACTAGTTTTTTGTATGAAAAAGTGGTGTATTTTGCATCCTAAGCACCACACGAGCACCACATTGCATAAAAACAAGATTGATGGAAATTGAACATTGTATTGGCACAACCTTCTTAATTAGGTAATGAACCGACCAACACTTAACAAACAGAGTAAAACAACTCGTTGAACAACTAATAATAACAACTCGATAATCAAAACAATACAAATATAACTCAATAAGAAAAACAAATACAACTCGATAAGCAAATTGAAACAAAATAGCTCAACAAAACTAACCAAAACATGACAACACAACGCACAAAGAGGAGAACAAAACACAGATTCTCAACACTCTCGACATACAGGTTGACCACAGGACAAACCAGGAGGCCATCGGCCATGAGCAGAGGCTATCGGCCACCAATGGTGGCTGTCGGCCACCAGTGGTGGTCGGTTGGCTACAAAAGGTGGCCGTCGGCCATCAGTGTGAAGGACCTCCAAATTGTTGTCACCTGTCTTCCACTCAGTGCCTTATCTTCTACAAAAGCTGGGACTTCATAATTTCTTCATTCTAGCTCTGTTTTTGCCACAAATGGAGCCATTCTTTACCAAAAAACTTTCAAATTGGATTGCAACTTTAGATGGCTCGGAAAAAGTGAATTTTCAAGGTTTCGGGATAAATGCACTATTCCCCTTGAGTCGCTCTCCACTATGTTTTCCATTCCTTCAGGCCGTGGCTAGGTGTTGGAACCCGATCACACATGTATTTAGCTTTGGGGGACAAGAGGTATGTCCGACAATTGAAGAATTCCAAGTTTTGATGGAATCCCGGTGTGACGAGGAAATCTTGACTCAGCCCCGTTTTGGTCACATCCAGGCTTTAGGAAGGATGTGTGGACTCACTTTGCATGAGGCTCGATCCTTGGTCCAAAACGGAGAGCTGGATATTCCCAGGCTCATTCATCGATTTTCTGACGCCGGTGACCCCAACGATTGTCCTCGGTAGAGTTTTTGATAGCATGCCCTTTGTTTGTGTATGTTGGCTCATTTTCTTCTTGCCCCAATTTCCAAAGGGTCTAGCATTCACTTGATCGAAGTGGCTCAAGGCTTGAAAGAGGGCAATAGCTGCATTGGCTTAGCATTGGCCTAGACTTCGATAGGCTTGGATGCTTTCCATCGGCAAGAGACAAACAAATTTGCGGGAAGTCCACTACTTCTTTAGGTAATGTTTCCCACCCTATCTCATATGTGTTTCTCACATTACTTGGCACTCAGGTTCTGTTTTTCTCTGTAAACCTTTTCTCACTTTTTCCTCTCAATGCACATCTCTCTATTCTTTAATCTCTCTTATTTTTCATCCCTCCCCAGATATGACTCATGGACAGGTTGAAGGTAGTGGACTCCTGCCCTGCATATTCAGCACGAGGCTATTTTTATCACCAACGGCTAATTGATTTCCCAAATGAGAGATGGTGGTGCCATCAGATGTGCAACAGGTCTGCTGTTAACATTGCTTAGCGTTGCCCTTGGTTTGATTTACCCGAGATGAGCTACAGCATGTCTCGGCAACCCGACATTCAGCTGATTGGCCTGACACATTGTGTATTCTACTTTCCATTCCTGTTCAAGCGTCAGTTCGGACACGACCAAACTTGCCCAGAAGAGGGGATCGAGTACCCGGCTTCATTTCCAATCCGAGGTTCACAGTTGGCTCAATACCCCAATGCTTGGAAAACGAGGGAGCTTCTGACTCCTGCTCCCAATTTCAGTTGCGCCCTTTCTGGTGAATGCTTGACTTGGCTTGAAGATGAGGCACAAGATGGGCCTACTTTAGCATCGGAAGCTTCCACGAGCTCTGGATGGGGACGCATGAACACCTGATTCACCTATGCCCCCAAGCTTATTACTTTGATATGTACTTTCAAGTTTTCTTTTTGAATGTAATAAAAAGCAACTTTGATTTGCATCAAAAGCTGGAGAACTTTGTATTGAAATCAATGAAATTGGAGTTGTGGGTACTGAAAATTTTCCTTTTGGTCCAAAACTGGTGTAAGTTGTAAAAAGATTAACTTGAACAGAATCAACTTTTATTAAAACTTTTCAAAACCATTTTCGATGAGGATCACAACCTGACACACATGGAATCTATCCTCAAGATGTACAACACCGAATCCAGAGATGGAAAATTGCCCCTAGATTGAATAGCACTGCTCAACACTGTAATCAGCTCTTCTCTCAGGGTAAGGATACAACTGATCTTTCAAATAATGAGTGGACAAAGATGCCTTGGTCAAACACATGGACACAGTTGATTTGGAAGTGTTTACAGCTGAGCTTCAGAAAGAAGTTGCCTATGTATCCCGAAGATGGGAATCAAGCCTTACGTAGTTCGGTTCGGGTTCACTCGTGTATTAACACTCTCCTTTTGCACTCTAACTTTTGCCAAGGCCCTCTTTTCTGGGTTTTCAACCTTGCGAGCTTAGTTTTTCTTATTTCAAATTTTTTGTGCTCTAACTTTTGTCTAGGTCGCCCTTCTGGGTTTTCGGCCTAGCGACCCACTCAAGGATAGTATTTCTTCAACTTGTTCATGTTGATTGGTTGGGAGAATTCGAGGCCATCTAGGTCCATAAGAATAACGGCTCCACCTGACCAGATTGATTTAATGATGTAAGGGCAAGTCCAATTGGGTCTGAACTTGCCCCTAGGGTCATAAATGGGAGCTCGATTGTCTTTCAACACCAAATCCCCTTCCTTAAGATTCCGAGACTTAACTTTCTTGTTAAAAGCACTGGGAATCCTACATTGATAACCTTGAACATGGTACAATGCTTTCAGCATCCTCTCGTCGAACAACATCAGTTCCTCGAACCTACTCTGCTGCCAATCTGCTTCTACTATCTGGCACTTAGCCATAACCCATAGCGACGGAACCTCTATTTCGATCGGCAGAACAGCCTCCATCCCATAAACTAGAGAATATGGAGTTGCCCCAGTAGATGTTCGAATTGAAGTCTTGTAGCCCCAAAGAGTGAATGGCAATTTGTCTATCCAATCCTTGTAAATGTCAACCATTTTCTGCAAAATGTGCTTGATGTTCTTGTTGGCGGCCTCAACAACTCTGTCAGTTTGCGGCCGGTATGTGGATGACTTACGAAAAGCGACGTTGTACTTCTCCAACAAGTTGATCACTTCTCTCTTGAAATGGGAGCTATTATCTGAAATGATCTCGTTCGGAACCCCATAACAGCAAATGATGTTATTCTTGATGAACTTGGCTACATGCGACGCTTTTAGCACTGCATAGGATTGGGCTTCGACCCACTTTGTAAAGTAGTCTATTGCCACCAGGATATACTCATGCCCATCTGACCCTTTTGGCGTAACTGCCCCAATAACATAAATTCCTCAAACTGAAAATGGCCATGGTGAAGTCATATTGTACAGCTTCAACAGCGGGATATTCATGCGATTTGCATGAATTTTGCATTTATGGCATCACCGAACAAAACCGATACAATCCTTCTCCATGGTTAACCAGTAATAACCCTGCCTGAGAATCTTCCGAGCCAGCATTACTCTACTCATATGTGCTCCACACTCCCCTCCATGGATAGCTTCCATTAGGCACTTCGACTCTTCTGCATCAACGCACAGTTTATGCATTCCCAAATGGCCTCGTTCGTACAACTTACCCTCGCAGATGATAAACTGAATGGCCATTCGCTGTATTGCCCTCCTATCTTTGGCATTTGCCTCCTAGCGGATAAACCTTCTTTTCCAAGAAGTTCCAGATATCATAATACCAGGGGTTCTGATCTTGTACTTTATCTATTGCGGCGGTCAACTCGTAGGCCAGCGCATACCTCTATTCAATAATGATCGGACACATCCGGACTCCAAAAGGGATGTCTATCATAGAAAATAGAGTTGATAAAGCGTTAGCGAACCTGTTGTTCTCTCTTAATAGATGTGTGAAGGTCAACTTCTCAAACCTAGGAATCAGAACGTCTAGGGTTTGGTGATAGATCTTCATCTTCTCTTCTTTGATTTTCTAATCTCCTTTTGCTTGAGATACAACCAGGTTCGAGTCCCCAATGACATCTAACGTTTTTGCCCCTAGTTCCAAGGTGACTTCCAAGCCAGCGATACACGCTTCATATTCTGCTTCGTTGTTGGATACCTTGAACCGGAGTTTGAAGGCTAAAGGTATATGAGAATTGTCGAGTGCTATCAGCAATACCCCTATCCCATAACCGTACTGGTTAGACGCTCCGTCAAAGTACATTGTCCAGGTTTCTTTCTCGACTTGCAGAATAGCTTCATCTAGGAATAAGTATTCTACTGCATCGTCCCCCTCCACTAGGTGATCAGCCAGAAACTCAGTTACCGCTCTCTCCTTGACAGACTTGCGAGTCACATATTTCAAATCAAATTCGAAGAGGAGAATTAGCCAACGAGCTAGCCTACCCATAAGTACTGGTTTCTCGAAGATATATTTGATGGGATCTAATCTCGAAACCAGAATTATAGAGTGAGCTTGCAGGTAATGCCTTAACTTCCTGATACCCCATACCAAGGCCAAGCAAGCTTTCTCCAGTGGGGTGTAACGGGTCTTATATTCCAGCATCTTCTTGCTCAGGTAATAGATGGCTTTCTCCACTCTATCCTCAGATTCATGTGCAAGCATGGAGCCCATAGTCGTGTCTGTTACTGACAGATACAGAATCAACGGCTTTCCTGGCTCTGGTGGTGAGAACACGGGCGGGTTCTGAAGGTACTGCTTGATCTACTCAAAAGAAAATTGGCATTGGTCATCCCAATAGAATTTCTTTCCTTTCTTCAAATAGTGGTTCACAAGTCAAGGTTAATTTTGCAATAAACCGTCTTATGAATTGCACTTTACCCAAAAAGCCTCGCACCACCTTTTCAAACCTTGGTGGTGGCATTTCTAAGATGACCTTGATTTTGAAAGGATTGACCTTGATCCCCCTCTGCATAATTAAGAACCCTAGCATTTTCCTTGTTGTGACACCAAAAGTGCATTTTTGTAGATTCAGCCTCAATCGATATTTTCTGATCCGTTGGAAGAATTTCTTCAAGGCGGTGTAGTGGCCCTCTCTTTCCTTGGACTTAACAATCATGTCATCCACATACACCTCGACCTCTTTGTGGATCATATCATGCAAGATAGTGGTCACAGCCCATTGATAAGTAGCACCAGCATTCTTCAGACCGAATGGCATCACCCTGTAGTAGTAGGTTCCGTACGCCATGGTGAATGTAGTCTTCTCCCTGTCCTTGGGTGCCATCAAGATCTGGTTATACTCGAAAAATCCATCCATGAAAAAGAGCAACGCATGGCCAACGGTGAAGTCCACCAATTCATTGATGTCCGGTAGAGGAAAGTCGTCCTTCGGACTAGCTCTGTTCAGATCTCTAAAATCCACACACACCCAAATTCTGCCATCTTTCTTCGGCACCAGAACAATGTTGGCCAACCAAGTCGGATACTCAGATACTAGTAAAAATCCTACGTCTATCTGCTTGGTGACCTCTTCCTTAATCTTCAAAGCCCAATCCGGGCGTATTTTTCGAAGCTTCTGCTTGACGGGTTGGGCCTCGGGGTCAAGAGGGATCCAGTACTGTACAATCTCAGGATCGATTCTAGGCATGTCTTTGTAGGACCACGCGAAAACATCTTTGAAATCTTTTAATAAAGTGACTAAACGCTCACGTTCCTCCGAAGACAACGTGGACCCGAACTGGACCAAACACGGATCCTTCTCAGTACCCACATTAATTGTAATAATTTCATCAACAAGGGGTTTTACAAACCTCTCCTCCTCTCGATCAATCAAATGTTTCAAAACCGGAGGAATTCCTTCCTCATCGTTTTTATCAAAATTTTGAAAGTCATGATCAATGCAATATACAAGTGGCACAGAGAATTACTCGAAAACTATAGCAGCATTCTCATTCAAAAGATCCAGCTCATCCAATTCCTCGGTTACAACCGACTCAAAAGAAAAGGAAAAAGACGACCTGGACAAAACTACGACATCTTGGTTATCAACCCCAGGAATACCGGACTCCGACTAAGAAGAACTGGAATCTGATTCCGACTCCACAGACTCTGTGGATTCAAATTCTGGCTCACTACCTGATTTAGAACTACAAGATAGAAAACCCTCCTCTAGTTGCCAAATGAGAGAGGGTGCGTTAGATGCATCCAGAATACCACCGGAAGGGTCCACACCTAATTGGTCTCTGATCAAGGAAACGGCTAGGTCATCCCCCCAAGCTCTCCGATTTGATCTGAGGATCCGAAAGAAGACACTACAGCGCCGCTCCTATCTCATGTTCATTGTTGTTGGACTCACCCCATGTACTCTGTTCAGCTTTAGCTATTAATTCAGTCTGTTCCTCTGTGGCTTCATCCTCTTGTAGCCGTAAGTCGAAGAAAATCTCAAAGCCGGGCAGACGCCGCTTCTCAGATTTCAACCATGGCTCAGGAAAGCCGTAAAATGAGAAGTCTTCCCCCTTCGGGACAAAGCAATCATTCAGAGTTCCCTGAATTGGTCTATGCACAAGCTCATAGTGCTTCCCACTGTGCTTAGCTTTGGCTCTTCCTGCAATTTCCTTCCCTTTTCTCACCCAGTCCCCTTTGGTAGGCATGTAGCCCAAACCAAAGGCGTGAGGGTTATGTGGCACTTTGGCCAACGCAGCAATGCCCTTCCAGCCACTCTTTCCTAATCCCATCCCAGGCACATGTTGTAGCTTGTTCATGAGGTATACAGATTGTGCACTGACGTACAAGCCCTCATCAATAGCTAGGATATTCTGCACCACCCGGGCCTTAGCCAAGGTAAAACCTAACAAGAAAACATCCTCGTCGCCATGTACAATCTCCAGTACAGGTGTAGTGACTTCAGGCGGAGGATGTATAGATGAATTCCTGAACACAATGGCTACCCCCTTTCTGAGAGGGTACTTCAGCATTTGATGCAAGGTGGAAGAAACAGCTTTTACTTGGTGTAGCCAGGGTCGCCCAAGTAACAAGTTGAAGGTAGTTAGAACATCCAGAACGTGAAACTCAATATCCGGTTGGGCCGGCCTGACTTGTGTTCTAATCTGAACTGTTCCCATCACCTCTCTGCTCGTGTTATCGTAAGCCCGGATCACCTGGGCCGTTGGTACAAAATCTGCTGGCTTCAGGCCAATCGCATAAGCCATGCCAGATGAACAAACATTGATTGCAAACCCAGTGTCAACCAATACCGCCGGCACCCACTTCTCTCTACACTCAGCTGAGATGTACAGCGGTTTGTTATGTGCAGAGCCCTTGGGTGGTAATTCCTTATCCGAGAAGCTCAAAGTAGGTGAAGCACCTCCTGGGAAGACAAGTCCCACTAATTGTTCTGGAGTTGTGTCGATAGCAGCTTGGCCTTATCCATTGCTAATAGGATGGCTTGCCTGTGTACCCGTGAAGCCTTGAGAAACCCCCAGATGGATATGTCTACTTGTAGCTTCTTTAGCTGCTTCAGTACAACTTCTTCTTCCAACTGCTTGTCCTTCTATTTTTCGGCCTCCTTATCTTTTCCAGATGCTTCTGGTTGGTCTAAGTGTGGGGGCTTGAAGTACCACCCGCTTCTAGTCATATGATCCACTTCCTCAGAATACCAAGTGTCGTCTGGCAGGTCTTGGCCCCAATCCTTGTTTGTGTGGGCAAGATGTAGATCATCATCTTCCCACCATACTCTTCCGACAACCGACAGGCAATTGTTCAGTTCCGTTGTAATTACTCTCACATCACAGCCATCCCTCGTAGGGTGTTAGGCTTTTCCATCTTATTGACTATTCCCATCCCATTCCTATTCAAATTGCTTCAGTGCGGCTTCTTGCTTTGTATCAGCAGTACTAATGACGCTCATTTCTTGAGCAAAATTCTTGATACCTATGCTCTCCGACAATTTCCCCTTGTCCTCGGCCGTTCTGGCCCTTGTAGCAGTTCTTGCTTCAGGCTGTTCTAGCTTTGGTTGAAATCCCTCATCCACATCAGGTTCATCACTAAGCCACCCCGAATTATCTGCTGACCTGTTCAGATCAAACCGGTTAATTTGCACATCCCCTGAATGTTGCTCATCGAAGAACTGCAGATTGTTGATGTCCTCCTGAAGGTCAGCTAAGTCATCCAATCCCTGGCTTAGTCCATCCTCCCAGACTACACTGACCTTCATCCCTGTTGGCAACTCCAGCTCTAGTTTGACCTGTTTGGTCGGCACAATATAACAGCATGGGTTGTATTCCTCCTCAGATAAATCCACGGAGCCCTCAGGCACTAAACTAACATTCCCATTCTCCATCAAGGCGACCCTACCTTTATCTACCACGATCACCACCAAGGGTTTGGGTTGGGATGTGGATGCGTTCATCATGCACAAATCTGTGCTTTCCGGGATGAACAGCGCCTGCTTAGGTAGGTGGGAGGGGGTGATGTATACACTGGGGTCGTAAGGGACGACCAGTGTATGGATGAGGTTTATTTGTCGGGGAGGAGGGACTTGGTTATGTAGTGAGAGAGGATTTGTAGTGACATTGGGCTTTTCGGGAGGCACTATCATTTTGTTGTCAATGAGATCCTAAATCTCATGATGAAGTCTAAAACATTGGTCACTATCATGACCATGTTGTTAGTGAAAGGTGCAATATTTGGCCGGGTTGTGTTTAGGAGGGAGATGATCAGGCAATGGGCATTGTTCTAACGACTTCAGATGCCCTTTTCTGATCAGGACTCTCAGGGCTGCAGATAGAGACATGTATAGTGGGGTGAAAACCCTCTGGCCTCGGGGTTGGTGACTTGAGATTTGTGAGGTTGGGTTGGATGTGCCGGCAAAAAGGATTGGCGGTCTTGGGTGTGGTGGTGACCATGCCCACATCTGAAGGCTGCAGCTGTACTACTGCCAGTAGTCGCATTGGAACTGCGTGTGAAAGCCCTCTTGGGCTGCTCCTTCTCGTGGTCTATCAGACCTTGCTTCATTGCATCCTCTATTTGCACCTCTATTTCGTGGATGTCAACAAATATAAATAGACGTAAGACTATCATCTTCTATAACAGTCTTGGTTGCAGGTTACGGATAACCATTCTGATCTAGTCCTTTTTAGCCGATTGGATGGTCATCATAGAGGCCTTGGCTCTCCACCGAGTCACAAAATCTGAGAAGCCCTCCTTCGGCTCCTGGCGAGTTACTTCGAGATCATGAGTTGTGACCTCGATCTAAGTGTTGTAGGAGTACTGCGCTATGAAGGCGTCAACCATTTCCTCTCAGTTTCTCTTCACAGAGTCTTCAAGTTTGGCATACCAAATGGCCGCTACACCCGACAGGGTCTGGCCAAAGTGGGATAACTTCTGCAATTTAGATAGGCCCATCGGCTGCAGAATATCCCAAAATAATCACAAGTGGACCATGGGATCACCTAGCCATCAAAGCGGTCTATGTGCTGCATTTTAAACCTATCTGGCAATATCACTGCCGAAGCAGTATAGCCATCCTCAATATCCGAGATCGAATTAACACCCTGAGCTCGTTTAAAGAACTTTTCTCGCTTGCTCACTTTCAATGCAGTAGGGTCGACCTCAAATTCAAATGGTGCCTCTATTGGGTAAGTCGGTGCCTTGGAGGTCTAGGGTGGGATGGGATCTGCCTGAATGCTCGCATTTTCCTGGACATTAATTGTGACCCCGGGTGGTGGAATTCCCACTGGGGGTGCATGGGATGCTGATGCTACTGCAGGTTGTGGCTACTGTTGTTGAAGCCTTTCTATTACCTCCACTTGGCAGGCTACAACCTCAGCTTGGCAGGGTGTGATCTCAGCTTGCCGGCCAGCATCTAGTTGCATGTTCTCAATAGTCTATTGGAGTTGGTAGAGCATTTCTTCCATGCTGACTAAGGGATTCTAAGCTATCAAAACTGGTGTATACTCTCTTTCCGGAGTAGAAGCAGATGGCTAGACTTCGCTGAATGAAGGTAACTGTCGAACCGGTGGATTATGCCTGATTCTCCTCTGTCTTGTAACTGGGGGTAGTGAAGTAAACACTGGCTATCCTCTTACAAGATCCCCGGATCGATAAAGTCGCCTTACTCGGGTCCAGAGTGCTTGGGGGGTAACAGACTCGGCTGAAGCATTCGTGAAGGACTACCTTGCAAAAAGAAATAAAGCAAAAGAAACAAAAATTAGAAACCGCATAGCACCTCGGCTTAGATGAAAACAACACGTAGTTGCAATCATAAGCTGGAGAACTGCACTCAAACACTGATTTCTGCCCCAAAACTGATACCCAAACTTTGCAACTGATACATACATTCCTGCAGAGTTTCACTCAAAAAGCACGTATCAAGCAAGTGAGAGCCAAAACACCCCTATGATAGGGTAGGGTTACCCTATCCTAATTTCGTTAGGAACTAGGGATTCACTACGCCAACAAGCGGTTTCATACAATCCTGCACTCGGGTGAGCAACCTATCATAGTTTGGAACAGTCTCTACGACTTCCGATATGCAACTAGGTTGATTGGTCAAAAAAGGTGCCTCAGCAACACTACCTAATATACCTCTCACACCTAACACCGAGAAGTGAAAGGAGGATCAAACGGTACAGCGGTAGTCTAGATCTAAGGGTTGTGTTCCCATCGTGGCAAAGCCCGCAACCAGTCAGCCTTTTGGCAAGCTTTCGGCAAACCGCTCAGGAATAGCAGATGGCAAACACTGTGACTTAGGCGCACCGATGCAGATGCAAATGAAAACGCAAGAAATACATAAGTGTAGATAAAATAACATATCATGAGTTCGAGTCAAGTTCTCTAAATCCCTAGTCGAGTCACCAGAAACTGTGGACTCGCCTTTTTCTCACGCCCTGCCTTTCAGAAAGGTTTGAAAATGAAAGGCCTCACAGTTGGGACTCCTGCGATTTTGAATCTAGTCTCACAAGTGCAATATGAAACTAATAATCACCAAAGAGTCGAATCTGGCAAATCTTTTTGAAAAATCGATTTTAAGTCAAATAATGCCAAAATTGGACTGGCTTGCCAGATACAGAGTCGCCACCTAAATATTTTGTTTTTTTTTTGGTTGGGAAATTTAGGAAACCCTGACTCGTGCCAAAGGCCAAGTGTCCATCATCACCAAAGTTACCTCGGCTCGAGAACTTAGGTAAGAAGGGGGAAGGTCATGAATTGAGCACCCCCGCATGCCCGATCAAAGATCGGCCTCTACTAATCATGATATGAATTTTTATCAACATTATGTGTTCTTGCTTGGTTATTAAACTAGTGTGGGCTCGCCTTTTTCACGCCCCCGCCTTTCGGAAAGGGGTTTGAAAAGAAAGGCCCTCACAGTTCGGACTCTACCTATGGTTCTGAATCTAGTCTCACAAGTGCAATGTCAAATTGATAAACACCAAAGAGTGCAATCCGGAAAATCATTTTGAAAAATCGATTTTAAATCAAATAATACCAAAACTGGACTGTTTTGCCAGATTACAGAGCCGCCACCTAAATATTTTGTTTTTGGGAAATTTAGGAAACGTTGACTCGTGCCAAAGGCCACGTGTCCGTCATCACCAAAGTTGCCTCGGCTCGGGAACTTAGGTACGAGAGGGGAAGGTTCTGAAATGAGCACTCCCACTCGCCCGATCAAAAGATCGGCATGTACTAACCATGATATGTTGTTTTATAAACCTCATGTGTTCTTATTCTGGTTATTGGCTAACTTTACTATGTGACGCACACATACAAGTATAGACTAAAATCGCAAGAATTGGAACGAATTCAACTCATGTTTGCTTTCGAAAATGGTTTGAATTTGCCACCCTTAAGTGGGATTAGAAATACGGATTTTCCATCAAACATGATGGGCTTAAAACATGATTTTCCACTTCACAAAGTGGGCTTAAAACATACAATCATTGAATTGTTCCAATTCAAACAACAAAGCCTTTATCCATAGGCATTCATGCAGTTTAGCAAGTAAGCACATAGCCTCATGGAGAGCATACGAGACATGAAAATATGGCAATCACATTCATGCACGTATGCTAAAGCGTAAAACTTACCGAGTACTCCAAGCCAAAACAAAAACTAGTTAGAAAAATGCATGATCCTAACTATACAAGATGCCTAATGCAACACATGCAATATGAAATTAATAGGCTTGGCTACTAATATGGCATATAATACAATTTGATAACATGCTTTGAAACACGTATTCAAAGAAGTATTGAAATCTCAATGCAGTTTGAATGATGCGCCGAGCCTCGATGCATGCAAGACAAATGAATGGATGCAAACATGTGAGCATAAGGTATGCTAATTGAAATATGTCCCTAATCTAACCATCGAAAGCGGTTAAGTAAAAGGGAGAAAGACGTGGTGTTGGAAGACATACACACACGCACGCATACTTATTACAACATTACGCCCTCGCGAAGGAGGGTCCAAATGAATAAGAGCTAAGCTAAGCTAAGCTAAGCTAATCAAACTAATCTAATTAAACTAATTAGACTAATTATTACAAATCAAATGAATAACTAGCAAACTAATTACAAATTATTACAACACTTAACTAATTAGCAAACTAGTTAATCAAAACCAATGCAGACTAACTAAACATGCAAGGCATTAAACTACGCTGCCACAGCTCTGCTTCGGGAAGTGAAGGATGCATGCACTTTGTTTTCGCCCCGAAAAGGCCTCCGTTTTGCTCTTGAGAGGCTCTGTTTGCAGGGTTGAGTACACTTCAAAAACTTTCTGCTCCAACTTACCAAATCAATGCTGAGGATTGCACCAGTGGCTTGCCGGCCATGAATGCTTGCTGTCAACCCCCTGCTGACCAAAAGTGTGCCTTGCCGGCCAAGAGTGAGCCACTGTCGGCCACCAATGAGCCACTACCGGCCACTGGTGCTCTGAGTCACCCCACTATAACAGAGCACAAACAAAGGAAAAAGAAGGTCTTTCTAAGGGCATGTTTGTACTGTGCCCTCCTTATCATCTCAAAACATCAAAGGAGTGGCACTCCTGGATCCAAAACCACCAACGAAGCATTTTCAATGCATGATGGCCAAAGATCCAAGTTGTACACTTTCAATAAATGCACAAAACAAGACTCAAGGCCAGTACCTTATCACGTATGATCAAAGGCAATGGAGACCAAGGAGATCGGCTCATTTCATCACTTTGAGTATGAAATGCTCCAATCTTCCTTGTGTTCAATATAACGTCCGATTGAACACTTGCAATGCAACACAACATGCTTATCTTGCTCAAGTTTTACTTGTCACTTTTGTTCACTCATTTTAAGTTACCAACTCATTCTTTAGTTGATTTAGTCCAAGGTGAGTGTCCTCTAATGAGAGAGGTGTCAACCAAGGGATGACTTAAGGCAAGAGAGAGATCATGCCTTTGGTTGGTAGAAACCCTCAAAAGAGGATTAAAACCATTGAGCACAAATCTCAATCTCAAGCTTAAACACAACCCTAAGGTTAATCACCCTCAAAGAAAATGAAAATGTGATAAAATGAGGGAGGTTGCAAAGATTGTATGTGCTGGAATTGCATGCAAAATGATACTACAACATGCAAGCAACTCACGCAAAACATGTTTAAAAGCCGAAAACACCAAACTAGTGAAGATCACTACACTATAGGCATGCAATACAAAGCTCAAAAGGTACAAACACTTCAAAACAGTTCTAAAATAGCATAAAAGGAGTTCTAAACATGCTTGAAATAAGCTAAGAATAGCTAGACTAAGAGGCCAAAACATAGCACAATCTAGACTATTAAGCACAATTGCACTACAAGCATACAAAGGAGGCCTCAAGTGACTTGACCAGCCCCAAACAGAGGTAAAACAAGTCAAAAAAAGTAGCAAAAACATGCTGAGATCAAGTCACAAAATGCTAGAAAAACATGGTCACATGTTAAGCTATCTACACATGCAAACAAGACACAAGAAGGGGAGGCTACCCCCTCCCATTTTGGACCTCAAAACATATTTTTTATCACTGAAAATCCCCTGGAATTTAGTGGTTAAAAGAGCCAAAAAAGTTGTTTTAGAAAGCTTTGAAAGATGGCACAACAACTTAATAATCAAGCAACAAGAAGGGTAGACTACCCCTAACTCCAAACAAACTTCAAACCACCATTTTAGACCAGAGGTCAAAACCAGCCTCAAAACAGTATGCAAAGATGGCAAAACAAGTATTTAAATTAGGCTTAAAACACAAGTATTTTACCTCTTGAAGACAAGATACAACTTAGGCACCAAAATCAAGCCAAACCAAGCCAATACCCTCTTCTAGAGCTCAAATGGGACCTCAAGCAACCTCAACTCAATGGTGATCAAGTTTGATCAAGGGCTTATATGCAAGAGTGTAGAGAATTTAGGCTATAAGGCACAAAATATTTAGAGAGAGGATTCTAGAGAAAGAGAGAGAGAAATTTTTTTATCTTCAAAAATTTCTAACCTTTTGCACATGCAAGAGGGGCCCTCTATATATAGAAGATGCAAAATCCCCTCAAAGAGATCCAACCATACACGTGCAAGAAGATGGCTCAATCTGTGCAAACAGCTGACAAAAAAATCAGAAAATATCTACTGATACACTAGTGGCCGGCTGGCCATCAGTTATGGCCGGCAGGGGCTCATTGATGGCTGGCAGGGCACATCAATGGCTGGCAGGCCAAGATCCATGGCCGGCAGTGCCCGAGGATGGTCGGCAGGCCATGAACAACAACATGCTGAAAGGAAAAACACATGGTCCAAAAATGAGACAGAATTGATACAGGGTTTGGAAAACTCAAACCTGTGGCATTCTGTCGCGGACTTCAAGCGCTCAACGAGCAAGCAAACTCATTATCAGATGTACCTACAAGAACATCCAAGTGTTGAGGACGATCAAAAATGGGGTGTCTACAACTCGCTTTACCACGTGATGCACACAAGCAAGTATAGACTAGTCGCAAGACTTGGAACAATTCAACTCATGTTTGTTTTATGAAAATGGTTTGAATTTTCCACCCTCAAGTGAGCTTAAAAATGTGAATTTGCCACCAAACATAGTGGGTTTAAAATAGGATTTTCCACAACAAAGTGGGCTTAAAACTTACATTCGTTGAATCGTTCCAATTCAAACAACAAGCCTTCATCCACAGGCATTCATGCAGTTAATCATTTAAGCACATAGCCTCATAGCAAGCATGCTAAAGATGGCAATATGGCAATCACACTCATGCAAGTATGCTAAAGCGTAAAAGCTTACCGAGTACTCCAAACCAAAACAAAAGCTAGTTATAAAGGTGTATGATCCTAACTATGTTAAGTGTCTAATGCAACACATGCAATATGCAATTTAATAGGCTCGGCTACTAATATGGCATATGATTCAATTTGAACAACATGCTATTAAACACGTATTCAAAGAAGTATATTGAATTTACAATGCAGTTTGTATGATGCGCCGAGCTTCGGTGCATGTAATACGAATGAATGGATGCAAGCATGCGATATGCTAATTGAAACATGACCCTAATCTAACCATCAAAAGCGATCAAATAAAAGGGAGAATGACGTGAGGTTGGAAGACATACACACACGCACCCACACTTATTACAACATTGCGACCTCGCAAAGGAGGGTCCGAATGAATAACCTAACTAACTAGCTACGCTAATCAAGCTAACTAATTATTACAAAACTCGAAACTAATTAACTATTCTGGTTAACTAATTATTACAAACCAAAAATGAATAACTAGTTAAACTAACTAATTATTGAAAACATTCAAATTAACTAGCTATTCTAAGCTAACCAAAGCAACTAAATGGCCTCGAGGGCGAGGGACATATGCATGCTCGATCGGTTTCCTTCCAAAAAATGCCACTGCCTCACTGCTGTAACACTCTGTTTGCACACTTGAACACCAAAGAAGCTACCAACTTCCAGAACACCTCTGCTTCCCCTTTCAATCACACTGAGCAATTTTCTTCATTGATGGCCGCTCGGCTACCAATGGTGGCCGTCGACTACCATTGGTGGCCGGTCGGCTACTGCTGGTGGCCAGTCAGCCACTCATGCCCTGAACTTCCTTTTTGCTGCAACAGAGAGCAAACAGAGGCAAAGTAGTGTATTCTCAAGGAGTGTTTGCACTGTTACGCTCCTTATCATCACATAAGTTCAAAGGAGTGTAACTCTTGGCCCTCAAACCATCAACCAAGCAATTTCCATGCATGATGGCTAAGGAACCAAGCTTGTACAAGCTTAATGAATGCACAAACAAGACCAAAACAACCAGCACCCTATCATGCATGATCAAGGGCAATGGAGACCAAGGAAAGCGGCACATTTCATCACTTTTGAGTATGAAATGTCCCATTTTCCTTGCATTTGAATTAACGTCTGATTCGAACACATGCAATGCAACACGAAAGATGCTTATCTTGCCTCTTTTACTTGTTCATTTTGTTTACTCATTTTACATTACCGATTCATTCTTTAATCAATTAAGTCCGTTGGTGAGTGTCTTCTAAAGCGAAAGACGTGTCAACCAAGGGGTAGTTCAAGGCATGAGGGAAACTTCATGCCCTTGGTAATGAACCCTCAAATGAGGATTAAACCATTAAGCATGAGCCTCAACCTCAAGCTTAAACAACCCTAAGGTTGAAACAACCCTGAAAACAAATGGAAGAGTGAAGAAATGAGGGAGATTGCAGAGATTAAGGTGCTGAAATTACATGCAAAATAATACTAAAACATGCAATCAACTCAAGGAAATGATGTTTAAAGGCCTAAAACACCAAACTAGTGAAGCCCTTTACACTACAACCATGCAAAACAAGACTCACATGATCCAACCAGCCCAAAATAGAGCTAAAGCAGTCCAAATTAGAGCCAAAAACATGGGGGAATTAAGCTAAAGTAAGCTAGAAAAACATGCTAACTCATTAAGCTAACTAGGCATGCAAACAAGACACAAGGAGGGGAGGCTAACCCCTCCAATTTTGGACTTCAAAAGTCAATTTTTACCACTAGAAAACTTCTGAAATTCAATGGTTAACAGGCCCAAAAAAGTTGATTTAAAAGTGAGGAAAAATAGCAAAAAAGCTTAACTAGCTAAAGAGCCAAATGGGTGAACAACCCCCTAACTCAAAAAGGCTCAAACCACCATTTTTAGGTGACAAAAATAGAATTTTTTATACTTCAAAAACAGCCTTAAAACAGTTGAAAAAAGATGGGAAAATAAGTATGCACAATAAGCTTAAATAAGATAAGTGCTCTACCTTTGAAGCAAAACATAATTTAGGCACAAATCTAAGCTCAAACCTCATTCCAAAGCTCAAAAAAAACTCCAAGGGACCTCAGCTTAATGGTGGTCAAGTTTGATTAAGGGTTAGTGTGCAAAAGTGTGGAGGAACTAGGCAATCAAGCACAAAATATCAGGTGAGAGAGAGAGAGAGAGAGAGATATTTTTGGGCCAAAATCTTCTAACCCTCAAAAATGGGGGAGGAACCCCATTATTTATAGAAAAACAAGTCTTGAGCTTGGATACATCGCACCATACATGCGTATGAAGATGCAGCTCAGTGAGCAATAGCTAGCACAGCTAGCAACAAATATTTGGAAAAGGAGACCAATGGCCGTCAGCCACCACTGGCAGCTAACAAGCACAAACCATGGCCGACAGATTCTAGGGCTAGCCGATAGGTCACCCACTGTTCCAGGCTAGAGGCAACAAGCTCTAGGACCAAAAACATGCATAAAACATATAAGATTTAGAGGCTCAAAGACAAGGCGTTCCGCTAAGGACTTCGAGCGCTCAAAACGAACACAAAGAAGCACAATCATCGACTGCACAAACGATGACGTCCAGGTCTTGAGGATGGTCAAAAATGGGGTGTCTACATGATTCTATTAGATTTTAAGGTTATGGTTTCCAAATCTTCTTCCTGGGTATTAGGGTTTTCATATGGAGCTTCTTTACTTATTTCCTTTGATATCTGTGAGAGTTTATATCATGGATTGAGTGGATTATATCAGAGGGTTTGTTCGTTTTGTTTTATTCACAAAAGTGAGAGTTGTTCTTCGGTGGATTCTGGAGAATTTGGGCTTGAAGCTTTGGTGGATTCTGGAGTGCCTCATTATCGTGATTCGACATTAGCATTGTGGATTCAACATTGGGCAAGACAATTCCGAGGTGAAGACGAGGCTGGAAGAGGCACATAGGGGTCGGTTCGATTCAGACGTGAATTCGCTAGATAATTAAGAGTACACTTGTGTAATTCTTTTGTGTTTTCTTAGTGGATTATGTTGTGATTTTTGCCTGTGGTTTTTTAATCACAATTGGAGGCATTCCAATTGTGGTTTTTCCACATAAAATCATTGTGTTAATTTGTCTTTCATTGTTTAATTGGGATTGCTATTTACTAGTTAAAATTTAAACGTAACCATAAATCAACATCTTCGGGATTTTATATTTTTCAGACACCACAAGATTATGTACTTTTTTTTGGGAAATTTGGCAAAACCCGTCTATTGGGCCCTTATTTGGTGAAAAGAACAATCCATAAATTTTTCCTTCATAAACCCCCTCACCTGGAGGCCCATACTTGATGGAGGACACATGAACATTTTTTTTTGGACAATCTTGCCCTTCCATATATACGTAAGAGAGAGAAAGAGAGAAATGAGAGAGAGGAAATTCCCGACGAAGGAGTTCATGTCGAGCAGCTAGTGAGTTGTATTGATTTGGGCGAAGATTGAGATGTCCATTGGAAAGCTCTAATTTGGGAACCCCTTCAAGCATTTTCGATACATCACTTATGAGATTATCATCAGAAGGATCTAAAATTTTCTTCATCATCGAATACTATTTTCTGATAAGAGAAACCAATTCTTCAACATCTTGTTTTAAATTCATATCCTTTGTCGGAAAAATATCTGGCAAAGTCAATAAATCAACTGTAAGTTCATCAATAGCATTGGAAATCAATTCGATTTGCATGAGAGGCCCCATCTTGCTTCCACTAGAACAATCTTCAATCAAAATCTTGGCTCACTGCAAAACTATATACAATTCTTCAAAGCACAACAAAGCAGAAGGCGAAAAATAGGTCAATTGATCACGAATCAACTCATCGAACAGGACTGAAAGCAGCTTCATTGAGTTTGTTGATTGTTGTTTGTAAAGTTTCCTTCAGGTATGTTGAATTATTGTTGATTTGTTTATGAACTTGAAACAAAAGAACTTGTAGAGCTTCTTTTAGTTTATACTATGTTTTTTTTTTTTTTTTTTGTTACTAATGCCCTGTTTAAAAAGGCAGTAAAGTATTACTCTGATAATCAGTAACATGTTGTGTAACATAATAATATGTTACTGTCAGACAGAGAAACATGGCATTGTTTACGTCAATTTTGACGATAATATATATATTTTAATTTTATAAGAATTTCATAGTTAACAAGGATCTTATTTGATAGATCTTGACAAGAGAATTCTAAAAATACTAATTTTATTAAAAACAAACATTTATATCAAAAATTATATTACTTTAAAGTTTAAAATATTAAGTTACTCTTGAGAATTTTTTAGTAATACTAATATGTGCTGGACTTTTTAAGAAAAAAAAATTTGTACATGTCCTGAATGCATTAAAAAAAATTTAAATTTTTTTTTAATAAAAATGTGGTTTCAAGATATATATATATATATATTTCGGGTAGTTAAGTCATAAATTTAAAACAAAAAATTTACACATCTACAAAGGGCATTCCCCATGTAATACAACAAATCTCACACCGCCCTCCTTAGAGGGGGGAGGACTAATACAAATAAAATGACTAATAAAAAATAACTAATTATAACCACTCAGCATTAAAAACCAAAATTGCCCATTGTAGACACCCCATTTTAGACAGCTCTTACGATATGGACGCCATCACATGCACACCTGATGATGAGTTTATATGCTCGCCAAGTGCTTGAAGTCCTCAACGGAATGCCACAACTTTGAGCCTTTCAAACTCTACATCCCTATTACCACATTTTTGGACCAAGTCTTGGTCTTTCAAGCCAGCAGTTGGTAGGCCACTTTTATGGGCTGCCGGCCATCACTGTTAGGCTGTCGGCCATCACTGTTAGGCTGCCGGCCACCAGTTTCTTTTGCAAATATTTTGTGCCAGCTGTTTTCGTAGTGTAGACACCCCATTTTTTATGTCCCTTTAAGACTTGGATGTTCTTGCAGGTACATCCAATGGCGAGTCTGATTGCTCGCCGAGCGCTCGAAGTCCGCAGCGGGACACCACAGGTTTGAGCTTTCCAAACCCTGCATCCATTTTGTCTCATCTTAGGACCATGTCCGGTGCTTCTCAGCTTGAAGTTGTTGATGGCTTGTCAGCCATCCTTGAAGGCTGCCGGCCATGGCTTTTGGCCTGCCGGCCATCAATGAAGCCATGCCGGCCATTAGTGTTTCTTGCAGATATTTTGTGATATTTTGTGCTAGCTGTTTGCACAGGTTTATGCATCTTCCAACACGTGTGTGGCTGGATCTTTGTGAGGAAAATTTGTGTTTTCTATATATAGGACCCCTCGCTTTCTTGTGTGGGGGTTAGAAAAATTGAAGACAAAAAATTTTCTCTCTCTAGATTTCTCTCTCTCTCTCTTACAATTTTGTGCCTTGAAGCTTGTTTTCTCTACACTTTTACATACACTACCTTCATCAAAGTTACTTCTCTTTGAGCTAAGGTTCATTGAGACTTGATTTGGGCTCTAGCAAGTGGTTTTAGCTTGGATTTGTCCCTAGAGTTGCTCTTTGCTTCAAGAGGTAGAACACTTGTTATTTAAGCTTGCTTTGAATACTTGTTTTGCCATCTTTTTCAACTGTTTTTGGCCTTGTTTTCAACTATCAAAAGCTCTATTTTTATGGCTTAAAAGTGTTGGTTTGAGGCCATTTTTAGTTAGGGGGTGGTCCACCCTTCTAGTCTCTTTGTTTGTTAAGCTTTTGTGCTATTATTCATCACTTTCAAATCAAATTTTTTGGGCCTTTTAACCATTGAATTTCAGAAGTCCAAAATTGGAGGGGTTAGCCTCCCCTCCTTGTTTCTTGTTTGCATGCCTAGTTAGCTTCACATGTTAGCATGTTTTTTTAGCTTAACTTGGCTTAAGTCCAGCATGTTTTAGCCTATGAAATAACCTATTTTGGCTTTGTTTTGGGCTGGTTAATTCATTTGAGTCTTGTATTGCATAGTTGTAGTGTATGCCCTTGCACTATCTTGGTGTTTTAAGGCTCTAAGCACCATTATTTTGAGTTGATAGCATGCTTTAGTGTTGTTTTGCATCTAATTTCAGCACTACAATCTCTGCAATCTCCCTCAATTCTTCACTCTTTTGTTTTCTTTGAAAGTGGTTTCAAACCACTTGTTTGCCTAAGTGTGAAATGGATGTGCTACACCTAATGGTTTAATCCCTTAGGGGGTTCATTACCAACATTGTAATGCTTCTTTCATGCCCAAAGCAACTTGTGGTTTGAGCCATCTTTCCATTTAGAGGACACTCACCCAATGGACAATTGATTAAAGAATGATTTGGTAATTAAAATGAGTAAACAAAAATGACAAGTAAAAGAGGCAAGATAAGCATGTCTTTGTGTTGCATTGCATGTGTTCAAACCGGATGTTAGTTTGAACAAAAGGAAAATGGGACATCACACACGCATCCACACTTATTACAGATTTGCCCTCGCTCGGAGGACCAAAAGAATAATACAATCCGAATAATGAATTACTGTCCTAGCTAATTAATTATTACAAAACTTCTAATTTAACAATTAAATGCAGAAAGAATGTGGCCGCAGCCCTGCCTCGGGATGCGCGAATGATGCATGCTTGATCCGGCTTCGCCCGGAAACTTGCTGCCATAGCACTCTGCCTTCTGTTTTTCACTGCCTTGCTTCTCTGAAGACCGCCAAAGTCCCAGGGTATCTTCTTCTATGAACACTGCAGAACACCATCGGCTAAGGGAAATGACCACCGGCCATGGTAAAGCCATCGGCTGCTAATGAAGTTATCGGCCATTCACCAATGGCCGGTCGGCACAAATGTTGCCGATCGGCAAAAACTTCCTCGCAGAAAACAGTTTTGACAGCAACAAAGGACAGGCAGTGTATGGCATGGAATTTCAAAGCAATGTGTGCATGGCCACACTCCCTATCATGCAATGGACTCAAGAGAGTGTGGCCCTTGACCTCGGGCCATCAATCACGCATTTCAATGCATGATGGCCCAAAAGCCAAGTGTGCAACTCAATGTAATGCATGGAACAAACAAATGAGCCAACACACCCTATCATATTGAGATCAAGGGCATCGGCGACCGAGGGTTGAGACGTGTTTCGTCACTTTGAGTACGAAACATACCTCACCCTCATGCTTGGTTTGACACCCCAAACCAAGCAATGCAATGCATGTATACAAACATGGCTTAAGCATGCAATATGAAGCCAGTTGACAAGCATGCTAAGTGTATGTGCCAATCATACAAGATGCAATGCCATGTAATCTATCATGCAAGCTAGGACATGAAATGCAACTAGCTAAATAATGTGCACATGTGCAAGCATGATACAATACAAGCATGAAACCAAAGTAATGCAACATGATCATGAAATGGTGGACTTAAACAGCAAAGGGCAGACCTCAACCCATCCCAAAACAATGGCCAAACATGATGCATAAATGGGGCCTAAGCTAGCATACAACAATGGCCCCGAAAGCAAGATATTGAAGCAAACTCTAGATTCTGGCCCCGAAAAGAGAAGGGGCCTCCTACAATATTGAAGAGGGGCCAAAAATATGATGTTTTACAGTTTATGACAAACCCCAAAAACAGATATAAGTATGCTCAAAATGCTATGCAAAATAAGGGCCAAAATGGAGATAAAGAAGCAACTGATACATGCTGGTCCCAAATAGGTAAGGGTCCTTCAACAATGTTGAATAGGGGCCCAAATATGACTTTTTACAGTTGATGGGCGAGCCCAAAACAGTGTACAACTATGCTCAAAATGCAATGCAAGATATGGCCTAAAAGAGAGGCTACAACACAAAGTATACAAATGATGCTCCAAACAGCAATAGACCCTTAATGAAACATGGAGAGGGGGTCAAAAAAGTCCATTTTCAAGTTTGGAACTAGTCCAAAACAGAAGCTCAATAGGCTATGAATCATGCAAAAATGGGGCTAAATATGGATATCAAAGAAAGTAGCACATGGAGACTCAAACTGTGATGAGACCTTCTACAATGTTGAAGAAGGGCTCAAAATAAGCCTATTTACAGTTTACAAAATGCTTCAAAACAGATTACACACAGGCCTAAATGCTACCAAGAAATAGGCATATAAGAGGGATAATGAAGCAAGTGCAAATGGAGGCCTCAAACAGTGAGAGGCCTTAATGAAGATGAAATAGAGCTCAGAAAATGCTACGTTCAGTTATGGCCGGAGCTCAAATACAAGCAAGAATGGCTAAGATAGGATACAAAATGGGCTCAAAATAAGGGAAAGGTACTCAGCCTTGTAGAACAACCCTTAGCTACCTTTTGGCTTGAGAAGTGGTGCCTCCTAGCCTATGAGAAGACCCTCCAAGCTGCTGGAATGGAGGTGGTGGGGGTGGTGCTAGGTGTGTGTAGTGCAAAGGGCCAAGAGTAATGGACTTTTGAGCTTTGGAGAAGGGAGCTATGGAGGATATGGAGGAGAGTGTTATATATCAGATATATATCTATATATCTCTGGTTTTTTGCTCCACCACCAACCCTTTTACAATGGAGGAGGAGAGCTCCTTATATAGGCAAGACTAAGCTTCTAACAAGCTACAAAGGGTCAAAGGGGTCCAAGCTTCTAAGAGAAGCTATCCCAAAGGGTGCAAGCTTCTTGAGGAAGCTTGACCCTTTGTCAAAGCTTCCAAAGAAGCTTGATCAAAAGGGTGCAAAAGTTGGATCAAAAGGGGCAAAGGCTCAAAATGGCCACACATGTGGATGGGGGTCGGGTCTGTGCATCCCAGCTGGCACAGCTAGCATACCACAATGCCTGGATGGTGCAAAAAGGTCAAACCGGCCAGAAAGGAGGTCGCCGGCCAAAATAAATGGCCGGTCGGCACAATATATTGCCGGTCGGCCAAATAGATTGCCGATAGGCCCTTCCAAGGTCAAAAAATGGCTGGTGGGTATCCAAATTGAAGCCCCGGAAGTTAGCTTTCCAAGGCGCAAACCTTGCATTAAAATTCCTCCTGTGCAAAAAGTTATGCCCTTTTTGGTGAAGCCGCGCAGATTCGATCCAACCAGGACGATACCCAACTTCAACCAATCATATCTCCCCCACCCGAACTTGGCTCTAGGAGATTCTTGAATGAGAAATGAAGCCCCGAAGTCTTCTTTCCAACGGTGGTGGCCTCATAGCTCAACTCCAGTGTATAGACAGATAAGCTTGATTTAGCGAGGACTGCTCGTCCCTCTCTTGGCGATCCTTGCCGAACTTCTTCTCCAACCTGTTTTCTCCCCTCTTCTCCTCTTTCTTCTTCAACTTCAAACCCCTAAGTAAGGTGTTTTGAAAGATTTTTCAAAGATTTCATCTCTCTTTCATTCATTTCCACTTTGTCCTTGCTCGGTTACCGAAAAGCGCATCTTTTGACAAAATGTGAGCCTCGGAACATTGTAGAAACTTTATTTTCAAAAATGTTTTGAGAGAGAGTTTTTAAAGTCTAACAAACCATTCAAAACAGCTTTGGTCCAAAATGGGGTGTGAAGTTGAGATTTTTCTCTCTCCTTGCCGAAGAAAATGAACCTTTCGCCTGCACATCTTTCTCCACCAAGTAACCCATCAGTAGCACCCAAGTCTTAAGGGCAGTCAAAAATGGGTGTCTACACAGAGTATGTGGCATGTATTGCTGGATTAGAAGCTGTTCAAGAACTAGGGGCAAAACGGTGGATGTCATCGGCGACTCGAACCTTGTTGTATCTCAAGCCAAAGGAGATTGGAAAGTTAAAGAAGAAAAGATGAGAATCTATCACCAGACCTTGGATGTTCTGATTCCTCGGTTTGAGAAACTGAATTTCGCTCATCTGTTAAGAGAGAACAATAGGTTCGTTGATTCATTAGCAACTCCATCTTCTATGATAGACATTTCTTTTGGAGTCCAGATGCGTCCGATCATCATTGAACAGAAATTTGTGCCGGCCTACGAGTTGATTGCTGCCATAGACGAGGTACAAGATGAGAACCCTTGGTATTACAATGTCTGGAACTTCTTAGAAAAAGAGGCGTATCCACGAGGGGCAAATGCCAAAGATAAGAGGGCAATTCGAAGAATGGCTGCTCAGTTCATCGTCTGTGGGGGTAAACTGTACAAGAGGGGTCATCTCGGGATGCATAAGTTGTGTGTTGATGCTGAAGAATCCAAGCGCCTGATGGAGGCCATCCATGGAGGAGAGTGTGGAGCGCACATGAACGGAGTGATGCTAGCCCGAAAAATTCTCAGACAGGGTTATTACTGGTCCACCATGGAGGAGGATTGTATTGGCTTTGTCCGGTGATGCCACAAATGTCAGATCCATGCAAACCGCATGAACATTTTGCCGTCGAAGCTGTACAACATGACTTCGCCATTGCCATTTTCAGTTTGGGGGATTGATGTAATTGGGGCTGTCACCCCGAAGGAGTCCAACGGGCATGAGTACATTCTGGTAGCGATAGACTACTTTACGAAGTGGGTTGAGGCCCAACCTTACGCGGTGTTAAAGGCATCGCATGTTGCTAAGTTCATCAGGAACAACATCACCTGTCGCTACGGGGTCCCGAATGAGATTATTTCGGATAATGGTTCCCACTTCAAGAAGGAGGTGATCGATTTGTTAGAGAAGTACAACGTGGCTTTTCATAAGTCATCTACATATCGGCCGCAAACGAACGAAGCAGTTGAGGCCACCAACAAGAACATCAAGCATATTCTGCAGAAGATGGTGGAAACCTACAAGGACTGGCCAGATAAACTGCCATTTGCTCTTTGGGGCTACTGGACTTCAATTCGAACTTCTACTGGGGCGACTCTGTATTCCTTGGTCTATGGAATGGAGGCTGTTCTACCTATCGAAGTTGAGGTTTCGTCATTACAGGTATTGGCTAAGTGTTAGATAGCTGAGGCAGATTGGCAGCAAGCAGGTTCGAAGAACGAACTCATGCTGTTTGACGAAAGAAGGCTGAAAGCACTGTATCATGTTAGGGTTCCAACGAAGAATTGCCAGGGCTTCAACAAGAAGGTTAAGTCCAGGAATTTGAAAGAAGGGGATCTTGTGCTCAAAGATAATCGAGCTCCCATCCACGACCCTTGGGGCAAGTTCAGACCCAATTAGACTGGTCCTTACATTATCAAGTCTATCTAGTCGGGTGGAGCTATCGTTCTGATGGAGCTAGATGGCCTAGATTTCTCCCAACCGATCAACATGGACAAGTTGAAGAAATACTTTCCCTGAGTGGCTCGCTAGGTTGAAAACCCGAAAGGGCGACCTAGGCAAAAGTTAGAACGTGAAAAATTTGAAATTCTAAAAACTGAGCTCGCAAGGTTGAAAACCCAGAAAGGGTGGCCTTGGCAAAAGTTAGAGCACAAAAGGAGAGTGTTAATACACGATTGAACCCAAACCGAACTATGTAAGGCTTGATTCCCATCTTTGGGATACGTAGGCAACTTCATTTTGAAGTCCAGCCATAAACACTTCCCCGATCAACTTTGTCCATGTGATCATGTTTGGTCATCTTTGTCTATTCTGCGTTCAAGAGCTCGGTTGTGATCTCCAGTGCAATGCTATTCAGACTAGGGGCAACTTTCCAGTTGCTGGAATCCGAGGTTGTACATCTCAGTGATAGATCTTGGGCATGTCCAGTTGTGATCCATATCGAAAAGGGTTTTGAAAAGTTTTAATAAAAGTTGACTTTGCTCAAATTAATCTTTTTACGACTTAGACCATTTTTTGGACCAAACAAAAAATTTTCAGTACCCATAACCTTCAATTACATTGATTTCAGTACAGAGTTCTCCTACTCTTGAATACAAATTGAAGTTGCTTTTTATTACATTCATAAAGAAAACTTGAAAGTACTGATTAAAGCAAATAAACTCGGGGCATAGTGAGGTGTTCCTGCGTCCCCTCCCAGAGCTTGTGGAACCCTCTGATGCCAAAGTAGGCCCAACCTGTGCCTTTTCATCAAGCCAAGCTGTGCACTCATCAGAGAGAATGCAACTGAAAGTGGGAACGGGGGCCAGAAGCTCTCTTGTCCTCCACGCTGTGGCATACCAAGCTAGTTGTTCACCTTGGACAGGAAATGAAGCAGGGTACTCTATCCCTTCTTCTGAACAAGTCTGATCATGTCCGAACTGGTGTCAGAATCAGAATGGAAAATAGAACACACAGTGTGTCAGGCCAATCAACTGAATCCCAAGTTGCCGGGACAAGCTGTAACTCATTGCCGGCAGATTGAGCCAAGGGCAGTGCCAAGTAATACTGGTAGCGGATAGACTGCACATCCATTCACACCACCATCCTTCATCAGGGGCATCGACTAGACGTTGCCGGAAGAAATAGCCGCGAGCTGAATATGCTGGGCATAAGTCCACAACCTTCAACTTGTCCATCAACCATATCTGGGGAGGGATGAAAAATGAGAGATTAAAGAATAGAGAGGTGTATGTGGAGAGAAAAGTAAGAAAAAGGGTTTTGAGAGAAAAACCGAGCCTGAGGACCGAGTGATGTGAGAAATATATATGAGATAGGGTGGGAAACATTACCTGCAGCAGCAGTGGACTCCCCGCGAATCTGGTCGTCTCCCGGCGGTGGAAAGCATCCAAGCCCATCAATGTCTCAGCTAGTGACATGGCAATGCAACTCTAGCCCTCTTTTAAGCCTTGGGCAACCTCAATCAAACGGACGCTAGACCTCCCGGAGCCTGAGGCAAGCAAGAAATGAGACAGCATGCACAAGCAAAGGGCATGTCGCCGAAAACCCTGCCAGTGATGATCGTCGTGGTCACCGGCATCAGAAAACTAATGAGTCAAGCTGGGGATATCCAATTCCCCAACGTGGATCAAAGACCGAGCGTCATGCATAGTAAGCCCGCACATCCGTTCTAAGGCTTGGATGTGGCCGAAGGGGAATTGTGGCAAGATTTCTTTGTCGCGCTCGGACTCCATCAAAGCTTGGAAGTCTTCAATAGTGGGACACATTTCTTGTCCGCTAAAGCTAAAAACGTGCGTAATCGGATTCCAATACCTTGTCGCGGCATGAAGGAATGGAGAACGCAGCGGGGTGCGGCTCAATAGTGCATTTATTCCGAAGCCCCGAAAATTCAGCTTTTCCGAGCCATCCAAGTTGGCAATCCAATTTGTGAGATTTTGGACAAGAAATCCCTCCATTTGGTGCAAAAACAGTGTTGAAATGGAGAAACTACGAAGCTGGGGCTTTTGTAGAAGATAAGATGTTGAGTGGAAGACATGTGGCGGCATTTTGGAAGTTCTTGCCATTTTTGGCCAATCGGCCAGTAATGATGGCCGACCGACCATCTTTTTGGCCGATCGGCTAGTTTTTGTGGCCGATGGTCATTTCTTGTGGCCGATGACCTCCTACCTTGGCCGATGGCCCTTCCTTTGTCCTCTGAAGTTGTCCATGTGTTGGAGGAGTTGAGAACTTGTGATTTGTTCCACTTCGAATGCCTTTTTGCGACGATTTTGCGAAGTCGCGCCTGTGTTTCTTCAATTCGTTTATTGAGTTATTGTATTTTGTTTATCGAGTTGTATTTTGAGGTGATTGTTAAGTTCTTGTCTTGCTTGTCGAGTTGTATTTACATTTGGTTAGCATGTCAAGTCCTTGTTTTGCTTATCGAATTGTTTTGTTCTTTCAGTTGTTAGTTGGTTCATTACCTGATTATGGCAATGCAATTCGAGCGTGTGATTTTCAAACAAAGTTCAATCTCATTTACATGTTGTGTGATGCGATGCGATGCGATGCTTAGAATGTACAAATGTAACATTTTTTCAACAAAAAGCTATTTTTCATTCCATCATGTTCTTTTTTTGCAAAAGTACAGAGTTTTAAAGAACATAAATCTACCTGACGCAGTACAATGTGCAAAAACTACTAGCAAAAAGAAAATAAAGCATCTCAATCAGCATCCAAATCGGCGCCAGTCGCCTCAAGTGCGGGAATCCCTCATTGTCCTCTTTCGGGACGAAGGTCCAGGATCACCACCGTCAGCTCCGCTGCTAGCGTCTGAACCCAAGCCATCTCTAGCCTCGTCTCCATCATGAGAAGACTCCGACTGTGGGCTCACTGCCTCCTCGTCAGACTCATCGTCATCTGTGGCAGGCTCCCATGAACCGCTCTCAGTACGAATACGCCTATGTTTGCCTCGGCTGTGTATCGTCATCCCTCGTCCGGCTCCCCCTACTGCTCTGGGAAGCACTGAAGGTCCCGCCGAGGCACCCGCTGTGGCTGGTATTTGGAATGAGGCTTGAAAAGAACAATTTGGCGAATGCATTAGTTATGCTATGCGAAGTCGAGTATGGTATCGAATACAGTGTATGATTATAGTGTATGAATGTCGTGAGCAGTGTATGATTATAGGGTATGAATGCTGAGAGCAGTATATGAGTTACAGTGTATCAGTGCCGTGAGTGGTATGTGAGTACAGTGTATCAAGTGCCGTATTGATAATGTAATGCATCAGATCAGTATGGAACAGATTATGCAAAGTTTTGGGACTGAGGTTGAAAGAACTCACCGGGATACCGTAAATGCTCAGCAGGTCTATGCTCCTCTGTAGCATCCCCATCACTGAGGCTGACAACTCGAGAGCCTGCCCAGTGTACTCGATGGAAGCCTGCAAAAGTGTTGAAGTAATTAGTATTCTGCGGGGTATCAACTGAAATAAAATGACTGTACAGAATGAAAAGTGTAGCACATACTGGGGTCGAGCCACGAAATCCGACGAGCTCATGATCAGCTGGAGGAGGGCGATGGGTATCTAATAAGTCTGTCCAGCCTGTCCTCGACATGTCATGGTGGTGGGCAAGCCTGGCCACTCTGCTCTCTGTCCCCTTCGGGAACCCCTCCTGCTACGGGCCTAAGTCGCCCTTGATGCTCTCGCTCCTCCCGCTGGGGCTGCAGGCCTCTCTCTCTCTCAGCTCGGCGAGCACTGGTCAGAGGCCACATGAGATAAGTTTAGATGAAGTCAGCGTAGTCGCCCTCATCTCTGAAAAAGTCGGTATCCCAGCCTATCGTGAAATCGATCATCTCCTGCAGGGTGTACCTATCGGTGGCCCTCGTATGGGTGAGAGGTGGCCTCGGGACTATCTGCTCAAGCAAACCAAGGGTCTGACGCAGGAAGCGCTCTCCAAAATACCATGCCCGACAGACCGGACCCTCCAGCAAAACCCGGAACTGGGCAGTCTCCCAAGCACCCATGTACTGGTCTCTCACTGCATCAGGCAGCACCGCCCAGGGCTGCCAGGTGATCTACAAATGATAGATGTACAGGTTGTTATCTGCTATCGAAAGTGCAATATGAAGCAAAGTTCAAAATGAACTGTAAGGTTTGAAATACCTCTGCTGCGGCTACAGTATCGAAGTATCTGTGGAAGAACAAGAAAGACTCTTGCGGCCTCCGCTCGCATCTCCCGTCATACCGATGTGAATATGGAACCATGGGAGGTGTCTCCACCTCCGGCTCTGGAGCAAGCCTCGGGAAGTAGGCATACACCCACAACTACAGAATGTAAAGGGGCGACAATGAGTATGTTTATTAGTAAAGCAGCATACAGATGAAGCAGAAATCAGTGTATAATGTGCAGTGTATCGTGCAATGTGTGAAGTGTCTTGTGCAGTATGTGTAGTGTAAAGCAGATTGCATGTATGCAGTGTGTGTGGTGTACAGATAGTGTAAAGCAGGACTGTAAAAACAGAAATGAAAGGTGTACCTCCCAGGCTCGCCAGTAGCCTCCTAGCAGATGCCTGCTCCGGCTAGATGAAGAGCTCATGTATCCGTACAGCGTGGCCAGGCCTGTGCCGCCCTAGTCATAGCGCCCGATGCGAGTCACATCTACCAGTGCGCTCAATAGATAGAGGCCGACGGTGTTTGCCCGGTCGGGGAAGAGAGTAGTGCCCAGTACGAACATGAGGAACCCCCGGGCGTAGCGCTCTATCTCCTCGCGAGTCGTTGGTATCTGTATCCTAAACTGGTCCTCGAACCATGACTATCTCACAAACCCCGGTCGGGAGAGAGGTGGACGAACACCGAGCAAGAAGATCTGGGTAGCATCCCACTCACCCATGTCGGTGTCGAAAGGGATCGGATCACCCCATACTCCGATGCCAGTGAGCATGGAGAAATCGAAGGGAGTCATCGTCATCTCCCCTGTGGCAGAAAGGTGGAAGGAGTCGATGGTGTCCCACCACCTCTCCACTAGCACGCCTAGAAGGGGCCTACTCACAGTGAGGCGCGAGAGTCCCATGCAGAAAATGTCGAAGCCGGCCTCGTCGACGATGTGACGAACCTCATCAGGTAGTTCCATATACCAGTCGCGTGCAATGTTATTCCCATACCCCTAGAAGGCATGGGAATCTCCCTGTGTTCAAAGCCAAACAAATGTGAAGCAGTGTCAGAAATACAGTGTTTGAACATGTCCAGAATTGATAAAAATACAGTGTGTGTGCATATGTTTGAGTTGACACAGTTATCATATATCAATATGCTCGGAATGAACTAGGCATGCGGTGTACAAGTGTATTTGGGTTAATCAAATGCAGAGTGATATTGGCTATCCGAAGCATATAACCTACATTGCAGAAAGTAAAGGGCAAGAGTATACCTCAGCGGCGCCATAAGACAAGTGCAACTTCGGCTCGCGTAGCAAGAGCTCCAATGGCGCACCTTGCACAAAACTCCTGAACTGGCGAATACTGTCGGGAGGCAATACATGTACCTCGGGCTCATACGTCGCCAGGTCAAATAGCCGGACACTGAGAGGTAAAAGCTCGACCTCGGGATCCATCTCCATCCCTGGAGGAGCCCCACCCAGTGGAATATCATCCGCCATCTCGAGGAGAATGAGAAAATGGTCGTGGGTATGGAAAATGGGCAAGAATGCCAAAAGTCAACTGAAAGTCAACCCCGAGGGGTGAAAAATGGAGGAAAATGACAAGGGTCGGAAGAGGGCACAAAAATCAAGGTAAACTCAGGAGAAACAAACCCCAAGCGATGGAAATCAAGAATGTGGCACCGAAATCACTTTTCAATCGGTTCAAAGTGTGTAAAACAATGAGGGTTTCGCAAATCAGAAGTTGTGGGACGCTCGAAAACGGGGGAAAAACTCAGATCGAAGGGAGGAAAATGGCCTTGAGGGGTAGAACAATGGATTTCGGCTATGGAGAAGTGAGGAAACAGGGTTTGGAACCCTATACTTAAAGACCCGAGGTGAATGGACAAAATTGCCCCGAATCTACCACTTTTGGCGGATCGGCTAAATTGTTGGTCGATAATCTCTTTTTGTGGCCGATGGATGGCCGATGGCCCCCCCTTGTGGCCGATGCACCTCCAATGCCCTTATTTGGGGTAGTTCTGTTGTTTGGTACCATCATCTCTCAAGAAAGTGCAAGAAAATACACTTTTGAAGCTTAAGCTGGCTCCGTGGTGACCTCCAACCGTGTCTTCCTTGTGCGGCACTCGGTACGCATGAGGTGTATCCTTTTTCATATCCTTTTGTATATTGCAAGCTTTGAAAATTGCTTTGAATATGTTGCATTACATTGAGTATACCTCTTCTCGTTTTGAAGTTGCATCTCAACGTTGTGGTTAACATGCCTTTACCGTTCTTACACTGAATATGTGCATCTCAATGTCGTTGCATTGTCGTGCACACTTCATCCGCGTTGTCATGCACCCTTAGGTTGCATTGTCTTGCACCCCTCCATCCGCATTGTCGCGCACTCTTAGGTTACATTGTCTTGCACCCCTCCATCCGCATTGTCACTCACCCTTAGGTTGCATGGTCTTGCACCCCTCCATCCGCGTTGTGGCGCACTCTTAGGTTGCATTGTCTTGCACCCCTCCATCTGCGTTGTCACGCACCCTTAGGTTGCATTGTCTTGCACCCCTCCATCCGCGTTATCGCGCACTCTTAGGTTGCATTGTCTTGCACCCCTCCATCCGCGTTGTCGCACACTCTTAGGTTGCATTGTCTTGCACCCCTCCATCCGCATTGTTATGCGCACCCTTTGGTTGCATTGCCATGCACCCCTCCATCCGCGTTGTCACGCACCCTTAGGTTACATTGTCTTGCACCTCTCCATCCACGTTGTCACGCACACTTGTTGCATTATCGTGCCCACCCTACTTGCGTTGTCATGCACATTACTTGCATTGTCATGCACATCCTACTTGCGTTGTCGCACACACTCGTTGCATTGTCATGCACATCTATCCTACGTTGTCGCACACGTTACTTGCATTGTTATGCACCCCCTTTTACTTGCATTGTTATGCACGTTTTACTCGCATTGTTATGCACCCTCTTTACATTGCGTTGTCGCGCACGTTCTACTTGCATTGTTATGCACACTTTACTTGCGTTGTCACGCACGTTCCACTTGCATTGTTTTGCAACCTTTTCACTTGCATTGTTATGCGCGATCTACCTACATATGTTTCTACTATATTGTATCTATCAAAGTTTCTTTTTGTGCTGGCATGATATTGTATCTACGGTTCATTTGAAGTTAGTCAAACCAGACAATGTTGTATGTGTTTCAGTCAGAGGAACTCTAGGTGAGATTGTTCCTATTTTCGCTTAAAATGTTGTATTTATTTTGCATAAATGTCGCATCACAGCTTTCTTTGCATAATCATAAGTTATGTTCCACATCGTGCATGTCATTTGCATTTTTGCCCCTGCCTGCGGGCGCATCTCTTTGTTATCTTGTATGCTTGTCTAAGTCTTCGGCCTCGTCAAAAATGGGTCGTCTCTAGGCTTTGACATTCACTCCCGTCATCTTATGACTTTCGAGTTCTGTCAAAGAGGAGCAACTGTAGACACCCCATTTTTGACCGTCCTCAAGACTTGGATGTCATCATTTGAACACTCGATGATCATCCATGCTCGTGTTCGTTTTGAGTTCCCAAAGGCCTCGGCTGCGCGCCTTGCCTTAGAACCTCTCAACTTGTCTGTTTTGTGCTTGGTTGTGGACCAAGGACTTATGGTTTTGTTTTTGAGGGAAGAGGGTGGCTTGTTAGCCATCCCTACAACCCATTGGCCAAGCCTTGTGCTTATCGGCCATGTTTTCTTGTCATCGGCCATTGGTGATGGTCGATCGGCACTCTTTTTGGTCGATAGGCCATTTTCTTGGCCGAGACCCTTTTTTCTGCTTTTGCAGATATTTTTCTTCCAGCTGGTGCCAACTGTTGGTCACTTGGTGTATCCTCCATACACGTGTATGGATGGATTCAAACCAAGTCCTAGCTTGTTCAACAAGCTTGGGACTTGATTTTCTATAAGAAGGGAGACCCCTCTCCCTTTCCAGAGGTTCTGAAAATCTAATATAGAAGATATATCACTCTCTCTCTATATATTTCTTCCTCTCTCTCTATATTGTGTTAGTTTGTGCCTTAAAGTGAGATTTCTCTTCATTTTTGCACTACAACACCTAGCAACATACCACCATCTTTGAGATGAGGTTCTTGGGAGTGTTATTTGAGCTCTGAAAGTTGGTTTTTGCCTCAGAGTTTGCTAGTTTCAAAGTTGTGCTTCAAGGGTGAGTGTATTCCCCTTTTAAGCCTTTGTTTGTATACTATATTGGCCATCCTTGCATATTGTTTTAGGCCTTGCTTTCAACTGAAAAAAGCTTTGATTCTAAGTGTTTAACATGTTGGTTTGACACCTCTTTGGTGTTGGGGGTGACCTACCCCCTTTAGAGCCTTGTTTGGCCTTGTTTTGAACCATTACTTTAGACCTTTGTTCTAGCCTTCGTTTGGCCTTTTCACCACTGAATTCCAGAGGAATTTCAGTGGTGGAAATGTGGTTTTGAGGCCTCAAATAGGAGGGGGTTGTCCCCCCTCTTCTTCTCTTGTGTGCTTGTGGTATTGGCTCACCAAGTTGGCATGTTTTATACCTCTTTGTGGCTCCATTTCAGCATGTCCGAGGCTTTGTTTTGCCATGCTATAGCCCTATTTTGTCTTGGCTTGATCATATCATGCATGCTCCTTGCACTTGTAGTGCATTTGCATTCATTAGCCTAACATGCTTTGTGCTTTAAGCTATGGTTTTAGCATGATTTTGGCTCAACTCAAAGAAGCTTTTACCCATATTTCAGTATGCTTAAGCTCTGTTTGAAGTTATTTTGGTCATGCATGTCATGCTTCGTATAGCCATAATGCATTCTTGCTCATTAGCTTTGAATTTCATGGTCTCTAGCACGGCTTACTTGAGTTGTTTCCATGCTTTGGTCTCATTTCTACCATGATTTCAGTATATATAGTGTGGCCATACACTCTCATGCCCCACTATTTCAATGCTTTTGGTGAGTCTTGCTTTATGCCTTAAGCATGAGTCTATATGCATGCCTTATTGCCTAAACTTGTGGGCTGCCATATCAGTGCATTTCTGGTGTTATTCTGACATGCCATAACTCTGATTGTTGTTGGTATAGTCATCTCATGCTTGGTTTTGGTGGGCATAGTGTAATCCTCTTCATTGGCCTTGTATGCGTCATGTTTTGTGTTCACCATGCTAGCTTGTTTTGGCCTCATTCCATGCATGTTTTGGCCTTATTTTGACTTGCCTTGGCACTGTTTTGAGTCGCCTTGGCCCTTTGGGGCTTGATTGATATGGCCATGGTGTAAGTCCCTTGGCTAACTTTAAGCTTTACGCCCACTAGCATGCTTTGTTTGTCATGTGTGCACGATTTGGCATCATTGCTTGCATGATTTCAGAGCTTATTTCATCGTCACACTTGCACATATTCCACTCTTTCATTATGCTTGAGGGTTGTGACTTCCACGCCTTGTTTGCGAATCAATATGTGTGCATGCTTGCATTTGTTCTTGGGCCTCATTTTCAGCATGTTTTTGGCCATTGTATTGGCATGCATGAGGCTTGGGTTGGGATTGGTCTAGCCCATTAAATATTGCATTACATGGCCCTTACCATTGCATTGTTGTTTGCATATTGTTACATACTTGGTACATTGCATGTTTGTTTCATTCCATGATTTTTTGTATGCTTGTTGCATTGCATTGTGTGTGCATGCCTTGCATTGCAATGTGTTTGGGTCGGATGTTGATCCAAACATGGGGAACGAGAGGCGTTTCATACTTGAAGTGATGAAACGCACCTCATTTCTTAGGTCGCCAACCCTCTTGATCAAGCATGATAGAGGTGTAGGCTCATTGTGTCTTTTGTGCATCCATTTGACATTGATTTGTGCACACTTGGCTCCTTTGGCCATCATGCATTGAGATGCGTAATTGATGGCTCGAGAGCCGAGTACTACACTCCTTTGAGCAAGTGACATGATAAGGAGTGTGGTCGTACGCACATTTTCTTGTAAATACACTGTCATGCCTCTGTTAGTGCTCTGTTGCAGCAAAAGGAGAATTTGCAGGAAGTAGTGGCCGATCGACCATCAAAGTTGGCCGATAGCCGTAAACTCTAGCCGATGGCCACTCCCTTTGGCCGACCACCTCTCAGCATGTCCATAAGATGGATCAGAATCATCTTGGAGGTTGGCACAGTTTTTAGAAGTCTAAAACAGTGCAAACAGAGGCAACGTGGGGCACGGTAGTGGATTTCCGAGTGAAGCCAACCGAGCACGCATGCATCCTTCATCACGAGGCCATTTCAGTGCTTTTGGTAACTTAGAATAGTTATTTGTTTCGATTTGGTTGTGTAACAATTAATTAGCTTGTTAGCTAGTTAATTTTGGTTTGTAATTAATTAGCTTAGCGTCTCTAGTTAACTAAATTCATTCGGACCCTCCGTCGAGAGGGCCAACTATTGTAATAAGTGTGCGTGTGTGTGATGCATGTCATCAAACCCCACGTCTTTCTCCCTTTTATTTACCAGCTTTCGATGGTTAGTTTTAGGGCATGTTTCAATTAGCATCCTTATGCTTTGCATGTTTGCATTCATTCATCTGTCTTGCATGCACCGGGCTCGGCGCATCATACTAATTATATCGTATTTCAATACCAATTTGAATACATGTATCAAGTGTAGCATTCACATGACATCATAGAATAGCCGAGCCTATCTTAGTAGCATTTTTGCATGTGTTGCATTAGGCATTGCTGACATAGCTAGGATCATGCATCGATTACTAACTAGCTTCTTTTTTGGCTCGGAGTACACTGTGAGTGTTTTCGCTTTAGCATCCTTGCATGCGTATAAGTGACTACCATGATAGCATGCTTGCCATGAGGCTAACTGCTTGAATGCCTGTGGGTGGAGGCTTGATTGCCTGGATTGGAACAACTCGATGATTGTGAGTTTTTAAGCCCACTTGAAGTGGCAAAATCATGTTTTCTTAAGCCCACTTGAGGGTGGCAAATCCACGTCTTAGCCTACTTGCGAGTAGCACCTTCAAACCACTTTAAAAAACAGACATGAGTTGTTTTGTTCCAATCCGCGTGATTGACTCTATACTTGTATGCTGTGCGCATCACATAGTAAGGTTAGCTAATAAACCGGAATAAGAACGCATGTGTTTTCAAAAACATCATATCTTGTTAATAGAGGCCGATCTTTGATCGGACGAGTGGGGGTGCTCATTCCATGACCTTCCCCCCTCGTACCCAAGTTCCCAAGCCGAGGCAACTTTGGTGATGATGGACACGTGGCCTTAGGCACGAGTCAAGGTTTCCTAAATTTTCCAAAATAAAATATTTAGGTGGCAACTCTGAAATCTGGCAAAGCAATCCATGTTTGGCACTTCTTGATTAAAATCGATTTTCCAAAACGATTTGCCGGATTTGGACTCTTTGGTGATTTATCAGTCTTACATTGCACTTTGTGATATTCGATTCAGAACCGTGACAGGAGTCCAAACTATAGTAGCTAAGAACAACGATTCGCGCCCTCACGCGCGGAGCGGAGTGCTGGGCAGTCTACAAATGGTAATTCCTCCATATTGGCCGGTGGATACTGTGTCATTTGAATAGGTGACTGGTCTTGAGCTGGACTGGAAGTAGGCGATTGTTCCCAAATTGGACTGAACACAGGTGAGCTGAGAGGTGATTGCTGGAAGAACTGGATTGGTGAATTCTGTCTAACCCTCTTTCGTCTTACAACTGGTGATAGCGAAGCAATCACGGGTTGTCCCCGAACAAGATCCCCGACTTGGGTCCAGAGTGCTTGGGGGATATCCGAACCTTCTGAAGCTATGGTTTTAAACTACCTAGCAAAAGAAATAAAGGAAAAGAGCAGTAATCAGAAACCGCACAGTACCTCAGCTAAGATGTTATCAACACAAACATGATCAAAGCTGTAGGACTATACTCCACATTGAATCCTGCCCCAAAACAGATACCAACTATGCAACTGATATGCATATTCCTGTACAGTTTCATTGTAAAGCACGTACTAGTTAAGAGAGAACCAAAACACCCCTATGATGGGGGAGGGTTACCCTGTCCCAGTTTCGTCATGAACTAGGATTCACTATTTTAATCAACCAATTTCACACAATCCTGTGGTCGGGTGAGCATCTTGTCCTAGTTTGGAACAGTCTCTATGGCTTTCCATATGCAACTAGGTTAAATGGTCAAAATAGGGGTACCTTGGCAAGACTATCTAATATACTGCTCACACCTAACACCGAGAAGTGAAAGGAGGATCAAACGGTACAACGGTAGTCCATATCCAAGGGTTGTGTTCCCAATATGGCAGAGCCCACGACCGGTCAGCCTTTTGGCAAACTTTTGGGCAAGCCTCTGACAAACCATCCAGGAATAGCAGATGACAAACACAGTGACTTTAAACGCACCAATGCAAATGCGATGCAAAAAACATATATATGTAGATAAAATCTCACATCATGAAGTTCAAGTCAAATTCTCTAAATCCCCAGCAGAGTCGCTAGAACTGTAGCTTGCTTTTTGTGCTCCTTTCGGATACGACTAGCCCTACAGTTTGGACTCTCATGGTTCTGAATCAGATTTCACAAGTGCAATGTGAAATAGATAAACACAAATGAATCCAAATCCAGAGAATCTTTTGGAAAATCGATTTTGAATCAAAAATGTCAAAAATTGACTGCTTTGCCAATTTTCAGAGTCACCACCTAAATATTTTTGAAAAATTTAGGAAACCTAAGACTCATGCCAAAGGCCACTTATCTGTCATCACCAAAGTGTCTCGGCTCGGGAACTTAGGTACGAGAGGGGAATGTCATGAATTGAGTACCCCACTCGCCCAATCAAAGATCGGCCTCTACTAATCATGATGTGATTCTTATTTACATTATATGCTCTTGTTCCGATTATTAGGCTATTGTTGTTATGTGATGCACACAAGTATAGACTAATTCGCAAAAGTTAGAGCACTTTGATTTCATGTTTGCTTGAAAATTGTTTGAGTACGAACCACTTGAAAAAGTGAGTTCATATGTACATTTAATCAAATCATCCCAATTTGAGCAATTAGCCTTCACCCACAGGCATTCAAACAAGTATATCATTTAAGCAATTAGCCTCATGGTAATCATGCTTGACATGGCAACAGTCACATGCATGCAATATGCTAAAGCAATAAATACTTACCCCAATTCCCATGGCAAGCCAAAAAAAGAGAAAATAGTTAGAAAAAATGCATGATCCTAACTAATGAAATATGCCTAATGCAACACATGCAATATGCAATTAGAAGTTCGGCTACTAGCACGGCATGCGAATCGATTTGATAGCATGTGGTTTTAAACACATTTTTAAAGAAGTATTTAAATGACAATGCTTGTTAGAATGATGAACCAAACTTCATGCATGCAAGACTAATGGATGCTTTATACATGGAAAATGCTAAAATAAACATGATGTTCTAAGCTACCCATAATAAGCAATTTAAATAAAATGGAGAAAGACGTGGGGTTGGAAGACATACACAATATTACAATTTTGCCCTCACGCAAGAGGGTCCGAATAAATGTCCCAGCTAATTACCGAATTAACTAACTATTACAAATCAAATGAAATAAATTAACTACACAAGCTATTTATTACAATTGGAATTAAACTAATTAATTACAACACAAATATAATTACTACAAAGGACTAAATAAGTAGTTACACTATAGAATTAATTAAGCTAAGTAATTAATTACTCTAACTAATTAGCCCCGAGAAGTAAGGAATGCTTATGCATGAAGGCGGTTTCCACCCGAAAATGCCTCTGTTTTGCTGTGAAAAGGGTTCTATTTTGCAGTTAGAAAATTGTACTATTTTGCCTCAGCCCCTGCTCTATTCTGCCAGAAAAAGGGACACTACCTAGTTGAAAAAGGTGGCCGGCTAGCCAGAAGAGATGGTCGGTCATACAGAAAAAGTGGCCGGTAGGTCACTAGTTTGTGGTACAGCCCTGCTACAATAGATAACAAATAGAGCACAAACAAAGCATTTTCAAGAGATGTCTATCCACCATGCCTCTCCTGATCATCAAACAGATCAAATGAGGGGTAGGCTCGATTCGCAAGCCATCAATCGACGCAAATTCATTGCGTGATGACTTATAAATCAGGGGATACAATTTGAATAAATGAAACTAAAGACCAACAAAACCCTCTCCCTATCATGGAATTGATCAAGGGAAGTGGTTGACCTTCGAAACTTGAACCATTTCATCACTAGCAAGTATGAAATGACTCAAGATTCCATGGGTTCAATTAACGTCTGATTGAACCCAAAGTTGTCTTTTATTATCTTGTTCCATTTTAGCCCAAATTATTACCTCTTTTAATTACCTTTCCATTCATCAGTCCATTTTGTCCAAAATGACGATTAAGTCCACTAATGGAGAGAGGTTTCAAACAGAGGGTTGTTTTGGGCATAAGAGAGATGTCATGCCGTTGGTAATGAACCCCTAAAAGGATTAAACCATTAAACCCAAGGATCTCTATCTTAAGCTTCAACAATGATTGGTTGAAACAACTCTCAAAGAAATGAAAAAGCCAAAGAAAGAAGGAGATAACAGAGGTGATAGAGGTGAACATTAGTAAGGAAAGCATGAAATAAATGCTATCAACTCAAATAGGTTGGTGTCTAATTCTTAAAATACCGAACCTATGAGGACCACTACACTACAAGCATACTAAATGAAGCATAAATGAAATAAACAACCTAAAATAGTCCGAAGATAGCTCAAAACAGCACTGAAATTCACATGGAAAAGCTTGAAAAAAAGATTGCTACAGTATTGAGGAATTTCAGCTAGTAAACAAGCAGAACGAGGGGAGGCTAACCCCTCCATTTTTGGGACTTCAAAACATCATTTTTAGCCTTTGAAAACCTCTTAAATTCAGTGGTAAAAAGCTCAAAAAAAAGTTGATCAAGAGATGGGAAACACGAGGGTAAAAGCCTAGGAAGCAAGGTTCAAAGAAGGGTGATTAACCCCTCTATCTTTAATGGCCTTAAACCACAAGCTTTAGCCCATAAAAATAGTTAAAAAAAAGACCCAAAAATAGCAATAAAAGATAGTAGTAAATAAGGGAAGAAAGCTAGGAATTATACCTCTTGAAGAGGAGTATCCTTTTGAGTTATAAACCACCAAGTTCTCAGCCTGAAGAGCCAATGTTCAAGCTCCTCAACCTCAACAAAGAACCCTAAAAAATTCGGTTTAGGAAGTCTAGGTAAGGTGTGTTTAGGTTGCAAGGCAAAGAGAGAGATAGAGAGAGATAAAAAAATTTTAAGAATTTTGCTTCACCTAAAATTTTCTAACCTAATTTTATGAGAGGGGGTCATGTATACATAGAAAAACTTGTTAGGCTCTTAGAAATATCCATATAGAAACAGCTGGTGCAATGCATGCATTTGTGGAGACAGTTGGCAAAAAGATCTGGATTTTGACGCAAGTGACCGACAGGCCACTAAAGGGATGGCCGTACACTAATAAGTGGTCGGCCGACCAGTAGTGGGTCTGCAGGACACTGGGTGGTCAGGCTTGAAAAATTGCTATTTTGGTCCAAAAATGGTGCAAGATTTGTAGGCTTCTGAGGCTCAAATCTGAGGCTTTGTTCTGAGGAAATCGAGCGTTTGACAAGCATGTACATTCATCATTGGGTGATCAATCGATGGCGCCCAAGTCTCAAGGGCGATAAAAAATGGAGTGTCTACAAAACCCAAATTAATATGTTGAAAATTAAAGAACTTTAATGTCTTATATAGACATTGTCGTGTAATTTTATTCGGGACAAATCTCTTAAGTTTTTAAAAAAAACATAATTATTTCTTTATGTCAAATTTATGTGACTTATTATATATATTTTTAAATGTTCCAAGAGATCCACATAATTTACACAAAAACAGGAATCAAATTTCAAACAAAATTCGTGTATAACATGGGTAGAAAATTACAAAGCAAGTAACCTAGGCATTATCCTAGAAACTGCATAGTTGGAAAAAGTTTTGTTGCCATGACTTCTTGTTAATCAATGGGTCAACATTAAAAGAAAAATTAATAACAATTTAAAAAGATTAGTTGGTAATGTGCACGTCTCCATCATGGTCAACTTATGACTTAGGGTTGACTTTTGACTTACAGTTGGTTTGAGAAATAGTATTTTAATAATTTTTTAATTAAAATATGAGGTGAAAAAAATTAAAATATTTGAGAATAACTTTTAATTTTTTTTTAAATGTGCAAAGAGTAAAAAGAATAAAAATAATTTTAAAAAAAAATTGTGATTTTAATCTTTTCGTATTTTATTGACTAATTCAACCTATTACCACACGTAGCCTTTCTATGATTCTTTTTTTTTGACAGTTGTTGTGTGATGTTTGGTTTTAAATTTTTTTTGCTTATTATTATATGTGATTAAATTACAAATCAAAAGTGCATGCTATTTTAATCAAACTACATTAATTGAAGTGTAACCTATCACATTTAGATGCTAACTTAATTATTGAAGTCACCTCAATTGGGTAAATTAATATCATTAAATGAATATGGTTCAAAACTCGGGAGAAGTGAGTCAACCAGAGACTTGAACAAGATCCAACCTGCTTAGGCCAAATGGGTCGTGAGCAAAGTCCAAGAGAACTTGTTGAGGTGTTATTTGTTGAGGTTTAGTTGTTGAGGCAGACCCTATCTCAGCACTGCCATTTTTATTATGGTGCCGCCTTTATCCATGTTAAGGGAAGCGGAACCATGGCAACTCCAACCTCTGTAACTATCTTTTGAGGCACAACAACCTTTGATAGGCCTCCTCCATACAAGATAATGTACAGACACTCAGCGCTGGCAACAGGCACCAAGGCACTAATAGCCAAGGGCTGATAGTAGGCCCAAAACACATATAGCTTGGCGCTGATAGTAGACCCCGACGCTTACTGGTTGGAGCTGATAACAAGCACCAAGGATGCTAATATACCACGACAACCCTGTGAAGATGGGAGCAGGGTAGCCTGAAAATAAAGGACTCCCTTTTCCATATACCCAGGTTAAGAACCTATTTTGGTTGTACAGCCAACAACCAGGACCAAGGAAGCCCCCTTGGGCTTGGTACAAGACACAACCCTTGTTGTGGCCCATGCTCTGGGAAACTAAGAAGTTTGTGGTTAGGTAGCTAAGGATAGAAAAGTCGCTGAGGTAGACACCAGTATGGCTAATAGCAGGTCATAAGTCCTAAGAGTACATGTCTTAGGAAACAGAACTGAGAAGGCAGGTGTCGAGGCAACTAGGACATCTGCTAAGGTTTGTACCAAAGAGCTATATATTGAGGCTCATGCCAAATAGATAGCATAGTGGCACTTGCTAAGACTTTGTACCAAACAAATAGTACATGTCAAAGGACATGTGTCTACCAAGGCCTAGTGGTTCAGGACAGAATATCATGCGACCTGTGTCGCCGCACTATTTGGCCACTTGGTATATTCGGATATCAAGGAAAAATCTACAAATAAGGTCCAATTCCCAAGGTTTAAGAGAGAATGCTTTTTGGATTTGGGGGATACGCTGCCCATTTTTTATTGCATTGCCATTTTCTTTTTTTGGATCACTTGCTCTACTATCACCTGGCTATCCACTCTCCTGTCAATGCAGATTATTGACTCATTCACATAACTTTGCCTCTCTAAATGATATTATTACTACTATTCATTTTGGACCCCTTACAGTTTAAAACTTACATTTCAGAATTTAAATATTAAAGTGATCTTGAAAAGCCAAGGTGTACTATATTTTGTGACTTGATAGTTTCTTTCTCAAGATTCATGCAATTTTGCAATATATTTAGAGCCTCCAGTCGATGTATGAAAGACATCTTCACTTTTATTTTTAACGGTATTCAATATTGTACTCGGAAGCCTATTTTAGATATAGTACGTCATGTCGTCAAGATTATGTGGTGTCACATTTTCACTCATTAATTGACACTGTCAGGTTTTTTATTGGCAATCCCGATTGACAAAACTCCTTCAGTTGTAATTTTATTCGATCTTTTATTATCAGTGAGGCTATGATTTTTTAGATGCGAATCCAACCAGAATTGTGCCTATGTAGAGGAGTTTGTGATCTTAATCCTATCATGTTTGTCACTTCATTGACTATATGGGGGATCAAGCTGCCCGGTCGAAGTTGTTTGTCCGCTCGAGCGGCCATTTGTGCGCTCAAGTGAAGAATCTTTGGTCCCAAAAGTTTTCATTGACTATAAAAATACTGAGAAGATGCATTTCTCGCTCGAGCGACACTTTGGTGGTTCGAGCGAAGACATTTAAAAAAACACGCGTTTTAGTCTCCTTGCTCGAGCGAGCATTCATGCGCTCGAGCAACCATTGCGACCCTGTTTTCTATAAATATGTGATTTGTGGACTCGCCTTTTTCTCGCGCCCCGCCTTTCGAAAAGGTTTGAAAATGAAAGGCCTCACAATTGGGACTCCCGCGGTTCCGAATCTAGTCTCACAAATGCAATATGAAACTGATAATCACCAAAGAGTCCAATCCGGCAAATCTTTTTGGAAAATCGATTTTAAATCAAACAATGCCAAAATTGACCTGCTTTGTCAGATACAGAGTCGCCACCTAAATATTTTATTTATTTTTTTTTTTTTGGAAATTTAGGAAACCCTGACTCGTGCCAAAGGCTATGTGTCCGTCATCACCAAAGTTGCCTCGGCTCGGGAACGTAGGTATAAAGGGTGAAGATCATGAATTGAGCACCCCTGCTCGCCCGATCAAAGATCAGCCTCTACTAATCATGATATGAATTTTTATAAACATTATTTGTTCTTGTTCCGGTTATTAAACTAGCTTTACTATGTGACGCACACATACAAGTATGGACTAGTCGTAAGACTTGGAACAATTCAACTCGTGTTTGTTTTGTGAAAATGGTTTGAATTTGCCATCCTCAAGTGGGCTTAAAAATGCAGATTTGCCACCAAACATAGTGGACTTAAAACAGGATTTGCCACAACAAAGTGGGTGTAGACACCCCATTTTTGACCGTCCTCAAGACTTGGACGTCACCGCTTGAACACTCGGTGATTACCCATGTTCGTGTTCGTTTGGAGCTCCCGGAGTTCTCGGCAACGCGCCTTGCCTCAGGATCCCCGGACTTGACCGTTTTGTGTCTGGTTTTGCACCAAACACTTGTGCTGTGCCTTGGAAGGGCAGGGAATGCCTTATGAGGCATCCCCACACACCACCGGCAGTGGCTAGAGGCCACCGGCTGGTTGGTGTTGCAATCGGCACTATATTGTGCCGGTCGGCACTCTTTTGTGCCGGTCGGCAGTCAATTTTGGCAAAATGACCATTTTACCCTGCCGACTACTTTACAGCTATTTTTGGAGATATTTTCAGACAGCTTTATAGCATTTGTTTCCCCTCCATACACGTGTATGGAGGGATGAGCCTTTGGTTAGCTTAGCTTGTAAGCTTTGTTGTCTTTAAGAGAAGGCTCTCTTCTCTTGGCTTGAGGGGTTAGGGAGTTAGACATTTTAGAGAGAAAAATACAGAGAAGAAGCTCTGGTTTTAGGTTAGAAATCCTATATCTATCCTATCTCTCTCTTCCTTGCTCATTTTGTACATTAGGTGCTTTAGTTCATACTATTGCACACAAGCACCTAGTGTTTCACCTTCCTCTTGGAGCTGAAGTTCTAAGAGCCTATTCTTGGTGTTCTTGACTGGTTTGAGGCTTAAGGAGACATCAAGGTCACCATTGTTGAAGAAAAGCTTCAAGGGTAAGAAACTAGTCATTTTTACCCCTTTCTTGCACCTTGTTTTTACCTAGTTTAGGACTATTTTTGTGCTCGATGATCAACACATAAAAGTTCTGTTTTTTAGTCCTCTTGATAGTTTATTAAGGGTACTTTGTGCTTTGGGGAAGTTTGGCCCCTCTTAGGCTTTGAAAGGCCTCATTTTTGTGCTATTTTGTTGAACTCCGGGATTTTGGCGTTTGGGTCTCTTCACCACTGAAATCTTGAGGGATTTCAGTGGTGTAGATGATGCCTTAAAGTCCTAAGAAGGAGAGGGCCACCCCCTCTCCTTGATGTCCTTGAAAAGGGCAAGTTTTGGTCTCTTAAGGGAGCATAGTTTTGAATGTTTGAAGAGCATGTCTTGGCTGCATTTTATGTTTATTATGCCCTAACATGATATTGATAAGTGTTGGTTTTAGTACTCCTTGCATGTTTTGCATAGATGCTTTGTAATGCCTTGTATTGCCTTAACTTGCCTTAGGTTGTTAGCCCTAAGTTGAGCATGCTTTAGGCTTAGATTCATGAAGATTTTGTGCTTATTTTGACATGTCTTAGCTCTGTCCATAGTCATTTGGGTTGATCTTGGCATGCATTATATGGCCCCTTTGCATTTTAGGCTTGCTAGCCTTTGAGCATGCATATGTAGCATGTGTTGCTTACCTCATTTTGATGGTTTGGGACCATTTGGAATGTCATTTCAGTCCCTTTGGTGTGCTTGTATGCTTGCCTTAGTTGTCTCCTTAATGCTTTAAAAGCATGTATTGAATGCTCCATGTTTTGGTCATTGTGCACGCCTTTGGTTTCAAGCCTTTTAGATGCCATCTAAGTGGTCCTTTGGGCTTAGTTTTACATGCTAAAAATCTGTTTTGGGTTGTTCAACGCATGCCATATTTGTTTTGCATAAGTGTAGTTCAATGCCTTATTGGCTTACTTTGAAGTGTTGAACCTATGTGCGCATGTTTTGCTTGTCTTGTTTAAACATGATTTGGCATCATTTTATAGCATGATTTCAGAGCCTAAATTGCATGCTAATGGTCCATATTTGTGCCTCTTAAATGTGTTTAAGAGTTGCTTTATTATGCTTAAGCGTTGGTGCTTTAACATGTGCATGTGTGTATATGTGTTTGGCCCTCATGTCTTAGCATTTGGCTACTGATTTTAGGACTATTTGGAGCTGCCTAAGTCATGTCTAAGTACCCCCCTTTTACTTGGTTCGCTTGCTTGCCTCGCATGCTTACTTGTATGTTTGCATAAGTGCCTTGCATGGTCCATATTGCATATTAGTTGACATGTCTAGGATTGCATTGCATTGTGCATGCTTGGCCTCTTGAAGTGAGTGTGATAGAGGTTTAGCGCCCTTGCTTGTTTGTTTGCGTCGCATACATTTGAAATTAAAGTTGCATACTTGGTTCTTTGGGCCATCATGTATGAAAATGCATGATTGGTGGTCCGAGAATCGAGGCACGTCTTCCTTTGAGCCATTAGTATGATAAGGAGTGTGTTTAGTGCATATATGATTTGAATTGCATTGCCATGCCAGTATTTGCCCTCTGCTGCTGTGAGTTGCAGGTTCTGCAGGCATTCAGTGCCGGCCGGCAGTGTTTAGTGCCGACCGGCAGTAAATTTGCAGCCGATGGATCAATTCAGTGCCGATGAGCTCAATTCACTGCCGGTGGAAGTTTTGAGCAGCCGGTAGTGATCTTCAGTACATAAGGAAGTATTCCTAAGACTGTGGCAGTCTTCTAAGATGCAAAGCAGGGAAAACAGAGGCAGGCTAGGCATGGCAGTGCAATTCCGAGCGGAATCCGAGTACGCGTGCATTGAGCCCTCGCCCCGAGGCGGTTTACTGTTTTAATTAGATTAATTAATTAATTTGTTAATTTAATTAATTTGTAATATTTAATTAGCTTGCGTAGTTAATTAATCTGTATATTCTTTTGGCCCCTCCGAGTGAGGGCAAATCTGTAATAAGTGTGGGTGAGTGGTGTGCATGTCTTCCAACCCCCACTTCTTTCTCCCTTTTATTTACCTGCTTATGATGGTAGATTAGGGCACGTCTATTTTAGCATACCTTATGCTATGCATGCGTGCATCCATGCATTTGTCTAAACATGCACCGGGCTCGGTACATCATACAAACTGCATCGTATTTTCAATTCCAACTTGAATACGTGTTACTCGTGCATTTCACATGCCATTTTTAGGGTTAGCAGAGCCTACTCTAAAATTGCATCTTTGCCTGCGTTGCATTAGCCATTTAACATGAACTAGGTTATGCATGTTTGCTAACTAGTTCTTTGTTTTGGCACGGAGTACAATGTAAGTGTTTTACGCTTTAACATATCACATGCGTGTGAATGTTGCCATGACAGTATGCTTACCATGCGGCTAAGTGCTTATGTGAAATAAACTGTTTGAATGCCTGTGGGTGGAGGTTGGATTGCTTAAGTTGGAAAAACTCGTTGAAATCCGTATTTTACCCTACTTGCGAGTAGGAAAACCCAACACGTTTTTCAAGACAAACGGATATGCAATGTTTACTTCCAAATTAGGCAATCTAGTCTATACTTGTTTGCTGTGCGCATAACATAGTAATTCTAGCCTAATAATTGGAATAAGAGCATGTAATGTTTTCAAAATCGGATATCACGGTTAGTAGAGGCCGGTCTTTGGACCGGGCGAAAGGGGTTGCTCATAGCTGACCTTCCCCGATCGTACCCAAGCTCCCGAGCCAAGACATTTGGTGATGACGGACACGTGGCCTTTAGCACCGAGTCAGGGTTTCCTAAATTTTCCAAAAATAAAATATTTAGGTGGCGACTCTGTAAGCTGGCAAAGCAGTCCATGTTTGGCACTTCTTTTCAAAATCTGTTTTCGAAATCGATTTGCCGGATTTGGACTCTTTGGTTCAAGATTAAGAACCGTGACAATCTGAGTCCGAACTGTAGTGAACCCCGATATGAACGGAACGGGACTCATCCTCCCGGGATGCGTTCGGGGACGTCTACAGTGGGCTTAAAACTTACATTCGTTGAATCATTCCAATTCAAACAACAAGCCTTCATCCACAGGCATTCATGCAGTTAATCATTTAAGCACATAGCCTCATGGCAAGCATGCTAAACATGGCAATATGGCAATCGCACTCATGCAAGTATGCTAAAGCGTAAAAGCTTACCGAGTACTCCGAGCCAAAACAAAAGCTAGTTAGAAAGATACATGATCCTAACTATGTTAAGTGTCTAATGTAACACATGCAATATGCAATTTAATAGGCTCAGCTACTAATATGGCATATGATTCAATTTGAACAACATGCTATTAAACACGTATTTAAAGAAGTATATTGAATTTGCAATGCAGTTTGTATGATGCGCCGAGCCTCGGTGCATGCAATACGAATGAATGGATGCAAGCATGCGATATGCTAATTGAAACATGACCCTAATCTAACCATCAAAAGCGATCAAATAAAAGGGAGAAAGACGTGAGGTTGGAAGACATACACACACGCATGCACACTTATTACGACATTGCGCCCTCGCGAAGGAGGGTCCGAATGAATAAGCTAACTAACTAGCTACACTAATTAAGCTAACTAATTATTCCAAATTTCGAAACTAATTAACTATTCTAGTTAACTAATTATTACAAACCGAAAATGAATAACTAGTTAAACTGACTAATTATTGAAAACACTCGAATTAACTAGCTATTCTAAGCTAACTAAAGCAACTAAACGGCCTCGGGGGCGAGGGACATATGCATGCTCGGTCGGTTTCCACCCGAAAAATGCCACTGCCTCACTGCTGTAACACTCTGTTTGCACACTTGAACACCAAAGAAGCTACCAACTTCCAGAACACCTCTACTCCCCCTTTCCATCACATTGAGCAATTTTCTAAATTGACAGCGGGCGGCTACCAATGGTGGCCGTCGGCAACAATTGGTGGCCGGTCGGCTACTGCTGGTGGCCAGTCGGCCACCCATGCCCTGAACTTCCTTTTTACTATAACAGAGAGCAAACAAAGGCAAAGCAATGTATTCTCAAAGAGTGTTTGTAATGTTACGCTCCTTATCATCACGCAAGTTCAAAGGAGTGTAACTCTTGGCCCTCAAACCATCAACCAAGCAACTTCCATACATGATGGCTAAGGAACCAAGCTTGTACAAGCTTAATGAATACACAAACAAGACAAAAACAACCACCACCCTATCATGCATCATCAAGGGCAATGGAGACCAACGAAAGTCGCACATTTCATCACTTTTGAGTATGAAATGTCTCATTTTCCTTGCGTTCGAATTAACGCTGATTCGAACACATGCAATGCAACACGAAAGATGCTTATCTTGCCTCTTTTACTTGTTCATTTTGTTTACTCATTTTACATTACCGATTCGTTCTTCAATCGATTAAGTCCATTGGTGAGTGTCTTCTAAAGTGAAAGAAGTGTCAACCAAGGGGTAGTTCAAGGCATGAGGGAAACTTCTTGCCCTTGGTAATGAACCGTCAAAGGAGGATTAAACCATTAAGCATGAGCCTCAACCTCAAGCTTAAACAACCCTAATGTTAAAACAACACTCAAAACAAATGGAAGAGTGAAGAAATGAAGGAGATTGCAGAGATTAAGGTTCTGAAATTACATGCAAAATAATACTAAAACATACAATCAACTCAAGGAAACGATGTTTAAAGGCCTAAAACACCAAACTAGTGAACCCCTTTACACTAGGGGTGAGCAGCGGATATATCGATCCGCCAAAACCGACCGAACCGAACCGATCCGCCGCATTTTGGACGAATGTGTGATGACGAGCGGACGGTTGCAGATTGATTTTCTCCAATCCGCCAATCTGGCGGACGGATGGTGGATTTGATATTCCTTTGGCCGCAACCAAACCGCCAAATCGCGAACACCCCTAGTAATTTATAAGACTTTGTGTTTTCAGTTTGTTTAAATATTCTGTTTATGTTTTCAATTAAAAAAAAGTTTAAATATTCTGTTGAAAAAAAGTTTTTAACTTGAATATCTTGTTTGAATTGAAAAAAATAAACGTATTATTTATCTATATTTTTTGGTTTTTAAATCTATCTCTAAAAATAATAAATAGAAAATATGATATATGTTAGTTGGTTTTTGTTTTCAAAAATAAATATAGATGTAACAATACAGAGACATACAATCTCTACTACTGCTCTGTTCGTGGCTTTGGTGGTTTGAATTGTTTTTATATTTTAAGAACCACAGATTGTAATACTTTATGTGGATGAGGCATGCAATGATTGTGATATTCTAAAGTTTCAAACTTTCTTCCTTTGGATGAGGCATGCAGTGATTGAAATATTTTTTTAAGTCATTAACTGTAAGACTTTCTTTCTTTCTTTTTTTTTTTTTTTTTTTTTGAGAAGCACACAAGTCGAATTATGTTGAAAATTTATAAAATTTTAAACCGCCAAACCAATTCGTATCCATCCGCCAAACCGCCAAACCGCTCAATCCACATCCGCCGGATTGGCGGACGAATGCGGATTGATTTTCTCCAATCCGCCAAGCTGGCGAACGGATGGCGGATTGGAGGTTCCGTGGCCGCAACCGACCCGCGCCCACCCCTACTTTACACTACAACCATTCGAAACAAGACTCATATGACCCAACTAGCCCAAAACAGAGCTAAAGCAGTCCAAATCAGAGGCAAAATCATGCTAGAATTAAGCTAAAGTAGGCTAGAAAAACATGCTAACTCATGAAGCTAACTAGGCATGCAAACAAGACACAAGGAGGGGAGGCTAACCCCTCCAATTTTGGACTTCAAAATTTGATTTTTACCACTGAAAAACCTCTAAAATTCAGTGGTTAAAAGGCCCAAAAAAGTTGATTTAAAAGTGAGGAAAAATAGCACAAAAAGCTTAACAAGCTAAGGAGCCAAATGAGTGGACAACACCCCAACTCAAAAAGGCTCAAACCACCATTTTTAGGTCACAGAAACAGAGTTTTTTACACTTTAAGAATAACCTTAAAACAGTTGAAAAAGATACGAAAATAAGTATGCACAATAAGCTTAAATAAGGTAAGTGCTCTACCTTTGAAGCAAAGCACAATTTAGGCACAAATCCAAGCTCAAACCTCCTTCCAAACCTCAAACAAGACTCCAAGGGACCTCAGCTTAATGGTGGTCAAGTTTGATTAAGGGTTGGTGTGCAAAAGTGTGGAGGAACTCGGTAATCAAGCACAAAATATCAAGTGATAGAGAGAAAGCTAGAGAGAGATATTTTTGGTCCAAAATCTTCTAACCCTCAAAAATGGGAAATGAACCCCCCTATTTATAGAAAAACAAGTCTTGAGCTTGGATACATCTCACCATACACGTCTATAAAGATGCAGCTCAATGAGCAACAGCTGGCAACAAATATCTAGAAAAATAGACCAATGGCCGTCGGCCACCACTGGTAGCCGACAAGCACAAACCATGGCCGACAAATTCTAGGGCTGGCCGACAGGTCACCCACTCTTCTAGGCTAGAGGCAACAAGCTCTAGGACCAAAAACATGCACAAAACAGATAAGGTTTAGAGGATCAAAGACAAGGCATTCCGCCGAGGACTTCGGGCGCTCAAAACGAGCACAAACAAGCACAATCATCGAGTGCACAAACGATGACATCCAAGTCTTAAGGACAATCAAAAATGGGATGTCTATAGTTGCCCCCCTTTGACAAAACTCAGAAGTCATGAAATGACGCGAGTGAATGTCAAAGCCCAAAGACGACCTATTTTTGACAAGATCGAAGACTTGGACAAACAAACAAACAAACAAAACAAAACAAAGAACGGTTACGCCCACAGGCTACCTATGTATCCCTTTGCAAGGAATCAAACTAGTGTAGTTCAGGGGCAAAATGCAAGTGATATGCACAATGCAAGAATGTAACTTATGATCATGTAATGAGGCTGTAATCAAACATGTAGATGCAAGTGTTACGCAAAGAAATGCCACATTTAAATAAACCGAAGTAAGGTATAGCAACCTCTAACATGAATAGAAGTAAGTAAACATGAACCAAACCACATTTCATGCAGAAAGGATGTAAGAAAATTATGCAAACTTAACTACGCATCACGCAGGAAAAGCAAAGAATAACACAATCACAGACGCACCTGAGGCATCAAACAAGATTCTAACGCGTTACACGCGGAAGGAGAGAAGGGATGGTGTGAACACGGGGACACACCCGAATGTTTTAAACTGAAGTGTCCTAACGCGCTGTACGTGAGAGGAGAAGAAGGTGATGTGAACACAGGGATGCACTTGCATGTTCTAAACCGAAGCATCCTAACACGCCACAGGCGAGAGGAGAAGAAGGTGATTTGAACACAAGGACGCACCCGCGTGTTCTAAACCGAAGCGTCCTAACGCGCCGCACGCGAGAGGAGAAGGGGAGATGTGAACACAGGGATGCACCTGCGTCTTCTAAACCGAAGCGTCCTAACGCGCCGCACACGAGAGGAGAAGAAGGTAGTGAAAACACCGGAATGCATCCGCGTGTTCTAAACTGAAGCGTCCTAATGTGCCGCACGCGAGAGGAGAAGGGGAGATGTGAACACAGGGACGCATCCGCGTGTTCTAAACTGAAGTGTCCTAGCACGCCGCACGCAAGATGAGAAGGGGACTTGTGAACACAAGGACGCACCCGCGTGTTCTAAACCAAAGGGAGTGGTGTAAACACCGGGGCACACCCGAATGCTTTTAACCAAAAGGAGTGGAGATAAACATCGGAGCACGTCCGCATGTTTTTAACCAAAACAGGGGGTGGTGATAAACATCGGAACACGTTCGCATGTTTTTAACCAAAACAGGAGGTGGTGATAAACATCGGAACACGTCCGCATGTTTTTAACCAAAGCAGGGGGTTCGAAGGATAGGAATGATCTCACTTGGAGCTCCTCTAAATGAACCATACATACAATATCGTACCTGCTTAAGAAAGAGACTTAATAGATACAACATAGTAAGGGTGCATGTTCTATGCAAGACGAATAACCATGACACAATGTTAGAGACATCTTTTACGCAAAACATATGAGAAACAAAACGGAAGCATATTCTATGCAATGAGAACTGGAGCATGTTTATGCAACATCAGAATGCAGTACAAACTGCATGTTCTATGCATAGCACAAAATGCATATTCCATGCAAGATAATTGGAAGCATGTTCTTTCCATGTTCTATGCGAAAATGGAGGAATGCATGTTCTATGCGAAAATGGAGGAATGCACATTCTATGCAACAATGGAAGGAATTCCTCGGGTTTTGTAAAAACTTTGATCATTTTGAGAAAAAGGAACGCATGCTAAGCTTTTCATGAATGAAATCATGCTTGTTAGTGTGAGTACTGAGAAGGACCCTGGTTGATTCAGACTGGTTCCACACTATCTTCAGCGCGAGCGATTTGTCGTTTTCTTAAAAACTTTCAAAAACAAAATCTTTTGCGCAGTCTTGCGAAGACCGGTGTGGAACCGCTCTTGAGATTGTGCAGCCCAGGATCGCTCTCAGCCTCAAGATTCAATTTATCTGTTGCAAACTGGAATCTGTTCAAAACATTCAACAGTGCCATGAAACGCCTGTGTGGCCCGTTTTGAGGCAGCCCTCGAGCAAGAGGCATCAAAGTCAGACCAAGGAGATCAGATCCCACCCGGCAAGGCTCGTAAAGCAACCGTGATGGACTTTCTGCAAATCAACGCAGTAGTCGTTCTCCTGGACACAGAGAGGCTTCAATCTCAAAACCATTTGGCATGGGCTTGCTACACTTTTACCCTTTGAGAGGCTCGCTGGACCGAAAACCCGGAAGGGCGGCCCAGGCAAAAGTTAGAGCAAAGAAAAAAAATAAAATAAAAAAATAATAATACAAAAAGAAGCAAAAGAAGAGAAAAAGAACAAAAAATAGCAAAAAAAAAAAGAAATGAAAATACGAAAGAAAAGAAAAGAAGAAAAGAAAAAGAAGAAGAAAAACAAGGCTCGCAAGGTCGAAAACCTGCAACAGGCGCCTTGGCAAAAATTAGAGCCTAAAAGTGAAGGTTAAAATACCCGAGTGTACCTAGACCGGAACTACGTAAGGCTTGATTCCCATGGTTGGGATACGTAGGCAACTTCATCCTGAAGTCCAGCCCCCAACGCTTCCATAGCGTCTCAATCCATGTCATGGTTTTGATCACCTGTGCCTCCTCCGAATCCAATGTCTCAATTACAGCGACCTGGAACTACGTGATTAACTTCTTCTTGAAGTCCAACCACCAACACCTTCCAAGTGACTGTGTCCATATATTGATTCAAACCGTCTCCGTCTCCTCCGCGTCCGAGGGTCTGATCATCGTCAACAAGGACTAGCTTACAATGTGCCGCGGCATCATCCAAACAAGGGGCAACTTTCCGTTGCCATGCATTGCCATAAGTTGCCCTGAGTTACCGTCCAAACCAGGGGCAACTTTCCGTTGCCTTGTCCCCCTTAAGCTAGGGGCAATTTTCCGTCGCCTCCGATCCGAGGTTGCATATCTCGAGGGTAAGTTCCGCGCTCGTTGAGCATTGACTGTTTGCAAAAATAGTTTTTGAAAATTTTCACTAAGGTTGACTTATTTTCTCGAAAACTATTTCATTTTTCAAAATTGGACCATGTTTGGACCCAAAAGGAGAATTTTCAGTGCTCACAGCCTGATTCGCGTGATTTTCAAATCAAAAATCGAATAAGTGCGTTGATCCGACTCTCATTTTGATCAAAACTGTTTTAGGAAGAAAACAAAAAAAAATGGTCGAAGTGACGAACTAGGAGCACAGTTGAGTCAGGTCTTCTGTCTTTCCCGCGCTAACATGCTTGCCAAGAGGGCACCGTATTCACTAGGAGAAATAGCCGTGAGCTAACAGTTTTGGCTGTGAACCTGTGACTTTCTATTCATCCATCAATCACCCTGGGGAGGGATGAAAAATGAGAGAATAAAGAATAGAGAGGTGTAAGCAGAGAGAGAAGTGAGCAAGAAGGTTTTGAGAGAAAAACCGAGCCTGAGGGTCGAGTGATGTGAGTATCACAAATCAGAAGGGGTGGGAATAATACCCGGAGGAACTGGCTCCTTGAGATTCAAGGTCTCTCCTTGTGTAAACATGTCCCTGTGTCGTGTCTTTTGATTTGTCGGTTTCGGCTTTAGCTTTGAGTCTTTTCCGAGTGTGTCTCGTTGTGTTCAGGTCGTGTGCCTTTTGTTTCTCTGTTTGAGTCTGTCTCGCTGTGTTCTGTGGTGGGCTCGATACCCCGGTTGTGAAACCCCTTTTTCAAAGATTAATCGTTCGTGCTCTGAATGTTGTGCCATTCTCTACATTCGTGCAAAGCAAGAGAAGAAAAGGGAAATTTGGGACATCCGAGTGTGTTTCAACTGCAACCGTGTCAGTTTTGTGATCCGTCTTGTCAGATTGGGTTATTTGTTCAGGGTTTGCTGTGTACAGAATGAGCCGAGAGCTGTGTTATGAGCTGTATGCAGATCAATCCCCGGTAAAGTATGGGCTGTATTTAGTTCAAGCAGTGGTTTGTATGAGTTGTTTGCTGTAAGTTGGTTGGCTATCCGATTATCATAGTGCAAGTGCTCAAATTGCAAATATTCACTTTTCAGACAACAGATCAATATCATTTACATTTGAGGTGTAATATGATGCAATGCAATGCAAGGTATGAAATATACACAAATGTAAACACTTTTTCAGACAAAAAGTTTGTTTCATTTCATATCATCTTTTCAAGTACATGAGTTCTGGAAACAAAATCTGCCTGTGGCAGTACAAAGTACCCTAACTACTGACAAAAGGGGAAAATGCAAAAAAGGAAGAAAAACAGCAAAAATCTGTATCAAATGTCAAAATGGCTCTGCAGCCGTCAATCTGTCCTGGCCCTCTTCCTGGACGAAGGTCCAGGAGTGTCATCAACAGGGGCACCACTAGGGACATCACCGTCTGAGCTCGAGTCCGAGCCATCATTAGTCTCCTCTGCCTCTGTCTCTGCCTCAGACTCATCATCCGGAACCGGAGCCTGCGAGCTACTCCCGACATGAGTCCGCCCCCCTCTGGTGCGGGGGTGTGCTCTACCATCCCGAGTGGAAATGGGAGGTCCAGCTGGAGCGCCACCCACCGGGGGAATCTGGAAGGGAGGCTGAAAAAGCATGAAAGACGAATGCATCAGTATATATGGAGCAGTTTATCAATACAGAATACAGTGTATGAGTACAGTGTATGTGAATGCCGTGAGTAGTAAATCAGTGAGTGCAGAATGCAGTGTATGAGTACGGTATGTGAATGCCGTGAGCAGTGAGTTAGTGCAGAATGCAGTGTATGAGTACAGTGTATCAGATGCCGCGAACAGTTTATCAGATATTGTGTTATGTATCAGATTATGTAAAGCAGTTTGTGTATGGTTTGAGGCCGTGGTCAGAAATGACATACCGGAATACTGTAGAGGGCTAGGAGGTCGAATGTCCGCTGGAGCATCCCCATCATGGAGGCATTCATCTCCAATGACTGCCGGGTGTACTCAAAAGACGCCTGCAAAAGTATCAGATTCATCAGTATTCTGTGGAATATCAAATAAACTGAAATGGAATAACAGTGCAAGATGAAGAATGCGGTAATACATACTGGAGGCAAGTCGGGGACCCCAACAAACTCATGATCAGCCGACGGAGGAGCAAAGGGGATCTGATAGGTCGCCCCACCCTGCCCCCTGAAAGTCAATGCAGCGGGCAGAGCAGGCCAACCGGTCCCTCGCCCTCGCTGGACTCCACCCCTGCCACGAACTCGAGCTCTCCTCGATCCTCCAGCTCCTACTCCGGCCGCTGGCGCCGCCACCCTCTCCCGCTCAGCTCGGCGACCGCCGCTCAGAGGACGCATCAGGAAGGTCCGGACGTACTCCGAGTAGTCGCCCTCGCCTCTGAAGCCGTCCGCCTCCCAGCCGATGGTATAATCTGCCATCTGCTCGGCAGTGAAGCGCTCAGTATCCCGCATGTGCTCAGGAGGGTGCACCGGGACTATCTGCTCAGGCAAGCCCAGGGTCTGACGCAAGAAGCGCTCGCCCAGGTACCAGGCTCGACAAACCGGGCCCTCGAGCAGAATCCGGTAGCGTGAGGTCTCATCGGCACCGGCAAGCCGATCCCGCGCCACGGCTGGCAGCGGAGCCCAAGGCTGCCAGGTGATCTGAAAATGCAATACAGTTTGTTACCTACTGTTATGGCCAATATATAGTAGAAAGACGAAGCTTAAATGAACTGCAAGTAAAACATACCTCGGCAGGGGTGATGGTGTCGAAGTAGCGGCGGAAGAAACTGAATGTCTCTCGTGGCCTCCAGGTGCATCTCCCGTCGAAACGGAGTGAAAAAGGGACCACCAGAGGGGTCTCCACCTCAGGTACAGGAGCGAGCCTAGGGAAGTAGGCGTAAACCCACAACTGCAAGATGAATACCAGTGCATTTATCAGATAAAGCAGAATACATAATAGAAAACAGAAATGGCAGAGCCGTGTGTTGTGTAGTGTATTATGCAGAGTGTACAGTGTGAGCAGTGTACAGTCAGTGTAAAGCAGAGTATGTGTATGCCGTGTGTACAGTATACAGCAAGTGTAAAGCAGACTACCGTGTGTGCAGTATGCAGAGTACAGAAAATAAAGAACAGAAATGAAAGGCAGGAAAAGAAAGCGTACCTCCCAAGCCCGCCAGTAGCCTCCGAGTAGCTGGCCACTACCGCGGGAAGCCGAGCTCATGTACCCGTAAAGAGTGGCCAGAGCGGCGCCCCCCCAGTCATAGCGAAGTATGTGCCGGACGTCCACCAGTGCGCTGAGAAGGCAGAGAGGCACTGTATTCGCCCGGTCGGCGAAGAGGGTCGTCCCAAAGAGGAACATGAGGAAGCCGCGTGCATACCTCTCTGCGGCCTCCTGGGTCATCGGAGCTACGCCAACGAGGAGGGGCTGGACCCTGAACTGCACCTCGAACCAAGAATATCTGACGTAGCCGGGGCGCGCAAGAGGCGGTGCCGCGCCACGGAGATAGACCTGAGTCGCGGTCCACTCATCCATATCGATGTCGAAAGGGATCGGATCACCCCCTACCCCGATGCCTGTGAGCACCGAGAAGTCATAAGGGGTCATCGTCATGTCCCCTGCCGCGGAAAAGTGAAATGAATCGGTGGTGTCCCACCACCTCTCTACCAGAGCGGCAAGAAGAGGTCTACACTCTGTGAGCTGGGTCAGACCCCTGCAGAAGGCGCCGAAGCCAGCCTGGTCGACAATGTGGCGAACCGCGTCAGGAAGCTCATCATACCACGCACGAGCCGCGACGTTCCCATACCCGCGGATGGTATGGGAATCTCCCTGTTTTCAAACAAATAGCAGCAAAGCGGTGTAAAATGTACAGTTTTGAAGAAACAGTGGTTCAGTGCCAATCTAGCATGTGTGCAAGTTTTTCAGATTCAAGCAGATACCGGGTGCCAGTGCTCGAGCAGATACCGAGTGCCAGTGTGTTTACAGTGAACTATAACGTGTGATGCGTCAGCGTATTTGAGTGGCTCGGTGCAAATGTGGCATACGTGTAATATTTTCAGATTCAAACAGTTGTCGGGTGTCGGTGTTTGCAGTGGAATGCGGTGTATGCCGTGTGTTTGTATGTGCCGTGTGTTTTGGTGATTAAGGCTAGTGCAGTGTGTGCGCGTGTGAGTCCTAAACAGATAACCAGTTACAAGTTTGTTTATGATCAACTACAATACACAATGCATCAGAGTATCAGAGCTAAAGCAATTGAAGAATCTAATCGGCTGTGGCAGCTGACAGTTAAAAGTTTCTACAGTGCAGAAAATTAAAGCAGAGAAAGAAAGTTACCTCGGAAGCGCCGAAGGAAAGGTGAGAGGTAGGCTCGCGCAGCAAGAGCTCAGGGTCCAACGCCATGTCGAAGCTGCGAAACTGGCGTAGTCCGTCGGGTGGTAGAATGTGGATCGCCGGCCGGTAGGTCGCCGGGTCGAATGGGCGCTCGCTCAACGGGAGAAGCTCGACCCCGGGATCCATCTCGTGATCCGGGGGAGTCTCGACGTGTGGAACATCGTCAGCCATGGCAATGGTAGTGAGAAAATGGCCAGAAAAGTCGGAATGTGAAAAGTCAACTCAAAAGTCAACCCCGAGCGGGTCGAAAATGGCCGGAAAGGTCGGAAGATGGGAAGGCACGGAAATGAAGAGGAAATCGAGGGGAACAAATCCCGAAAAGGTGGAAATAGCAAAGGACGCTCCGAAATGGAATTTCAATCGGTGGAAAATGTCCGAAACGCGAAGAAAATCGCGAATCCGACGACGAAACGGGCTTGAAGCGCGAAGAAACGGAGGAAAGAGGAAGAGAAAATGCTCTAGAGAGAGAGGATAAGAGTTTTCGGCGGTCAAGAAGTAAAAAAATAGGGTTAGAAACCCTATTTTTAAAAGACCCGTGGTGAAATGGCAGAACTGCCCCCGATCAGGCATTTTTGGCCGGTCGGCACTATTTGGTGCCGGTCGGCACAATATTGTGCCGGTGGAACTTTTATGCAGCCGGTGGCCAGCCGGTGGCCACCTAATCCAGTCGGTGATGTTCCTACAGCCTTGTTTAGGCCATGTGAGTGGTTTCTGGTCTTCATAGCTCAAGAAAGTATAAGAAAGTGGATCCCCGATGCTCAACCGGCCCCCGTTTTGACCTCGGACCGCGTCTTCTGTGCGTGGCACTCAGATTCAAGCAAAGATTGTATCCTTTTGTCTTTTACAAGATTCAAAAGTCGCCCCGTGCATGTTACACACATCCATCACATTGTCCGGTGCGTCGTGTCGCGCCGTCTTGCACGTCCCCTGCGACTTGCACCGTTTTGCATTATCACTTGCATTGTTCTACATCCTTTGAGGCACGCGCACCTCATTGCGTTTCATTTTCTTTTCTTTTTTTTACGAGGCACGCGTGTCTCATTTGTCTCATTTACCCCATTTGCATCGGCATGCGTGTCTCATTTGCATTGGCATGCGCGCCCCATATGCGTTGTCTCGCCCTTCCCCCCCTCTCTCGCGTGTACTACGCTGAGAGGTCTTTTGTCTTTCCTCTCTCGCGTGTACTACGCTCAGAGGTCTTTTGTCTTTCCTCTCTCGCGTGTACTACGCTGAGAGGTCTTTTGTCTTTCCCCTCTCACGTGTACTACGCTGAGGGGTTTCTTTTTTGCTTTTTCCCTTTCTTCTCTCGTGTGTACTACGTTGAGAAGTGTCGCTCTTTCCTCTCTTGTGTGCGATGCGCAGAGAGACGTTGTGCTCGAGACTCCGGGTGTTCTCGGCAGTCGCTTTTAGCCTTATCCGTATAAAGCGCCGTGAGAAGTGCTTAATTCTCTTCATCCTTGCTGCATGGGATATAGTTTGGTTGAGTTTACTCGCTTGCATCGCATTCACTTAAACGTTGTTTAATTATTGCACTTGCCCCCCGGTCTGGCGGGACCTTAAACACGCACGGTCTAGGAGACCTTAAATCCTTGGGAGGTGCAAAACCTTCACCCGCGTTGTCTAACGCACCGCGCTATATTGCGCACCTCTTCGCTTGCCCCCCGGTCTGGCGGGACCTTAAACACGCACGGTCTAGGAGACCTTAAATCCTTGGGAGGTGCAAAACCTTCACCCGCGTTGTCTAACGCACCGCGCTATTTTGCGCACCTCATTGTTTGCCCCCCCGGTCTGGCGGGACCTTAAACACGCACGGTCTAGGAGACCTTAAATCCTTGGGAGGTGCAAAACCTTCACCCGCGTTGTCTAACGCACCGCGCTATTTTGCGCACCTCATTGTTTGCCCCCCCCGGTCTGGCGGGACCTTAAACACGCACGGTCTAGGAGACCTTAAATCCTTGGGAGGTGCAAAACCTTCACTCGCGTTGTCTAACGCATCGCGCTGTTTAGCGCATCGCACTGTCTTGTGCACTCGCGTTGTCTAACGCATCACGCGATCTAGCGTATCGCGCTGTCTGGTGCACCGCATCTCATTGTCATGCATTGCATCCCGGTCCAGGAGACCTAAAATCCTTGGGAGGTGCAAGACCTTCGGTGCATTAAGGTGCACATCTCATTGCATTTGGCATGCATTCCACCGCGCTGTTCTGCGCATCTCATTGCATTTGGCATGCATTCCAAAAGAAAACATGCATTGTCATGCATTGCATCCTGGTCTAGGAGACCTTAAATCCTCTAAAGGTGCAATTCCTTTGGCGTTTGTCGTGCCCGAACGACTTTCGGTGGTCTGGTAAAGCCACCCGCCTGTTTTTGCGGTGAGTTCCTAAAAGACCAACTGGGACGGTGAAAACTAGAGTTTGAACGGCTTATGCCTAGAACACAAAGGTTCGGGATTTCCGAGACTAAAGTCTGGTTTAAATACCTAGAGGGTGTACCCTCGGCTTGAAATCTGTATGGAAGCCCCATAGGTTAAGGCGGCATGTTTACGCCTCAATTCTGGATACTGAACCAACCTAGTATATCACCCTGTTGGTAAGATAGGGAAAGCTGCAATCATAGTCGTTGCATCATACTGCATATGTCATGCATCATTCTAAATACTGCATATGTCATGCATTTCAAAAAAATCCAAAAACAAAAATACTGCATATGTCATGCATCATCGTATATAGTGCATATGTCATGCATTTCAAAAAAAAAAAAAAAAAAAAAAACCAAGGATATGTCATGCATCATTGTAAATACTGCATATGTCATGCATCATTCTAAATATTGCATATGTCATGCATTTCAAAAACACATGCATATGTCATGCATCATCGTATATAGTGCATATGTCACGCATTTAAAAAAAAACGTGCATATGTCATGCATCATCATTGTAATATAGTGCATATGTCATGCATTTTCTGTAAATATCCATTTCCATTGCATTGTAGTTGCATGCATCCACTGCATTATCTTCCATCCATGGCTTGCGCCTTTCCTTGTTAAGCTTGGTCTGGTATGTGCCCTTACTTTTCACGTCAAAACACAGTTCTGCATGTGTACGCGCCTATTCCACGTTGGTATGTTGGTTTGACGGTTGCGGCACCTTTTCTGTGCTAGACATGGCTTGTGCGTGTACATGCCTTTCCTAGGCAAGATTTGGTTTGGCCCGCGTGCCTTACCCATTGTATCCCTCCATCCATTGCATTCTCCCCAGTAGATTGCATTGTAGCTTGTATGCATCCATTGCATCACACCCATCTATGGCTTGCGCCTTTCCTTGTTGAGCTTGGTCTGGTATGTGCCCATACTTTTCACGTCGAAGCACAGTTCTGCATGTGTACGCGCCTATTCCACGCTGGTATGTTGGTTTGAGGGTTGCGGCACCTTTTTTGTGTCAGACATGGCTTGTACGTGTACATGTCTTTCCTAGGCAAGATTTGGTTTGGCCCGCGCGCCATAATCGCATGTTACATTGTAGTGTAATTGTTGCATCCGGCATTAGGATCATTGTTCTTTCCTTAGCGGGTCGTCACCCCACTTATGTCATTCCACCCAATACTTGTTCTTGTGTCCGTCTACATCACTCATAGTTCAGACATCGTTCTATGGTAGACGGACTTGTTACGTCTATTTTAGCATACCTTATGCTATGCATGCGTGCATCCATGCATTTGTCTAAACATGCACCGGGCTCGGTACATCATACAAACTGCATCGTATTTTCAATTCCAACTTGAATACGTGTTACACGTGCATTTCACATGCCATTTTTAGGGTTAGCAGAGCCTACTCTAAAATTGCATCTTTGCCTGCGTTGCATTAGCCATTTAACATGAACTAGGTCATGCATGTTTGCTAACTAGTTCATTGTTTTGGCACGGAGTACAATGTAAGTGTTTTACGCTTTAACATATCACATGCGTGTGAATGTTGCCATGACAGTATGCTTACCATGCGGCTAAGTGCTTATGTGAAATAAACTGTTTGAATGCCTGTGGGTGGAGGTTGGATTGCTTAAGTTGGAAAAACTCGTTGAAATCCGTATTTTAGCCTACATGCGAGTAGCAAAACTCAACACGTTTTTCAAGACAAACGGATATGCAATGTTTACTTCCAAATTAGGCAATCTAGTCTATACTTGTTTGCTGTGCGCATAACATAGTAATTCTAGCCTAATAATTGGAATAAGAGCATGTAATGTTTTCAAAATTGGATATCACGGTTAGTAGAGGCCGGTCTTCGGACCGGGCGAAAGGGGGTGCTCATAGCTGACCTTCCCCGATTGTATCCAAGCTCCCGAGCCAAGACATTTGGTGATGACGGACACGTGGCCTTTGGCACCGAGTCAGGGTTTCCTAAATTTCCCAAAAATAAAATATTTAGGTGGCGACTTTGTAATCTGGCAAAGCAGTCCATGTTTGGCACTTCTTTTCAAAATCTGTTTTCAAAATCGATTTGCCGGATTTGGACTCTTTGGTTCAAGATTAAGAACCGTGACAATCTGAGTCCGAACTGTAGTGAACCCCGATATGAACGGAACGGGACTCATCCTCCCGGGATGCGTTCGGGGACGTCTACAATGGGCTTAAAACTTACATTCGTTGAATCATTCCAATTCAAACAACAAGCCTTCATCCACAGGCATTCATGCAGTTAATCATTTAAGCACATAGCCTCATGGCAAGCATGCTAAACATGGCAATATGGCAATCGCACTCATGCAAGTATGCTAAAGCGTAAAAGCTTACCGAGTACTCCGAGCCAAAACAAAAGCTAGTTAGAAAGATACATGATCCTAACTATGTTAAGTGTCTAATGTAACACATGCAATATGCAATTTAATAGGCTCAGCTACTAATATGGCATATGATTCAATTTGAACAACATGCTATTGAACACGTATTTAAAGAAGTATATTGAATTTGCAATGCAGTTTGTATGATGCGCCGAGCCTCGGTGCATGCAATACGAATGAATGGATGCAAGCATGCGATATGCTAATTGAAACATGACCCTAATCTAACCATCAAAAGCGATCAAATAAAAGGGAGAAAGACGTGAGGTTGGAAGACATACACACACGCATGCACACTTATTACGACATTGCGCCCTCGCGAAGGAGGGTCCGAATGAATAAGCTAACTAACTAGCTACACTAATTAAGCTAACTAATTATTCCAAATTTCGAAACTAATTAACTATTCTAGTTAACTAATTATTACAAACCGAAAATGAATAACTAGTTAAACTGACTAATTATTGAAAACACTCGAATTAACTAGCTATTCTAAGCTAACTAAAGCAACTAAACGGCCTCGGGGGCGAGGGACATATGCATGCTCGGTCGGTTTCCACCCGAAAAATGCCACTGCCTCACTGCTGTAACACTCTGTTTGCACACTTGAACACCAAAGAAGCTACCAACTTCCAGAACACCTCTACTCCCCCTTTCCATCACATTGAGCAATTTTCTTCATTGACAGCGGGCGGCTACCAATGGTGGCCGTCGGCTACAATTGGTGGCCGGTCGGCTACTGCTGGTGGCCAGTCGGCCACCCATGCCCTGAACTTCCTTTTTACTACAACAGAGAGCAAACAAAGGCAAAGCAATGTATTCTCAAAGAGTGTTTGTAATGTTACGCTCCTTATCATCACGCAAGTTCAAAGGAGTGTAACTCTTGGCCCTCAAACCATCAACCAAGCAACTTCCATGCATGATGGCTAAGGAACCAAGCTTGTACAAGCTTAATGAATACACAAACAAGACAAAAACAACCACCACCCTATCATGCATCATCAAGGGCAATGGAGACCAACGAAAGTCGCACATTTCATCACTTTTGAGTATGAAATGTCTCATTTTCCTTGCGTTCGAATTAACGCTGATTCGAACACATGCAATGCAACACGAAAGATGCTTATCTTGCCTCTTTTACTTGTTCATTTTGTTTACTCATTTTACATTACCGATTCGTTCTTCAATCGATTAAGTCCATTGGTGAGTGTCTTCTAAAGTGAAAGAAGTGTCAACCAAGGGGTAGTTCAAGGCATGAGGGAAACTTCTTGCCCTTGGTAATGAACCGTCAAAGGAGGATTAAACCATTAAGCATGAGCCTCAACCTCAAGCTTAAACAACCCTAATGTTAAAACAACACTCAAAACAAATGGAAGAGTGAAGAAATGAAGGAGATTGCAGAGATTAAGGTTCTGAAATTACATGCAAAATAATACTAAAACATACAATCAACTCAAGGAAACGATGTTTAAAGGCCTAAAACACCAAACTAGTGAACCCCTTTACACTAGGGGTGAGCAGCGGATATATCGATCCGCCAAAACCGACCGAACCGAACCGATCCGCCGCATTTTGGACGAATGTGTGATGACGAGCGGACGGTTGCAGATTGATTTTCTCCAATCCGCCAATCTGGCGGACGGATGGTGGATTTGATATTCCTTTGGCCGCAACCAAACCGCCAAATCGCGAACACCCCTAGTAATTTATAAGACTTTGTGTTTTCAGTTTGTTTAAATATTCTGTTTATGTTTTCAATTAAAAAAAAGTTTAAATATTCTGTTGAAAAAAAGTTTTTCACTTGAATATCTTGTTTGAATTGAAAAAAATAAACGTATTATTTATCTATATTTTTTGGTTTTTAAATCTATCTCTAAAAATAATAAATAGAAAATATGATATATGTTAGTTGGTTTTTGTTTTCAAAAACAAATATAGATGTAACAATACAGAGACATACAATCTCTACTACTGCTCTGTTCGTGGCTTTGGTGGTTTGAATTGTTTTTATATTTTAAGAACCACAGATTGTAATACTTTATGTGGATGAGGCATGCAGTGATTGTGATATTCTAAAGTTTCAAACTTTCTTTCTTTGGATGAGGCATGCAGTGATTGAAATATTTTTTTAAGTCATTAACTGTAAGATTTTCTATCTTTCTTTTTTTCTTTTTCTTTTTTTTGAGAAGCACACAAGTCGAATTATGTTGAAAATTTATAAAATTTTAAACCGCCAAACCAATTCGCATCCATCCGCCAAACCGCCAAACCGCTCAATCCACATCCGCCGGATTGGCGGACGAATGCGGATTGATTTTCTCCAATCCGCCAAGCTGGCGAACGGATGGCGGATTGGAGGTTCCGTGGCCGCAACCGACCCGCGCCCACCCCTACTTTACACTACAACCATTCGAAACAAGACTCATATGACCCAACTAGCCCAAAACAGAGCTAAAGCAGTCCAAATCAGAGGCAAAAACATGCTAGAATTAAGCTAAAGTAAGCTAGAAAAACATGCTAACTCATGAAGCTAACTAGGCATGCAAACAAGACACAAGGAGGGGAGGCTAACCCCTCCAATTTTGGACTTCAAAATTTGATTTTTACCACTGAAAAACCTCTGAAATTCAGTGGTTAAAAGGCCCAAAAAAGTTGATTTAAAAGTGAGGAAAAATAGCACAAAAAGCTTAACAAGCTAAGGAGCCAAATGAGTGGACAACACCCTAACTCAAAAAGGCTCAAACCACCATTTTTAGGTCACAGAAACAGAGTTTTTTACACTTCAAGAATAACCTTAAAACAGTTGAAAAAGATACGAAAATAAGTATGCACAATAAGCTTAAATAAGGTAAGTGCTCTACCTTTGAAGCAAAGCACAATTTAGGCACAAATCCAAGCTCAAACCTCCTTCCAAACCTCAAACAAGACTCCAAGGGACCTCAGCTTAATGGTGGTCAAGTTTGATTAAGGGTTGGTGTGCAAAAGTGTGGAGGAACTCGGTAATCAAGCACAAAATATCAAGTGATAGAGAGAAAGCTAGAGAGAGATATTTTTGGTCCAAAATCTTCTAACCCTCAAAAATGGGAAATGAACCCCCCTATTTATAGAAAAACAAGTCTTGAGCTTGGATACATCTCACCATACACGTCTATAAAGATGCAGCTCAATGAGCAACAGCTGGCAACAAATATCTAGAAAAATAGACCAATGGCCGTCGGCCACCACTGGTAGCCGACAAGCACAAACCATGGCCGACAAATTCTAGGGCTGGCCGACAGGTCACCCACTCTTCTAGGCTAGAGGCAACAAGCTCTAGGACCAAAAACATGCACAAAACAGATAAGGTTTAGAGGATCAAAGACAAGGCATTCCGCCGAGGACTTCGGGCGCTCAAAACGAGCACAAACAAGCACAATCATCGAGTGCACAAACGATGACATATAAGTCTTGAGGACGATCAAAAATGGGATGTCTATAGTTGCCCCCCTTTGACGAAACTCGGAAGTCATGAAATGACGCGAGTGAATGTCAAAGCCCAAAGACGACCTATTTTTGACAAGATCGAAGACTTGGACAAACAAACAAACAAACAAAACAAAACAAAGAACGGTTACGCCCACAGGCTACCTACGTATCCCTTTGCAAGGAATACGAGTGATGAGGCTGTAATCAAACATGTAGATGATCATGTAATGAGGCTGTAATCAAACATGTAGATGCAAGTGTTATGCAAAGAAATGCCACATTTAAATAAACCGAAGTAAGGTATAGCAACCTCTAACATGAATAGAAGTAAGTAAACATGAACCAAACCACATTTCATACAGAAAGGATGTAAGAAAATTATGCAAACTTAACTACGCATCACGCAGGAAAGGCAAAGAATAACACAATCACAGACTCACCTGAGGCATCAAACAAGATTCTAACGCGTTACACGCGGAAGGAGAGAAGGGATGGTGTGAACACGGGGACACACCCGAATGTTTTAAACTGAAGTGTCCTAACGCGCCGTACGTGAGAGGAGAAGAAGGTGATGTGAACACAGGGATGCACTTGCATGTTCTAAACCGAAGCATCCTAACACGCCACAGGCGAGAGGAGAAGAAGGTGATTTGAACACAAGGACGCACCCACGTGTTCTAAACCGAAGCGTCCTAACGCGCCGCACGCGAGAGGAGAAGGGGAGATGTGAACACAGGGATGCACCTGCGTCTTCTAAACCGAAGCGTCCTAACGCGCCGCACGCGAAAGGAGAAGAAGGTAGTGAAAACACCAGAATGCATCCGCGTGTTCTAAACTGAAGCGTCCTAATGTGCCGCACGCGAGAGGAGAAGGGGAGATGTGAACACAGGGACGCATCCGCGTGTTCTAAACTGAAGTGTCCTAGCACGCCGCACGCAAGATGAGAAGGGGACTTGTGAACACAAGGACGCACCCGCGTGTTCTAAACCAAAGGGAGTGGTGTAAACACCGGGGCACACCCGAATGCTTTTAACCAAAAGGAGTGGAGATAAACATCGGAGCACATCCGCATGTTTTTAACCAAAACAGGGGGTGGTGATAAACATCGGAACACGTTCGCATGTTTTTAACCAAAACAGGAGGTGGTGATAAACATCGGAACACGTCCGCATGTTTTTAACCAAAGCAGGGGGTTCGAAGGATAGGAATGATCTCACTTGGAGCTCCTCTAAATGAACCATACATACAATATCGTACCTGCTTAAGAAAGAGACTTAATAGATACAACATAGTAAGGGTGCATGTTCTATGCAAGACGAATAACCATGACACAATGTTAGAGACATCTTTTACGCAAAACATATGAGAAACAAAACGGAAGCATATTCTATGCAATGAGAACTGGAGCATGTTTATGCAACATCAGAATGCAGTACAAACTGCATGTTCTATGCATAGCACAAAATGCATATTCCATGCAAGATAATTGGAAGCATGTTCTTTGCATGTTCTATGCGAAAATGGAGGAATGCATATTCTACGCAACAATGGAGGAATGCACATTCTATGCAACAATGGATTGAATAGCAACTTTCGATTTACCTCTCGGAAGAGGTGCAACAAGTTAAAAAGGATACACTTCATTTGTGTTGATTAGTGATGAATCATCATGCACCAAAGACACGGTTTAGAACTTCCGCAGAGACAATATGAGCTTAAAAGTGAACTTTTCTTGCACTTTCTTGAGGATTGAGGACACAAAACAGCAGCAAACACACAAAGGAGGAGCAGTGGAAGCTTATCGGCCACCACGGAGTGGTGTCAGCCACCTGTCGGCCACACCTGAAGGTTGTCGACAACCAATGGTGGCTGTCGGCCACCAGTGGTGGTGGCTGGTCGGCCACCGATGGCAATTCGGGCTATTTTGGTCTTTTTGCATTCGGGTCTTTAAGTACACATACCCGAGCTTCATTTCCTCACACCTCCCTAGCCGAAATTCATCCCTCTCTCACTCTAGACCTTTCTTTTCCCTAGATCCGAGCTTTATACATGTTTTCCAACGCCCCACGAACGTTTGGTTCGCTAAAACCTCTTGATTTCCTTCATTTTGAGCCGATTGAAATTTGATTTCAGTGCTTTTTTCTTCATTTTCACCACTTGAGGTTTGTTTCCCTCGAGTTTCTCTTGGGTTTGGTGCCTTTTCTTGGGCTTTGACTTTTTCTCCCATTTTCTCTCTCTTAAGGTTGACTTTTGTTGACTTTTGGCATTTTCCACCCATTTTCCTCATTTTCGCCCACTTTCTCATCTCCTTTCCAAATGGCAGACGACATTCCCCATGACGGAGCTTCTCCAGGGATCGAGGCAGATCCCGAGCATATACCATTACCGCCCAGGGTTCGACCTTTTGACCTGGAGACATATCACCCCGAGGTGCATGTGCTACCCCGCTAATACTATTCGTCATTTCAGAGGATCTCTTGCTACGAGAACCGAAGTCTCATTTATCCTACGGTGCCACTGAGGTATACATTGTCTTCTTACATTCTCTGCAATGTACCTTGCATTTCTTGCATAGATCACGCTTACGCTGTCTTTCATCTATTTATCTCAAACACATTCTTGCACTGCATTTCTTACACTACCTTCTCAAACACATTCTCCGAGGATACAGAGCCACATCTGCGAGGGAGTGGTATATGGACCTCCCCGTTGGCATCCGCCAGATTATCAATGAGGCTGGATTCGGCTTATTCTGCATAGGGCTATCGCGTCTCATAGCGAGCAGGCCCTTACTTGGCACACTGGTAGAGAGGTGGTGGGACACCACCAACTCTTTCTATTTCTCTACCGCGAGAGACATGATGATGACTCCCTATGACTTCACTATGCTCACTGGCATCGAGGTAGGGGGTCGGCTGATCCCTTATGATACAGACATGGACGAGTGGGAGGCCGCTTGGATCTACCTGCTAAAGGCACGCTCACCTCTCTTTCGATCAGGGATAATTCGATATACTTGGTTTTGAATCATTTCAGAGGGACAGAGCCAGAGACCCTAGAGGAGATCGAGCAGTACGCCCAAGGCTTCTTGATGTTCCTCTTTGGCACCTCTCTATTCGCCGACAGGGCGAACATTGTCGGGCTATATCTCTTGAGTGCCTTGGTGGACTTGTCTCGGGTCTGACTTTGCCACTGGGGCGGTGCTAGCCTCGCTACCTTATATGGCTACATGAGCTCGACATCCTGCAGAAGCGGGAATAGAGTCGGCAGCTACTGGAGAGCCTGAGAGGTATACTTTGCTTTTCTACTTTACATTTCCTGCCGTGGTTTCTACTTTGCACTTTATGTACACTGCACACACATAGTCTGATCTTCGCTCTGCATTTGTACTTTCTGTACATTGCACTATACACTCTACTTTCTGCATCCTCCCTATATTCTGCATTCTCTGCACATTGCACACATATTCTGCTTTCCGCATTACCTGTATTTATCTGTTGTATACTCACTGTCACTCTTTTGCTTTTTGCAGTTATGGGTATATGCACATTTTTCGACCCTCAACCCAAAGCCGGAGGCAAAGATGCCTTCTGTCGTACCTTACTCTCATCGATATGATGGCAAGTGCATGAGGAGGACTGGGGAGACCTTCTCATTCTTCCGCCGATATTTTGACAAAGTGACTGCAGTAGAGGTAACTCGAAACTCACAGCTATTTCTACTTTACTTCAGCTCTGATTCATATTACATATCTAATGGCAACTAACAATCTGTGTATTTGCTATCTACAGATCTCATGGCAGCCCTGGGCGACAATGCCTGAGGGTGTCAGGTACCAATTTGCTGGCACTTGAAGCGCTTCCCGTTACCAGCTTGTACTCAAGGAACCGGTAGGCCGAGTCTGGTTCTTAGGCGAGCGCTTCCTACGCCAGACCTTGGGTTTTCCGTTGAAGGCGGTTCCCATGCTACCTCCGCCATCCATGTGGATTATAGAGAGTCTCTCTTCCCAGGAGGTGACCGACTTTACATGAGGCGTGGATGCTGACTACTTTCTTGGAGAGGGAGACTATGCAACATATATCCAGGCGTGTCTCATGCCTCTCTTGACGGGTACTCATGCTCGTGCAGGAAGAGCAATAGACGCCCCTTCGACGAGCAGGGCTCGAGCGTCGATGGGCAGGGCTAGAGGAGTGTCCTTCATCAGACAGGGCTTCAGTTGGCCTGCGCTTCCGACCGAGTTGACATGTTGACGATACACTAGAGAGGCCTATTAGATTCCTATTGAGCCTGCACCGGCTGGGCACAGATATATCAGAGTGCCTGATTTACCTTCGGCATGCACTATAGTTCTCATTTTTTCCATTCTCGCTCAGATACTCAGATATTCATTCCTTCCGGATATTGATCATTCCCAATACGTTTGCAGGCAACCGCAGGGTACGTCGAGGGATTGCTCGAGATATTGGCTTCATTCGAGAGCGTGATATTGAGGAGAAAGACACTGCTCAACTTGTACAGCATTCAGGTACTTTATTCAGTTTTCTTACATTCCAGTCATCAAATTTTTGCTGACACACTGAAACTGACATTTCAACTGAACACTTCCCTACACTGCACTGATACATTGCATCTATAGATCACATCTGATACACTGTATTCACACATTGTATCTGACCTCTGCATCACATCTGATATACCTACTGTTACTAATATGAACTATCCTTTCAGGTTCCACCCATACCGATGGGACTAGCAACACCAGCACCAGCGGTGCCTCCTCAACGGCAAAAAGGAGAGAGAGACAGGCTTCGGTACGTGGTCGAGGGAGACGACGTGGTCGAGATCAAAGGAGCCCTTCAGAGCCTATCATAAGTGATGACGACGATGAGACCAGCAAGACCGAGGAGGCTCCAGGTTAGCACGCCGAGTCATCCGAGAGCGGAGACGATGATGCTGGCTCGGGTTCTGCTAGTGGAGATAATGCTGAGCCAGGCTCTGAGGCAGAGAGCAGTGATGACTCTGGTTCAGATTCTGGTTCAGAGGGAGGTACATACAGCGGCGCTGATGGAGACAAGCTCTGAGTCTGTTTCCAGGAAGAGGACGAAGAGGGCCTCTCGAGACTGAGATAGCTGGCGCTGATTCATATGTTTTTGCTTAGTTTCCTTTTACTAGTAGTGTTAGCACATTGTACATCTTAGACAGTTTTATTTTCTTTAAAAACTTGTACTCTTTTGTAAAAAGTAACCGTGATCGGAATGAAAACTAGCTTTTTGTATGAAAAAGTGTTGTATTTTGCATCCTGAGCACCACATGAGCACCACATTGCATAAAAACAAGATTGATGGAAATTGAACATTGTATTGGCACAACCTTCTTAATCAGGTAATGAACCGACCAACACTTAACAAACAGAGTAAAACAACTCGATGAACAACTAATAATAACAACTCGATAATCAAAACAATACCAATACAACTCCATAAGCAAAACAAATACAACACGATAAGCAAATTGAAACAAAACAGCTTAACAAAACTAACCAAAACATGACAACACAACGCACAAAGAGTAGAACAAAACATACATTCTCAACAATCTCGACATACAGGTTGACCACAGGACAAACTAGGAGGCCATCGGCCATGAACAGAGGCTGTCGGCCACCAGTGGTGGCCGGTCGGCTACAAAAGGTGGCCGTCGGCCATCAGTGTGAGGGACCTCCAAATTGTTGCCGTCTGTCTTCCACTTAGTGCCTTATCTTCTACAAAAGCTGGGACTTCGTAATTTCTTCATTCCAGCTCTGTTTTTGCCACAAATGGAGCCATTCTTTACCAAAAAACTTTCAAATTGGATTGCAACTTTAGATGGCTCGGAAAAAGTGAATTTCTGGGGTTTCGGGATAAATGCACTATTCCCCTTGAGTCGCTCTCCACTATGTTTTCCATTCCTTCAGGCCGCGGCTAGGTGTTGGAACCCGATCACACATGTTTTCAGCTTTAGGAGACAACAGGTATGTCCGACAATTGAAGAATTCCAAGTTTTGATGGAATTCCGATGTGACGAGGAAATCTTGCCTCAGCCCCGTTTTGGTCACATCCAGGCTTTAGGAAGGATGTGTGGACTCACTTTGCATGAGGCTCGATCCTTGGTCCAAAATGGAGAGCTGGATATTCCCAGGCTCATTCATCGATTTTCTGACGCCGGTGACCGCAGCGACCGTCTTCGGCAGAGTTTTCGATAGCATGCCCTTTGTTTGTGTATGTTGGCTCATTTTCTTCTTGCCCTAATTTCCGAAGGGTCTAGCATTCACTTGATCAAAGTGGCCCAAGGCTTGAAAGAGGGCAAGAGCAGCATTGGCTTAGCATTGGCCTAGACTTTGATAGGCTTGGATGCTTTCCATCGGCAAGAGACAAACAAATTTGCGAGAAGTCCACTACTTCTTTAGGTAATGTTTCCTACCCTATCTCATATGTGTTTCTCACATTACTCGGCACTCAAGTTTTGTTTTTCTCTCTAAACCTTTTCTCACTTTTTCCTCTCAATGTGCATCTCTCTATTCTTTAATTTCTCTTATTTTTCATCCCTCCCCAGATATGGCTCATGGACCGGTTGAAGGTAGTGGACTCCTGCCCTGCATATTCAGCACGAGGCTATTGTTTTCGCCGACGGCTAATTGATTTCCCAAATGAGGAATGGTGGTGCCATCAGATGTGCAACAGGTCTGCTGTTAACATTGCTTAACATTGCCCTTGGTTTGATCTGCCCGAGATGAGCTACAGCATATCTCGGTAACCCGACATTCAGCTGATTGGCCTGACACATTGTGTATTCTACTTTCCATTCCAATTCAGGCGTAAGTTCGGACACGACCAAACTTGCCTAGAAGAGGGGATAGAGTACCCGGCTTCATTTCCAATCCGAGGTTCACAGTTAGCTCGATACCCCAATGCTTGGAGAACGAGGGAACTTCTGACTTCTGCTCCCAATTTCAGTTGTGCCCTTTCTGGTGAATGCTTGACTTGGCTTGAAGATGAGGCACAAGCTGGGCCTACTTTAGCATCGGAAGCTTCCACGAGCTCTAGGAGGGGACTCATGAACACCTATTCACCTCTGCCCCCAAGCTTATTACTTTGATCTATACTTTCAAGTTTTCTTTTTGAATGTAATAAAAAGCAACTTTGATTTGCATCGAAAGTTGGAGAACTTTGTATTGAAATCAATGAAATTGGAGTTATGGGTGCTGAAAATTTGCCTTTTGGTCCAAAACTGGTCTAAGTTGTAAAAAGATTAATTTGAACAAAATCAACTTTTATTAAAACTTTTCAAAACCATTTTCGATGAGGATCACAACCTGACACACATGGAATCTATCCTCAAGATGTACAACCCCGAATCTAGAGATGGAAAATTGCCCCTAGACTGAATAGCACTGCTCAACACTGTAATCAGCTCTTCTCTTAGGGTAAGGATACAACCGATCTTTCAGATAATGAGTGGAGAAAGATGCCTTGATCAAACACATGGACACAGTTGATTTGGAAGTGTTTACGGCTGAGCTTCAGAAAGAAGTTGCCTATGTATCACGAAGATGGGAATCAGGCCTTACATAGTTCGGTTCGGGTTCACTCGTGTATTAACACTCTCCTTTTGCACTCTAACTTTTGCCAAGGCCGCCTTTTCTGGGTTTTCAACCTTGCGAGCTTAGTTTTTCTTATTTCAAATTTTTTGTGCTCTAACTTTTGCCTAGGTCACCCTTCCGGGTTTTCGGCCTAGCGAGCCACTCAAGGATAGTATTTCTTCAACTTGTCCATGTTGATTGGTTGGAAGAATTCGAGGCCATCTAGGTCCATAAGAATAATGGCTCATCTAACCCGATTGATTTATTGATGTAAGGGCCAGTCCAATTGGGTCTGAACTTGCCCCTAGGGTCATAAATGGGAGCTTGATTGTCTTTCAACACCAAATCCCCTTCCTTAAGATTTCGAGACTTAACTTTCTTGTTAAAAGCACTGGGAATCCTACGTTGATAACCTTGAACATGGTACAGTGCTTTCAGCCTCCTCTTGTCAAACAACATCAGTTCCTCGAACCTGCTCTACTGCCAATTCGCTTCTACTATCTGTCACTTAGCCATAACCCACAGCGACAGAACCTCTATTTCGATCGACAGAATAGCCTTCATCCCATAAACTAGAGAATATGGAGTTACCCCAGTAGATGTTCGAATTGAAGTCCTGTAGCCCCAGAGAGTGAATGGCAATTTGTCTGTCCAGTCCCTGTAAGTCTCAACCATTTTCTGCAAACTGTGCTTGATGTTCTTGCTGGTGGCCTCAACAGCTCTGTTAGTTTGCAACCGGTATGTGGATGACTTATGAAAAGCCACGTTGTACTTCTCCAACAAGTCGATCACTTGTCTCTTGAAATGGGAGCTATTATCTGAAATGATCTCATTCGAAACCCCATAACGGCAAATGATGTTATTCTTGATGAACTTGGCTACATGCGACGCTTTCAGCACTGCATAGGATTGGGCTTCGACCCACTTTGTAAAGTAGTCTATTGCCACTAGAATATACTCATGCCCATTTAACCCTTTTGGCGTAACTACCCCAATAACATCAATTCCTCAGACTGAAAATGGCCATGGTGAAGTCATATTGTACAGCTTCAACGGCAAGATATTCATGCAATTTGCATGAATTCGGCATTTGTGGCATCGCCGAACAAAACCGATATAATCCTCCTCCATGGTTAACCAGTAATAATCCTGCCTAAAAATCTTCCGGGCCAGCATTACTCCGCTCATGTGTGCTCCACACTCCCCTCCATGGATAGCTTCTATTAGGCGCTTCGGCTCTTCCGCATCAATGCACAGTTTATGCATTCCCAAATGGCCTCGTTCGTATAACTTACCCCCGCAGATGATAAACTGAATGGCCATTCACTGTATTGCCCTCCTATCTTTGGCATTTGCCCCTAGCAGATAAACCTCATTTTGCAAGAAGTTCTAGATATCATAATAATTTTGCAAGAAGTTCTAGATATCATAATACCAGGGGTTCTGATCTTGTACTTTATCTATTGAGGCGATCAACTCGTGGGCCCACGCATACCTCTATTCAATAATGATCAGACACATCCGGACTCCAAAAGGGATGTCTATCATAGAAAATAGAGTTGATAAAGCGTTAGCGAACCTGTTGTTCTCTCTTAATGGATGTGTGAAAGTCAACTTCTCAAACCTAGGAATCAGAACGTCCAGGGTTTGGTGATAGATCTTCATCTTCTCTTCTTTGACTTTCTAATCTCCTTTTGCTTGAGATATAACTAGGTTCGAGTCCCCAATGACATCCAACCTTTTTGCCCCTAGTTCCAGGACGACTTCTAAGCCAGCGATATAGGCTTCGTATTCTGCTTCGTTGTTGGATACCTTGAACCGGAGTTTGAAGGCTAAAGGTATATGAGAATTGTCGAGTGCTATCAGCAATACCCCTATCCCATAACCGTACTGGTTAGACGCTCCGTCAAAGTACATTGTCCAAGTTTCTTCCTTAACTTGCAGAATAGCCTCATCTGGGAATAAGTATTTTACTGCATTGTCCCCCTCCACTGGGTGATCTGCCAGAAACTCAATTACCGCTCTCCTCTTGACAGACATGCGAGTCATATATTTCAAATCAAATTCGGAGAGGAGAATCAACCAACGAGCTAGCCTACCCATAAGTGCTGGTTTCTCGAAGAGATATTTGATGTGATCTAATATCGAAATCAGCATTACAGAGTGAGCTAGCAGGTAATGCCTCAACTTCCTGGTAGCCCATACCAAGGCCAAGCAAGCCTTCTCCAGTGGGGTGTAATGGGTCTTATATTCCAGCATCTTCTTGCTCAGGTAATAGATGGCTTTCTCCACTCTATCCTCAGATTCCTGTGCAAGCATGGAGCCCATAGTCGTGTCTGTTACTGACAGATATAAAATCAACGGCTTCCCCGGCTCTGGTGGTGACAACACGGGCGGGTTCTGAAGGTACTGCTTGATCTACTCAAAAGCAAACTGGCATTGGTCATCCCAATGGAATTTCTTTCCTTTCTTCAAATAGTGGTTCACAAGTCACGGTTAATTTTGCAATAAACCGTCTTATGAATTGCACTTTACCCAAAAAGCGTCGCACCACCTTTTCATCCTTCATGGTGGCATTTCTAAGATGGCCTTGATTTTGAAAGGATTGACCTCGATCCCCCTCTGCGTAATCAAGAACCCTAGCATTTTCCCTGTTGTGACACCAAAAGTGCATTTTTGTGGATTCAGCCTCAACCGATATTCTCTGATCCGTTGGAAGAATTTCTTCAAGGCGGTGTAGTGGCCCTCTCTTTCCTTGGACTTAACAATCATGTCATCCACATACACCTCGACCTCTTTGTGGATCATATCATGCAAGATAGTGGTCGCATCCCATTGATAAGTAGCCCTAGCATTCTTCAGACCGAACGGCATCACCCTATAGCAGTAGGTTCCCTACGCCATGGTGAAGGCAGTCTTCTCCCTGCCCTCGAGTGCCATCAAGATATGGTTATACTTGAAAAATCCATCCATGAAGGAGAGCAATGCATGGCCTGCGGTGAAGTCCACCAATTCATCGATGTGCGGTAGAGGAAAGTCGTCATTCGGACTAGCTCTGTTCAGATCTCTAAAATCTACACGCACCCAAATTCTGCCATCTTTCTTCGGCACCGAAACAATGTTGGCCAACCAAGTCGGATACTTAGATACTAGTAAAAACCCTGCGTCTATCTACTTGGTGACCTCCTCCTTAATCTTTAAAGCCCAATCCGGGCGTATTCTTCGAAGCTTCTGCTTGACGGGTCGGGCCTCGGGGTCAAGAGGGATCCAGTGATGTACAATCTTAGGATCGATTCTAGGCAAGTCTTTGTAGGACCACGCGAAAACATCTTTGAAATCTTTTAATAAAGCGACTAAACGCTCGCGTTCCTCCGAAGACAATGTGGACCCGATCTGGACCAAACGCGGATCCTTCACAGTACCCACATTAATTGCAATAATTTCATCAACAAGGGGTTTTACAAACCTCTCCTCCTCTCGATCAATCAAATGTTTCAAAACCAGAGGAATACCTTCCTCATCGTTTTTATCAAAATTTTGGAAGTCATGATTAATGCAATATACAAGTGGCACAGAAAATTACTCGAAAACTACAACAGCATTCTCATTCAAAAGATCCAGCTCATCCAATTCCTCGGTTACAACTGACTCAAAAGAAAAGGAAAAAGACGACCTAGACAAAACTACGGCATCCGAGTTATCAACCCCAGGAATACCGGACTCTAACTCAGAAGAACTGGAATCTGATTCTAACTCCACAGGCTCTGTGGATTCAGATTTTGGCTCACTACCTGATTCAGAACTACTGGATAGAAAACCCTCCTCTAGGTGCCAAATGAGAGAGGGTGCGTTAGATGCATCCAGAATACCACCGGAAGGGTCCACACCTGATTGGTCTCCGATCATGGAAATGGGTAGGTCATCCCCCAAGCTCTCCGGTTTGATCTGAGGATCCGAAAGAAGACACGCCAGCAACGCTCCTATCTCAACTTCATTTTTGTTAGACTCACCCCCTGTACTCTATTCAGCTTCAGCAGTTAATTCAGTATGTTCCTCTGTGGCTTCATCCTCTTGCAGCCGTAAGTCGAAGAAAATCTCAAAACCAGGCAGACGCCGCTTCTCAGAGTTCAACCATGGCTCAGGAAAGCTACAAAATGGGAAGTCTTCCCCCTTCCAGACAAAGCGGACGTTCAGAGTTCCCTGAATTGGTCTATGCACAAGCTCATAGTGCTTCCCACTTTGCTTAGCTTTGGCTCTTCCTGCAATTTCCTTCCCTTTTCTCACCCAGTCCTCTTTTGTAGGCATGTAGCCCAAGCCAAAGGCGTGAGGGTTGTGTGGCACTTCGGCCAATGCAGCAATGCCCTTCTGGCCACTCTTTCCTAATCCCATCCCGAGCACATGTTGTAGCTTGTTCATGAGGTATACAGATTATGCACTGATGTACAAGCCCTCATCAATAGCTAGGACATTCTGCACCACCCAGGCCTTAGCCAAGGTAAAACCTGACAAGAAAACATCCTCGTCGCCATGTACAATCTCCAGTACAGGTGTAGTGACTTCAGGCGGAGGATGTATAGATGAATTCTCGAACACAATGGCTACCCCCTTTCCGAGAGGGTACTTCAGCATTTGATGCAAGTTGGAAGAAACAACTTTTACTTGGGGCAGCCAGGGTCACCCAAGTAACAAGTTGAAAGTAGCCGGAACATCCAGGACGTCAAACTCAATATCCTGTTCGGCCGGCCCGACTTGTGTTCTAATCTGAACTGTTCCTGTCACCTCTCTCCTCGTGTTATCGTAAGCCTGGATCACCTGGGCCGTTGGTACAAAATCTGCTGGCTTCAGGCCAATAGCATAAGCCGTGCCAGACAAACAAACATTGATTGCAAACCCAGTGTCAACCAATACAACCGGCACCCACTTCTCTCTACACTCAACTGAGATGTATTGCGGTTTATTAAGTGCAGAGCCCTTGGGCGGTAATTCCTTATCCGAGAAGCTCAAATTAGGTGAAGCACCTCCTGGGAAGACAAGTCCCACTAATTGTTCTGGAGTTGTGTTGATAGACAGCTTGGCCTTATCCATTGCTGACAGGACGGCTTGCCTATGTACTCGTGAAGCCATGAGAAACCCCCAAATGGATATGTCTACTTGGATCTTCTTTAGCTGCTTCAGTACAGCTTCTTCTTCCAACTGCTTGTCCTTCTATTTTTCGGCCTCCTTATCTTTTTCGGATGCTTCTGGTGGGTCTAAGTGTGGGGGCTTGAAGTACCGCCCGCTTTTAGTTATATGATCCACTTCCTCAGAATACCAAGTGTCGTCTGGCAGGTCTTGGCTCCAATCCTTATCTATGTGGGCAAGATGTAGATCATCATCTTCCCACCATACTCTTCTGATAATCGACAGGCAATTGTTCGGTTCCATTGTAATTACTCTCACATCACAGTCATCCCTCGTAAGGTGTTTGGCTTTTCCAACTTCCTGACTATTCCCATCCCTTTCCTGTTCAAATTGCTTCAGTGCGTCTTCTTGCTTTGTATCAACAGTACTAATGACACCCATTTCTTGAGCAAAATTCTTGATACCTGTGCTCTTTGGCAATTTCTCCTTGTCCTCGGCCGTTCCGACCCTTGTAGTAGTTCTTGCTTTAGGTTGTTCCAGCTTTGGTTGAAATCCCTCATCCACATCAGGTTTATCATTGAGCCACCCTGAATTATCGGCTGACCCGTTCAGATCAAACCAGTTAATTTGCACATCCCCTGAATGTTGCTCATCGAAGAACTGTAGATTGTTGATGTCCTCCTCAAGGTCAGCTAAGTCATCCAATCCCTGGCTTGGTCCATCCTCCCAGATTACATTGACCTCCATCCCTGTTGGCAACTCTAGCTCTAGTTTGACCTGTTTGGTCGGCACAATATAACAACAAGGGCTGTATTCCTCCTCAGATAAATCCACGGAGCCCTCAGGCACTGCACTAACATTCCCATTCTCCATCAAGGCAACCCTGCCTTCATCTACCACGATCACCACCCAGGGTTTGGGTTGGGATGTGGATGCGTTCATCATGCACAAATCTGTGCTTTCTGGGATGAACAGCGCCTGCTTAGGTAAGTGAGAGGGGGTGATGTATATACTGGGGTTGTAAGGGACGACCAGTGTATGGATGAGGTTTATTTGTCGGGGATGAGGTTTATTTGTCGGGGAGGAGGGGCTTGGTTATGTGGTGGGAGAGGATTTGTAGTGACATTGGGCATTTCGGGAAGCACTATCATTTTGTTGTCAATGAGATCCTAAATCTCATGATGAAGTCTAAAACATTGGTCAGTATCATGACCATGTTGTTAGTGAAAGGTGCAATATTTGGCCGGGTTGTGTTTAGGAGGGAGAGGATCGGGCAATGGGCGTTGTTCTAACGGCTTCAGATGTCCTTTTCTGATCAGGACTCTTAGGGCTGCAGATAGAGACATGTGTGAAAACCCTCCGGCTTTGGGGTTGGTGACTTGTGGTTTGTGAGGTTGGGTTGGATGTGTCGGCAAAAGGATTGGCGGTCTTGGGTGTGGTGGTGACCATGCCCACATCTGAAGGCCTTGCAGCTGCACTACCGCCAGTAGTCACATTGGAACTGCGTATGAAAGCCCTCTTGGGCTGCTTCTTCTTGTGGTCTATCAGACCCTGCTTCATTGCATGCTCTATTTGCACCTCTATTTCGTGGATGTCAGCAAATATAGACAGAGGTAAGACTATCATCTTCTGTAACAGTCTTGGTTGTAGGTTACGAACCACCATTCTGATCTAGTCCTTTTAAGCCGGTTGGATGATCATCATAGAGGCCTTGGCCCTCCACCAAGTTAGAAAATTCGAGAAGCCCTCCTTCGGCTCCTGGCAAGTTGCTTCGAGATCACGAGTTGTGACCTCGATCTGAGTGTTATAGGAGTACTGCGCTATGAAGGCGTCAACCATTTCCTCAGTTTTTGTTCACAAAGTCTTCAAGTTTGGCATACCAAATGGCCGCTACACCCGACAGGATCCGGCCGAAGTGGGATAACTTCTTCAATTTAGATAGGCCCATCGGCCGCAAAATGTCTGAGAATAATCACAAGTGGACCATGGGATCACCTAGCCATTAGAGTGGTCTATGTACGGCATTTTAAACCTATCTGGCAATGTCACTGCCGAATCAGTATAGCCATCCTCAATATCCAGGATCGAATTAACACCTTGAGCTCGTTTAAAGAGCTTTTCTAGCTTGCTCACTTTCAATGCAGTAGGGTTGACCTCAAATTCAAATGGTGCCTCTATCGGGTAAGTCGGTGCATTGGAGGTCTGGGGCGGGATGGGATCTGCCTGAATGCCCGCATTTTCCTGGCCCGGGTGCTGGAATTCCCACTGGGGGTGCATGGGATGCTGATGCTACTGCAGGTTGTGGCTGCTATTGTTAAAGCCTTTCTATTACCTCCACTTTGCAGGCTATAACCTCGGCTTGGCAGACTGTGGTCTCAGCTTGCCGGGAAGTATCTAGTAGCATGTTTTCAATAGTCTGTTGGAGTTGGCAGAGCATTTCTTCCATGCTTACTAAGGGATGCTAAGCTATCAAAACTGGTGTATACTCTCTTTCCGGAGTAGAAGCAGATGGCTAGACTTCGCTGAATGAAGGTAACTGTCGAACCGGTGGATTATGCCTGATTCTCCTCCGTCTTGTAACCGGGGGTAGTGAAGTAAACACTGGCTGTCCTCTTACAAGATCCCCAGATCGATAAAGTCGCCTTACTCCGGTCTAGAGTGCTTGGGGGCTAACAGACTCATCTGAAGCAATCGTGAAAGACTACCTTGCAAAAAGAAATAAAGCAAAAGAAACAAAAATCAGAAACCGCACAGCACCTCGGCTTAGATGAAAACAACACGCAGTTGCAATCATAAGCTAGAGAACTGCACTCAAACACTGATTTCTGCCCCAAAACTGATACCCAAACTTTGCAACTGATACATACATTCCTGCAGAGTTTCACTCAAAAAGCACGTATCAAGCAAGTGAGAGCCAAAACACCCCTATGATGGGGGAGGGTTACCCTATCCTAATTTCGTCAGGAACTAGGGATTCACTACGCAAACAAGCGGTTTCATACAATCCTGCACTCGGGTGAGCAACCAATCCTAGTTTGGAACAGTCTCTACGGCTTCCGATATGTAACTAGGTTGATTGGTCAAAAAGGGTGCCTCAGCAAGACTACCTAATATACCTCTCACACCTAACACCGAGAAGTGAAAGGAGGATCAAATGATACAAAGGCAGTCCAGATCTAAGGGTTGTGTTCCCACCGTGGCAGAGCCCGCAACCGGTCAGCCTTTTGGCAAGCTTTCGGCAAACTGCTCAGGAATAGCAGATGGCAAACACTGTGACTTAGGCGCACCGATGCAGATGCAAATGCAAACGCAAGAAATACATAAGTGTAGATAAAATAACGTGTCATAAGTTTAAGTCAAGTTCTCTAAATCCCTTGTAGAGTCACCAGAAATTGTGGACTCGCCTTTTTCTCGCGTCCTGCCTTTCAGAAAGGTTTGAAAATGAAAGGCCTCACAGTTGGGACTCCCACAGTTCTGAATCTAGTCTCACAAGTGCAATATGAAATTGATAATCACCAAAGAGTCCAATCCGGCAAATCTTTTTGGAAAATCGATTTTAAGTCAAATAATGCCAAAATTGGACTACTTTGCCAGATACAGAGTCGCCATCTAAATATTTTGTATTTTTTTGTTGGGAAATTTAGGAAACCCTGACTCGTGCCAAAGGCCAAGTGTCCATCATCACCAAAGTTGCCTCGGCTCGGGAACTTAGGTACGAAGGGGGAAGGTCATGAACTGAGCACCCCCGCTCGCCCGATCAAAGATCGGCCTCTACTAATTATGATATGAATTTTTATAAACATTATGTGTTCTTGCATGGTTATTAAACTAGTGTGGGCTCACCTTTTTCGCGCCCCCGCCTTTCGGAAAGGGGTTTGAAAAGAAAGGCCCTCACAGTTCGGACTCTACCTGTGGTTCTGAATCTAGTCTCACAAGTGCAATGTCAAACTGATAAACACCAAAGAGTCCAATCCGGCAAATCATTTTGGAAAATCAATTTTAAATCAAATAATAACAAAACTGGACTACTTTGCCAGATTATAGAGTCGCCACCTAAATATTTTGTTTTTGGGAAATTTAGGAAACGTTGACTCGTGCCAAAGGTCACGTGTCCGTCATCACCAAAGTTGCCTCGGCTCGAGAACTTAGGTACGAGAGGGGAAGGTCCTGAAATGAGCACCCCCACTCGCCCGATCAAAAGATTGGCCTGTACTAACCATGATATGTTGTTTTATAAACCTCATGTGTTCTTATTCTGGTTATTAGCTAACTTTACTATGTGACACACACATACAAGTATAGACTAAAATCGCAAGAATTAGAATGAATTCAACTCATGTTTGCTTTCGAAAATGGTTTGAATATGCCACCCTCAAGTGGGCTTAGAAATACGGATTTGCCATCAAACATGATGGGCTTAAAACATGATTTTCCACTTCGCAAAGTGGGCTTAAAACATACAATCATTGAATTGTTCCAATTCAAACAACAAAGCCTTTATCCACAGGCATTCATGCAGTTTAGCAAGTAAGCACATAGCCTCATGGAAAGCATGCGAGGCATGACAATATGGCAATCACACACATGCAAGTATGCTAAAGCATAAAACTTGCTGAGTACTCCAAACCAAAACAAAAACTAGTTAGAAAAATGCATGATCCTAACTATACAAGATGCCTAATGCAAGACATGCAATATGAAATTAATAGGCTCGGCTACTAATATGGCATATGATACAATTTGATAACATGCTTTGAAACACGTATTCAAAGAAGTATTGAAATCGCAATGCAATTTGAATGATGCGCCGGGCCTCGGTGCATACAAGACAAATGAATGGATGCAAACATGTGAGCATAAGGTATGCTAATTGAAATATGTCCCTAATCTAACCATCGAAAGCAGTTAATAGTAAAAGGGAGAAAGACGTGGGGTTGGAAGACATACACACACGCACGCACACTTATTACAACATTACGCCCTCGCGAAGGAGGGTCCGAATGAATAAGAGCTAAGCTAAGCTAAGCTAATCTAATCAAACTAATCTAATTAAACTAATTAGACTAATTATTACAAATCAAATGAATAACTAGCAAACTAATTACTAATTATTACAACACTTAACTAATTAGCAAACTAGTTAATTAAAACCAATGCACACTAACTAAACATGCAAGGCGTTAAACTACACTGCCACAGCTCTGCTTCGAGAAGTGAAGGGTACATACACTCGGTTTTCGCCCCGAAAAGCCCTCAGTTTTGCTCTTGAGAGGCTCTATTTGTAGGATTGAGTACACTTCAAAAACTTTCTGCTCCAACTTACCAAATCAATGCTAAGGATTGCACCAGTGCCTTGTCGGCCATGAATGCTTGCTGTCAACCCCCTGCTAACCAAAAATATGCCTTGCTGGCCAAAAGTGAGCCACTGCCAGCCACCAATGAGCCACTACCGGCCACTGGTGCTCTGAGTCACCCCACTGTAACAGAGCACAAACAGAGGAAAAATAAGGTTTTTCCAAGGGCATGTTTGTACTGTGCCCCTCCTTATCATCTCAAAACATCAAAGGAATGGCACTCTGGGATCCAAAACCACCAACGAAGCATTTTCAATGCATGATGGCCAAAGATCCAAGTTGTACACTTTCAATAAATGCACAAAACAAGACTCAAGGCCATTACCTTATCATGTATGATCAAAGGCAATGAAGACCAAGGAGATTGGCTCATTTCATCACTTTGAGTATGAAATGCTCCAATCTTCCCTGTGTTCAATATAACGTCCGATTGAACACATGCAATGCAACACCACATGCTTATCTTGCTCAAGTTTTACTTGTCACTTTTGTTCACTCATTTTAAGTTACCAACTCATTCTTTAGCTGATTTAGTCCAAGGTGAGTGTCCTCTAATGAGAGAGGTGTCAACCAAGGGATGACTTAAGGCAAGAGAGAGATCATGCCTTTGGTTAGTAGAAACCCTCAAAAGAGGATTAAAACCATTGAGCACAAATCTCAATCTCAAGCTTAAACACAACCCTAAAGTTAATCACCCTCAAAGAAAATGAAAAAGTGATGAAATGAGGGAGGTTGCAGAGATTGTATGTGCTGGAATTGCATGCAAAACGATACTAAAACATGCAAGCAACTCATGCAAAACATGTTTAAAAGCCAAAAACACCAAACTAGTGAAGATCACTACACTATAGGCATGTAATACAAAGCTCAAAAGGTACAAACACTTCAAAACAATTCTAAAATAGCCTAAAAGGAGTTCTAAAACATGCTTCAAATAAGCTAAGAATAGCTAGACTAAGAGGCCAAAACATAGCACAATTTAGACTATTAAGCACAATTGCACTACAAGCATACAAAGGAGGCCTCAAGTGACTTGACCAGCCCCAAACAGACGTAAAACAAGTCAAAAAAAAGTAGCAAAAATATGCTGAGATCAAGTCACAAAATGCTAGAAAAACATGGTCACATGTTAAGCTATCTACACATGCAAACAAGACACAAGAAGGGGAGGCTACCCCCTCCCATTTTGGACCTCAAAACATAGTTTTTATCACTGAAAATCCCCTGGAATTCAGTGGTTAAAAGAGCCAAAAAAGTTGTTTTATAAAGCTTTGAAAGATGGCACAACAACATAATAATCAAGCAACAAAAAGGGTAGACTACCCCTAACTCCAAACAAACTTCAAACCACCATTTTAGACCAGAGGTCAAAACCAGCCTCAAAACAGTATGCAAAGATGGCAAAACAAGTATTTAAATTAGGCTTAAAACACAAGTATTCTACCTCTTGAAGACAAGATACAACTTAGGCACCAAAATCAAGCCATACCAAGCCAATACCCTCTTCTAGAGCTCAAATGGGACCTCAAGCAACCTCAACTCAATGGTGATCAATTTTGATCAAGGGCTTATATGCAAGAGTGTAGAGAATTTAGGCTATAAGGCACAAAATATTTAGAGAGAGGATTCTAGAGAAAGAGAGAGAGAAATTTTTTTATCTTCAAAAATTTCTAACCTCTTGCACATGTAAGAGGGGGCCTCTATATATAGAAGTTGCAAAATTCCCTCAAAGAGATCCAGTCATACACGTGCAAGAAGATGGCTCAATCTGTGCAAACAGTTGACAAAAAATATCAGAAAATATCTACTGATACACTGGTGGCTGGCCGGCCACAGTGATGGCCAGCAGGGGCTCTTTGATGGCCGTCAGGGCACATCAATGGCCGGCAGGCCAAGATCTATGGCCGGCAGTGCCCAAGGATGGTCGTCAGGCCATGAACAACAACATGCTGAAAGGAACAACACATGGTCCAAAAATGAGACAGAATTGATGCAGGGTTTGGAAAACTCAAACCTGTGGCGTTCTGCCGCAGACTTAGCGCTCGACGAGAAAGCAAACTCATTATCAGATGTACCTGCAAGAACATCCAAGTGTTGAGGACGGTCAAAAATGGGGTGTCTACAACTAGCTTTACTACGTGTTGCATACAAGCAAGTATAGACTAGTCGCAAGACTTGGAACAATTCAACTCGTGTTTGTTTTATGAAAATAGTTTGAATTTGCCACCCTCAACTGGGCTTAAAAATGTGGATTTGCCACCAAACATAGTGGGCTTAAAATAGGATTTGCCACAATTAAGTGGGCTTAAAACTTACATTCGTTGAATCGTTCCAATTCAAACAACAAGCCTTCATCCATAGGCATTCATGCAGTTAATCATTTAAGCACATAGCCTCATGGAAAGCATGCTAAAGATGGGAATATGACAATCACACTCATGCAAGCATGCTAAAGCGTAAAAGCTTACCGAGTACTCCGAACCAAAACAAAAGCTAGTTAGAAAGATGCATGATCCTAACTATGTTAAGTGTCTAATGCAACACATGCAATATGCAATTTAATAGGCTCGGCTACTAATATGGCATATGATTCAATTTGAACAACATGCTATTAAACACGTAGTCAAAGAAGTATATTGAATTTGCAATGCAGTTTGTATGATGCACCGAGCTTCGGTGCATGTAATACGAATGAATAGATGCAAGCATGCGATATGCTAATTGAAACATGACCCCAATCTACCCATCAAAAGCGATCAAATAAAAGGGAGAAAGACGTGAGGTTGGAAGACATACACACATGCATCCACACTTATTACAACATTGCGACCTCGCGAAGGAGGGTCCGAATGAATAAGCTAACTAACTAGCTACATTAATTAAGCTAACTAATTATTACAAAACTTGAAACTAATTAACTATTCTGGTTAACTAATTATTACAAACCAAAAATGAATAACTAGTTAAACTAACTAATTATTGAAAACATTCGAATTAACTAGCTATTCTAAGCTAACTAAAGCAACTAAATGGCCTCGAAGGTGAGGGACATATGCATGCTCGATCGGTTTCCACCCGAAAAATGCCACTGCCTCACTGCTGTAACACTCTGTTTCCACACTTGAACACCAAAGAAGCTACCAACTTCCAAAACACCTCTACTCCCCTTTCCATCACACTGAGAAATTTTCTTCCTTGACAGCTGGCGGCTACCAATGGTGGCCGTCGGCTACAATTGGTGGCCGGTCGGCTACTGCTGGTGGCCAGTCGGCCACCCATGCCCTGAACTTCCTTTTTGCTACAACAGAGAGCAAACAGGGGCAAAGCAGTGTACTCTCAAGGAGTGTTTGTACTGTTATGCTCCTTATCATCACATAAGTTCAAAGGAGTGTAACTCTTGGCCCTCAAACCATCAACCAAGCAATTTCCATGCATGATGGCTAAGGAACCAAGCTTGTACAAGCTTAATGAATGCACAAACAAGACCAAAACAACCAACACCCTATCATGCATGATCAAGGGCAATGGAGACCAAGGAAAGCGGCACATTTCATCACTTTTGAGTATGAAATGTCCCATTTTCCTTGCGTTTGAATTTACGTCCGATTCGAACACATGTAATGCAACACGAAAGATGCTTATCTTGCCTCTGTTACTTGTTCATTTTGTTTACTCATTTTACATTACCGATTCATTCTTTAATCGATTAAGTCCATTGGTGAGTATCTTCTAAAGTGAATGAAGTGTCAACCAAGGGGTAGTTCAAGGCATGAGGGAAACTTCATGCCCTTGGTAATAAACCCTCAAAGGAGGATTAAACCATTAAGCATGAGCCTCAACCTAAGCTTAAACAACCCTAAGGTTGAAACAACCCTAAAAACAAATGGAAGAGTGAAGAAATGAGGGAGATTGCAGAGATTAAGGTGTTGAAATTACATACAAAATAATACTAAAACATGCAATCAACTCAAGGAAATGATGTTTAAAGGCCTAAAACACCAAACTAGTGAAGCCCTTTACACTACAACCATGCAAAACAAGACTCACATGATCCAACCAGCCCAAAATAGAGCTAAAGTAGTCCAAATCAGAGGCAAAAACATGGTGGAATTAAGCTAAAGTAAGCTAGAAAAACATGCTAACTCATTAAGCTAACTAGGCATGCAAATAAGACACAAGGAGGGGAGGCTAACCCTTCCAATTTTGGACTTCAAAAGTTGATTTTTACCACTGAAAAACCTCTGAAATTCAGTGGTTAAAAGGCCCAAAAAAGTTGATTTAAAAGTGAGGAAAAATAGCAAAAAAAGCTTAACAAGCTAAGGAGCCAAATGGGTGGACAACCCCCTAACTCAAAAAGGCTCAAACCACCATTTTTAGGTCACAAAAAAAAAAAAAGTTTTTTACACTTCAAAAACAATCTTAAAATTGTTGAAAAAGATAGGAAAATAAGTATGCACAATAAGCTTAAATAAGATAAGTGCTCTACCTTTGAAGCAAAGCACAATTTAGGCACAAATCCAAGCTCAAACCTCCTTCCAAAGCTCAAACAAGACTCCAAGGGGCCTCGGCTTAATGGTGGTCAAGTTTGATTAAGGGTTGATGTGCAAAAGTGTGGAGGAACTAGGCAATCAAGCACAAAATATCAGGTGAGAGAGAGAAAGCTAGAGAGAGATATATATTTTTTTTTTGGTCCAAAATCTTCTAACCCTAAAAAATTGGAGAGGAACCCCCCTATTTATAGAAAAACAAGTCTTGAGCTTGGATACATCTCACCATACATGTGTATGAAGATGCAGCTCAGTGAGCAACAGCTTGCACAGCTAGCAACAAATATTTGGAAAAGGAGACCAATGGCCGTCGGCCACCACTGGCAGCTGACAAGCACGAACTATGGCCGACAGATTCTAGGGCTAGCCGACAAGTCACCCACTCTTCCAGGCTAGAGGCAACAAGCTCTAGGACCAAAAACATGCACAAAATAGATAAGATTTAGAGGCTCAAAGACAAGGCGTTCCGCCGAGGACTTCGAGCACTCAAAACGAACACAAACAAGCACAATCATCGAGTGTGCAAATGATGACGTATAGGTCTTGAGGACGGTCAAAAATGGGGTGTCTACATGATTCTATTAGATTTTAAGGTTATGGCTTCCAAATCTTCTTCCTAGGTATTAGGGTTTTCATATGGAGCTTCTTTACTTATTTCCTTTGATATCTGTGAGAGTTTATATCATGGATTGAGGGGATTATATCAGAGGGTTTGTTCGTTTTGTTTTATTCACAAAAGTGAGAGTTGTTCTTCGGTGGATTCTGGGGAATTTGGGCCTGAAGCTTTGGTGGATTCTGGAGTGGCTCATTGTCATGATTCGACATTAGCATTGTGGATTCAACGTTGGGCAAGACAATTTCGAGGTGAAGACGAGGCTGGAAGAGGCACATAGGGGTCGGTTCGATTCGAACGTGAATTCGCTAGATAATTGAGAGTACACTTGTGTAATTCTTTTGTGTCTTCTTAGCGGATTATTTTGTGATTTTTGCCCATGGTTTTTTAATCACAATTGGAGGCGTTCCAATTGTGGTTTTTCCACGTAAAATCATTGTGTTAATTTGTCTTTTGATTGTTTAATTGGGATTGCTATTTACTGGTTAAAATTGAAACGTAATCATAAATCAACATCTCCAGGATTTTAGATTTTTCAGACACCACAAGATTATGTACTTTTTTTTGGAAATTTGGCAAAACCCCTCTATTGGGCCCTTATTTGGTGAAAAGAACAATTCATAAATTTTTCCTTCATAAACCCCCTCACCTGGAGGCCCATACTTGATGGAGGACACATGAACATTTTTTTTTTTGGACAATCTTGCCCTTCTATATATACATAAGAGAGAGAAAAGAGAAATGAGAGAGAGGAAATTCCCGATGAAGGTGTTCATGTCGAGCAGCTAGTGAGTTGTATTGATTTGGGCAAAGATTGAGATGTCCATTGGAAAGCTCTTATTTGGGAACCCCTTCAAGCATTTTCAATACATCACTTATGAGATTATCATCAGAAGGATCTAAAATTTTCTTCATCATCGAATACTATTTTCTGATAAGAGAAACCAATTCTTCAACGTCTTCTTTTAAATTCATATACTTTGTAGGAAAAATATCTGGCAAAGTTGATAAATCAACTGTAAGTTTGTGAATAGCATTGGAAATCAATTCGATTTGCATGAGAAGCCCCATCTTGCTTCCGCTAGAACAATCTTCAATCAAAATCTTGACTCACTGCAAAACTATATACAATTCTTCAAAGCACAACAAAGCAGAAGGCGAAAAATAGGTCAATTGAGCACGAATCAACTCACAGAACAGGACTGAAAGCAGCTTCATTGAGTTTGTTGATTGTTGTTTGTAAAGTTTCCTTCAGGTATGTTGAATTATTGTTGATTTTTTTATGAACTTGTAACGAAGGAACTTGTAGAGCTTTTTTCAGTTTGTACTATGTTTTTTTTGTTACTAATGCCCTGTTTAAAAAGACAGTAAAGTGTTACTCTGATAATCAGTAACATGTTATTGTGTAACAGAATAATATGTTACTGTCAGACAGAGTAACATGGTATTGTTTACGTCAATTTTGACGATAATATATATTTTTTAATTTTATAAGAATTTCATAGTTAACAAGGATCTTATTTGATAGATCTTGACAAGAGAACTCTAAAAATACTAATTTTATTAAAAAATGGCATTTATATCAAAAGTTATATTATTTTAAAGTTTAAAATATTAAGTTACTCATTGAGAATATTTTAGTAATACTAATATGTGCTGGACTTTTTAAGAAAAAAAAATTTGTACATGTCCTGAATGCATTAAAATTTTATTATGAGAAAATTTTGTTCAAAATTTTTTTAATTTTTTTTTTTTTTTTTTTGGAATGAAAATGTGGTTTCAAGATATATATATATATATTTGGGTAGTTAAGTCATAAATTTAAAACAAACAATTTACACATTTACAAGGGGCATTCCCCAGGTAATACAACAAATCTCACATCGCCCTCCTTAGAGGGGGGAGGACTAATACAAATAAAATGACTAATAAAAAATAACTAATTATAACCACTCAGCATTAAAAACCAAAATTGTCCATTGTAGACACCCCATTTTAGACGGCCCTTACGACTTGGACGCCATCGCATGCAGACCCGATGATGAGTTTATGTGCTCACCAAGTGCTCGAAGTTCTCAACGGAATGCCACAGCTTTGAGCCTTTCAAACTCTACATCCCTGTTACCACATTTTTGGACCAAGTCTTGGTCTTTCAAGCCAGCAGCTGGTAAGCCACTCTTATGGGCTGCCGGCCATCACTGTTGGGCTGTGGCCACTGATGTGGCTTGCTGGCCACCAGTTTCTTTTGCAGATATTTTGTGCCAGCTATTTTCATAGTGTAGACACCCCATTTTTGATGGCCCTTTAGGACTTGGATGTTCTTGCAGGTACATCCGATGGCGAGTCTGATTGCTTGCCGAGCGCTCGAAGTCCGTGCGGGACACCACAGGTTTGAGCTTTCCAAACCCTACATCCATTTTATCTCATCTTTGGACCATGTCTGGTTCTTCTCAGCTTGAAGTTGTTGATGGCCTGCCGGCCATCCTTAAAGGCTGTCGGCCATGGCTTTTCGCCTGCCGGCCATCAATGAAGCCTTGCCGGCCATTAGTGTTTCTTGCAGATATTTTGTGCTAGCTGTTTGCACAGGTTTATGCATCTTCCAACACGTGTGTGGCTGGATCTTTGTGAGGAAAATTTGTGTTTCTATATATAGGACCCCTCTCTTTCTTGTGTGGGGGTTAGAAAAATTGAAGACAAAAAAATTTCTCTCTCTAGATTTCTCTCTCTCTCTTACAATTTGTGCCTTGAAGCTTGTTTTCTCTACACTTTACATACACTACCTTCATCAAAGTTACTTCTCTTTGAGCTAAGGTTCATTGAGACTTGATTTGGGCTCTAGCAAGTGGTTTTAGCTTGGATTTGTGCCTAGAGTTGCTCTTTGCTTTAAGAGGTAGAACACTTGTTATTTAAGCTTGCTTTGAATACTTGTTTTGCCATCTTTTTCAACTGTTCTTGGCCTTGTTTTCAACTATCAAAAGCTCTGTTTTTATGGCTTAAAAGTGTTGGTTTGAGGCCATTTTTAGTTAGGGGGTGGTCCACCATTCTAGTCTCTTTGTTTGTTAATCTTTTGTGCTATTATTCATCACTTTCAAATCAAATTTTTTGGGCCTTTTAACGATTGAATTTCAGAGCTTTTTCAGTGGCAAAAACCTTGTTTTGAAATCCAAAATTGGAGGGGTTAGCCTCCCCTCCTTGTGTCTTGTTTGCATGCCTAGTTAGCTTCACATGTTAGCATGTTTTTTTAGCTTAACTTAGCTTAAGTCCAGCATGTTTTAGCCTATGAAATAACCTTGTTTTGGCTTTGTTTTGGGCTGGTTAATTCATTTGAGTCTTGTATTGCATAGTTGTAGTGTATGCCCTTGCACTAGCTTGGTGTTTTAAGGCTCTAAACACCATTATTTTGAGTTGATAGCATGCTTTAGTGTTGTTTTGCATCTAATTTCAGCACTATAATCTCTGCAATCTCCCTCAATTCTTCACTCTTTTGTTTTCTTTGAAAGTGGTTTCAAACCACTTGTTTGCCTAAGTGTGAAATGGATGTGCTACACCTAATGGTTTAATCCCTTAGGGGGTTCATTACCAACAGTGTAATGCCTCTTTCATGCCCAAAGCAACTTGTGGTTTGAGCCATCTTTCCATTTAGAGGACACTCACCCAATGGACAATTGATTAAAGAATGATCTGGTAATTAAAATGAGTAAACAAAAATGACAAGTAAAAGAGGCAAGATAAGCATGTCTTTGTGTTGCATTGCATGTGTTCAAACCGGATGTTAGTTTGAACACAAGGAAAATGGGACATGTAATGACCCCAAAATGCGTATAAGAAATCATCTTTATTTAACTATGAGATGGTGTGTTTTAATTTAATTATATCTATTGGAATTGAAGCATTATCTGTTGAGTTACGGATTTAAAATTGAAATTACGGACCTTTATGGGTTCAGAAATCAAAATTGAGTAATTGGGTATGTTAATGGGAATTTTTAGAACTATTTGGGAAAATTAATTGGAAATCCAATTTGTCTGATTCGTTAATGCACGTTTGGGTGGTTAACTTTATATTGTAAATTGAAGGCCTTAGAGGCTTCAGAAACCAGAATAGGGGATATATTTATGATCAGCACAATTTTAGAGTCATCTGGGAAGTTTAATTGAAATTTGATTTGGCGCGATTCGTAAGGGCGTGTTTGGCTCTCCCTATTGTGAAAAGCTTAGGTGTTTGTTATATATATATGGTTATGCTATGTGAGTGGGGAACTTATCATTTGGAAGTCAAATAAAATATTTGGGGGAGAGAGAAGAGAACCGTGAGAGAGAGGGAGAGAAGAAGAGGCAAGCTCCTCTAAGAGGAAACTCAACACTCATGGGGTTTTGAAGATGCTTGAAGGGGATTGAAGAAAGAAAAAGAAGATCACCATGGGAAGCTTGGGAGAAATTGAAGAAAGCTAAGAGAAAGACAAGGATGGAACTAAGGTCGAGACGAGGGCATCGTCCCATTACTACCGGGAGCCGATCACTGTGAGTAATAGTACGCTATACATATTTCAGTTACTGTTAATGACTATTGTTACTAACGCTCTGTTACTCGTAAGTGATCACACTAACATTATGTCGGTTGGAAACCAGTGTGAGTATTGAAAGAATTGCGTACATCGGTATGGCTTTGGAATCATTATGTTCTGTCTATAACGAATGTTAACCCTCTATTATCTATAAGCAAACTATGTCGTTTTATGTTCATCCTTGAACGATGAAATCTGTGTGAATTTAAGATCATTCTGGTTTGCCACTAATGAACCTGAGATTATTCTGTTGTGTTATACATGGACCCAAGGTCGTTCAGAACCTATGATATGAATACTACAGTCTGACATCATTATGCGATTCACGTTAGAATATGAATTGTTCTGTCTCCATGAATAGTACTGAAATGATACATGCACTTTCTGTGAATAATTATTATTAATTCTCTGATATACGCAAGACGACCATGTCAACTTGTAATAAATCATGGAGGGAAATTTATGTACACTATTATGAACAGTATTAATATGAACCCGGGGTTATTCTGTTCTGTTTATTCGTTCTGTTTATGTATTTTGTTCTATTTATTCGTTCCATTTATGATATGACATGATATGAATTGTTCGGTCTTTAAGACCTATTGATTTCTGGTATGGAACAAAGTGCTGTACAGAACTAAGTGCTGCAATGCGAGTCACCTCTAGAATCCGTGCGAGACACCTCTTGAATCCATACACATATGAACTAGGCTTAAAGTCGTTCTGTTATTTCTGGGCCGATGGCTGTTTTGTTATTTCTGGGCCGATGGCCATTCTGTTATTTCTGGGCCGATGGCTGTTCTATTATTTCTAGGCCGATGGTCGTTCTGTTATTTTTGGGCCGATGGTCGTTCTATTATTTCTGGGCCGATGGTTGTTCTGTTATTTCTGAGCCGATGGCCGTTCTGTATCTATTAGGCCTATGGTTGTTCTGTATCTGTTAAGCCTATGGCCGTTCTGTATCATATATGGGCCCGAGGCCGTTCTGTATTATATATGGGCCCGAGGCCGTTCTGCATTATATGTGAACCTGAGACCGTGTTGAAATATAGTTATGGATAAGACCTGTATATGGTTGGTATTTGTCTATTTATTTTATCCAAGGTTTGCTTATTCAATTAACCTTCTTAAGTTGCTATTATTCATTGAGCCTTGCTTATTCTATTTTATATATATTTCTGTAGGTGAGCCATCGGGGATTGACACTAGAGTTGTACTGAGGTTTGCTTGTCTGCCAAGTCACCTGGGGTATGTCTCCACGTGGAGGCTTTAATTTATTGTTGGGAGCCTTATAAATTATTAAGTCTTATGTAAGTGAGTGTGAGATCTATATAAAATCGGTGATTGTAAAGGTATATTTGGAATGTATTTAAATGTTTTAATCCCATTAAACCATCATGTATGCACAAGCTCAATGGATGTTGATTATTGATATTGCTTTCGCCTAAGGCCCCGTATATGGTTAAATATTATTTTAACAATTCTGTTTTGAGGCCTATGTACAGGCCGGTCATGGACCAAACTTTTAGGGGCAGGTTTGGGTCGTGACAGGACATTTCATACTCAGAATTGATTAAATGTGACATTTTCCTTAGTCACCATTACCCTTAATCATGCATGATAGGGTGGTGGTCTTGTTGGTCATATTTGTGCTTTTATTGAAATTGTACAACTTGGATCTTCGGTCATCATGCAATGAAATTGCTTGATTGGTGGTCTTGGATCCAAGGGTGTTACTCATTTGAGATGATAAGGAGGGATACAGTACAAACAAACCTTTGGAAAAACCCCCAATTTTGCTCTGTTTGTGCGCTGTTGCAACTTGGTGATCCAATGCATCAGGGGCCAGCAATGCACCATCAGTGAATGGCAGTGCATCATCTCTTGTCAGTAGTACACATTTTTGGCCAATAGATGGCCGGCAGCAGCCATCCATGGTCGACAGGCCTTTGATGTAAGCCTCAGAGAACATTTGGTAAGGTGGAGCAGAAAGATTCAGGAAATGTTCAACCCTGCAAACAGAGGCTTCCGAGAGCAAAATGGTGGTCTTTTCGAGGCAAAAACTGAGAATGTGCATCCCCCACTTCCTGAGACGGAGTAGTGGCAGCATAGTTTAAATGTCTTACATGCTTACTTTGTGTGCATTTGTTTTGTAATTTAATTAATTATTTTACTAGTTAATTAAAGTGTTGTAATAATTAGTAATTAGCTTAGCTAGTTATTCATTTGGCTTGTAATAATTAGTCTAATTAGCTTAATTAGCGTAGCTAGTTGGTTAGCTTATTCATTCGGACCCTCCTTCGTAAGGGCGTAATGTTGTAATAAGTGTGTGTGTGTGTGTGTGTGTGTGTGTGTGTGTGTATGTTTTCCAACCCCACATCTTTCTCCCTCTTATTTAATCGTTTTTTATGGTTAGATTAGGGTCATATTTCAATAAGCATACCTTATGCTTGCATCCATTCATTTGTATTGCATGCACCGAGGCTCGGCACATCATTCAAACTGCATTGCCATTTCAATATCTTATTTGAATACATGTTTAATTGCATGTTGTTCAAATCGATCCATATGCCATATTAGTAGCTGAGCATATTAATTACATTCTTCGCATGCGTAGCATTAGGCATCTTATATAGTTAGGAATCATGCATATTTCACTAACTCATGTTTTCCTAGCTCCGAGTACTAGGTGAGTTTTAACGCTTTAGCATATTTGCATGAAGTGTGAATGTTGCCATGTCTAGCATGCTTGCCATGAGGCTATGTGCTTAAATGCTAAACTGTTTGAATGCCGGTGGATGAAGGCTTGTTGTTTGAATTGGAACGATTCAACGAACGTGTGTTTTAAGCCCACTTTGTTGAGTGGCAAATCATGTTTTAAGACAACTATGTTTGGTGGCAAAACCGCATCTTTAAGCCCATTTGAGGTGGCAAATTCAAAACATTTTCGCAAACAAACATGAGTTGAATTGTTCCAAATTGAGTAAACTAGTCTATACTTGATTGTGCGCGTCACATAGTAAAGCTAGTTTAATAACCAGAATAAGAACACATAATGTTTATAAAAAATTATATCATGATTAGTAGAGGCTGATCTTTGATCGGGCGAGCAGGGGTGCTCAATTCATGACCTTCCCCCCTCGTACCCAAGTTCTTGAGCCAAGGCAACTTTGGTGATGACGAATACATTGCCTTCGGCACGAGTCAGGTTTTTCTAAATTTCCCCAAAAATAAAATATTTAGGTGGAGAATCTGTATCTGGCAAAGCAGTCCAATTTTGACATTATTTAATTTAAAATCGATTTTCCAAAAAGATTTGCCAGATTAGACTCTTTGGTGATTACCGGTTTCACATTGCACTTGTGAGACTAGATTCAGAACCGCAAGAGTCTGAATTGTAAGGCCCTTTATTTCAAACCTTTCGAAAGGCGGCGCGAAAAACGGGAGCCACAGTTTCTGGCGACTCTGCTGGGGATTTAGAGAATTTGACTCGAACTCATGATATGTTAATTTATCTACACTTATGTGTTTCTTTGCATTTTCATTTGCATCGGTGTGCCTAAGTCACAGTGTTTTCCATTTGCTATTCTTGAATGGTTTGCTGGAGGCTTGCTTGGAAAAGCTTGCCAAAAGGCTGACCGGTTGCGGGCTCTGCCACGATGGGAACACAACCCTTGGATCTGAACTACCACTGTACCATTTGATCCTCTTTTCACTTCTCGGTATTAGGTGTGAGAGGTATATTAGGTAGCCTTGCTGAGGTATCCTTTTTGACCAATCGACCTAGTTGCATATCGAAAACCATAGAGACTGTTCCAAACTAGGACAGGTTGCTTACCCGCATGCAGGAATTGTTTGAAACCGCTTGTTCTGCGTAGTGACCCCCTAGCTCCTAACGAAATTAGGACAGGGTAACCCTACCCCATCATAGGGGTGTTTTGGTTCTCGCTTGCTTGATACATGCTTTCAGAGTGAAACTCTACAAGAATGTATGTATCAGTTGCAAGTCTGGGTATCAGTTTTGGGGCAGAAATCAGTGTTGAGTATAGTTCTCCAGCTTATGATTACAACTGTGTGTTGTTTATATTTGAGCTGAGGTGCTGTGTGGTTTTTGATTTTTGTTTCTTTTTGCTTTATTTTCATTTTGCAATGTAGTCTTTTACCATTGCTTCAGATGATTCTGTTACCCCCAAGCACTCTGGACCCGAGTTAGAAAGATTTATAGATCTAGGGATCTAGTCAAAGGATAGCCAATGTTTGTTGTACTCCCACCGGTTACCAGACGAAGGAGGATTAGGAAAAATTTGCCAATTTAGCATTGACCTTTTACCTCACCTGTGCCCAGTCAAGCCCAATCATCTACTTCTACCCTAAACAGAGAGTATTCACCAATTTCGGTAGTTCAAAATCCTCCAGTCAGCATGGAAGATATGCTTCATCAACTCCAGCAGACTATTGCGAACATGCAGTTAGATGCTGCTCGACAAGCTGAGGCCACAGCCTGCCAAGCCAAGGTTGTAGCCCGCCAAGCAGAGGTAATAGAAAGGCTTCAACAACAGTAGCCACAACTTGTAGTAGGCACAGCATCCCATGCACCCCCAGCGGGTATCCCAGCGCCCGGGGTCACCATTAATGTCCAAGAAAATGCAAACATTCCGGCAAAGCCAATCCCACCTCAAACCCCGAAAGCACCAGTTTTTCAAATAGAGGCGCGATTTGAATTTGAGGTCGACCCTACTACACTGAAAGTGAGCAAGCTGGAAAAGCTCTTTAAACAGGCATAGGGCATGAATTCAATCCCTGACATAGAGGATGGCTATACAGATTCTACAGTGACTCTGCCGGACAGATTTAAGATGCCGCACATAGACCGGTTTGATGGTTCCGAGGATCCTATGGTCCATCTACGGCTGTTCTCTAACATCTTACGACCAATGGGACTCTCCAGACTACAGAAGTTGTCGCTCTTTGGCCGAACCCCGTCGGGTATAGCGGCCATCTGGTATGCCAAGCTTGAAGACTTTGTGGAGAGAAACTGGGAGGAAATGGCTGAGGCCTTCATAGCACAGTACTCCTACAATACTCAAATCGAGGTCACTACTCATGATCTCGAAGTGACCCGCCAGGAGCCAAAGGAGGGCTTCTCGGATTTTGTGACCCAGTGGAGGGCCAAGGCCTCTATGATGACTATCTGGCCATCTGAAAAGGACCAGATCAGAATGGTGGTCCGTAACTTGCAAGGAAGATTATTATAGAAGATGATAGTCTTGCCTTTGTCTACTTTTGTTGAGTTCTACGAAATAGGGGTACGAATAGAGGACGCAATGAAGCAGATAGACCACGAGAAGGAATAGCCCAAAAGGCCCTTTACACGCAGCTCTAATGCAGCCATGACTGGTGACACCTCTGCACAGCCTTCAAATGTGAGCATGGTCACCACCACACCCAAAACTACCAACCCCTTTGTCGGTACATCCAATACAACCTCACAAACCTCAAGGCATCAGGCCAGAGGCCAGAGGGTCTTCACCCTGCTCTATATGTCCTTATCTGTAGCCCTGAGGGTCCTGATTAGAAAAGGGCATCTTAAGCCATTAGAACAACGACTACTACCCGATCCTCTCCCACCTAAACACAACCCGGCTAAATGTTGTGCCTTTCACCAACAGCATGGTCATGATACTCATCAGTGCATCAGATTACATCATGAGATTCAAGATCTCATTGACAATAAGGTGATAGCACCTCCTAGAAAACCCAATGTCACTATAAACCTCTCCCACCACATAACCAAGCCCCTCCACCTCGGCAAATAAACCTCAGTCATACACTGGCCATCCCTTATGACCCCAGTATATATATAACCCCTTCCCACCTGCCCAAGCCGGTGTTGTTCATCCCAGAAAGCACAGACTTGTGCATGATGAACATGTCCCCTATCCAACTCGAACCCGTGATGGTGACAGTCGAAGATAAAGGGAGGTCAACCTTGGTGCAGAACATCAGTCTGTTGCCTAAGGGCTTCGAGGATTTATCTGATGAGGTGTACAACCCAAGCTGTTATATTGTTCCAGTCAACCAAGCTAAGATGGAAGTGGCATTACTGACGGGGATAGAGGTCAGTGTAGTCCGAGAAGATAGGCCCACCCAGGGATTAGATTATCTAGCTGACCTGGAGGAGGACATGGACAATTTGCAATTCTTTGATGAACATGATCAAGGGGACATGCATATTGTAGACCGCCCAAACTTCCTCCGCGCGCCCCCCTTTTCGGAGAGGGCGCGAATTTGGTTCTAGCTACTACAGTTCGGACCCCTGTCACGGTTCTGAATCTAATCTCACAAAGTGCAATGTAAGACTGATAAATCACCAAAGAGTCCAAATCCAGCAAATCGTTTTGGAAAATCGATTTTAATTAAAAAGCGCCAAACATGGACTGGTTTGCCAGATTTCAGAGTCGCCACCTAAATATTTTATTTTGGGAAATTTAGGAAACCCTGACTCGTGCCTAAGGCCACGTGTCCGTCATCACCAAAGTTGCCTCGGCTCGGGAACTTGGGTACGAGAGGGGAAGGTCCTGAAATAAGCACCCCCGCTTGCCCAATCAAAGATCGGCCTCTACTAACATGATATGTTGTTTTGAAAACACATGTGTTCTTATTCCAGTTATTAATCTAAAATTACTATGTGATGTGTACAGCATACAAGTATAGACTAAATCACTCAATTTGGAACAAAACATCTCATGTTTGTTTTTCAAAAATGGTTTGAAGTTGCTACCCTCAAGTAGGCTAAAATGAGGATTTGCCACCCTCAAGTGGGCTTAAAAACATGATTTGCCACAAACAAGTGGGCTTAAAACGCACATTTTGATGAATTGTTCCAATTCAAGCAATGAAGCCTTCATCCACAGACATTCATGCAGCTAATCACTTAAGCACATAGCCTCATGGCAAGCATGCTATCATGGCAATCACTTACACACATGCAAGGATGCTAAAGCATAAATACTCACAGTGTACTCCGAGCCAAAACAGAAGCTAATTACAAATCAATACATGATCCTAACTATACAGAATGCCTAATGCAACACATGCAAAATGACATTAAATAGGCTCGGCTATCTAAGATGGCATATGAATGCAACACTTGATAATATGTTGTGAAACACGTATTCAAGTCGGTATATTGAAATACAATGCAGTTTGAATGATGCGCTGAGCCCGGTGCAAGCAAGACAAATGAATGATGCACGCATGCAAGCATAAGGATGTTAATTGAATTATGCCCTAAACTAACCATCAAAAGCTGATAAGTAAAAGGGAAAAAGAAATGGGGGGTTGGAAGACATGCACACACACACGCACCCTTATTACAACATTTGCCCTCTCGACGGAGGGTCCGAATAAATGAGCTAAGCTAACTAATCTAATTAATCTAATTAGACTAATTATTACAAATCAATAAAGAAATAGCTAAACTAAGCTACTTAATTATTACAACACTTAATTAATTAACAAATTAATCGAATTACAAATTCATGCTAACTAACAAGAAAATGCATTAAACAATGCTGCCTCAGCTCTGTTGGAAATTAGGAGATGCATGCCTCGGCTCCCATCCTGAAAAGCCCACCGGATTGCTCTTGAGAGGCTCTATTTGTAGGGTGTCTTCAAGAACTTGCTGTTGAACCTTACCAAAATAATGCTGAGGAGTGCACCAGTGGCCTGCCGGCCATGAGGAGTTACTGCCGACCATCTGCGGCCAAGAGTGGGTCTCTGCCAGCCAACAATGCAAGGGTGCCGGCCATCAATGTGGCACTGCCGGCCACTGGTGTGCTGTGACACCAAACTGCAACAGAGCACAAAACAGAGAAAATGGAGGGCCTCCCTAGGGCATGTATGTACTATGCCACTCTTTATCATTTTAAAACATCAAGGGAGAGGCACTATTGGATCCAAAACCATCAATCAAGCATCTCAATGCATGATGGCCAAGGATCCAACTTGTACAAACTTAATGAATGCAACAACAAACAAGACACTAGGACCACTACCTTATCAAGGGTGATCAAAGGCAATGGAAACAAAGGGGATTGGCCTATTTTCAACACTTCAAGTATGAAATGGACCAATCCACCTTGTGTTCAATATGACGTCCGATTGAACACAATGCAATGCACACAAAACATGGTTATCTTGGCATGGTTTTACTTGATTTAATTCTTGTTTACACATTTTAAGTTACCAAGCCATTCATTAATCAATTTGTCCAAATGTGAAAGTCCTCTAATGAGAGAGGGGTCAACCAAAGAATGGTTTAAGGAATGAGGGAGTTCATGCCTTTGGCTAGTAGAAACCCTCAAAAGAGAATTAAAGCCATTGAGCATGAACTCTACCTCAAGCTTAAACACATGCATAAGGTTAACCAATCCTCAAAGCAAATTAAAAGTGAAGAACAAAGAGAGGTTGTAGAATTTTCAGTGCTGAAATGGCATGAAAATGAATGCTAAAACATGCAAGCAACACATGCACAACATGTTAGGGGCCAAAGCATTGAAACTAGTGAAGGACACAACACTAGAGGCATACAACAAAAAGCTTAAATGACCAAACCAACCCCGGACAGAGGTTAAACATGCCAAAACAGTGACCTAATGTTAAAACTTAAGCTCAAGAAGTAAGAAAAGCATGCTCATTTGATGGCTCACTGTAGACACCCCATTTTTTACCATCCTCAAGACTTGGACGTCATCGTTTGAACACTCGATGATCATCCATGCTCGTGTTCGTTTTGAGTTCCCGGAGGTCTGGCCACGTGCCTTGCCTCAAAATCTCTCAACTTGGCTGTTTTGTGCTTGGTTATGGACCAAGCACTTGTTTTTTTTTTTTTTTTTTGCTTCTGAGGGAAGAGGGTGGCTTGTTGGCCATCCCCTCAACCCATCGGCTAAGGCATGATGCCATCGGCCTAGTTTTCTTGCCATCAGCCAAAAGTGTTGGCCGATCGGCACTTTTTTTGGTCGGTCGGCCCTTATGTTGGTCGATCGGCCATATTTTCTGGCCGAACCCTGTTCATCTGCTTTTTGTAGATATTTTATGCCAGCTGTCATAGCTGGCATGCACAATTCACCCCCTCCATACTGTATGGAGGGATTTGCCCCTTGGCTTAGCTTCTCCAAGAAGCCTTGGAATTGAATTCTATAAGAAGGGAGCCCCTCCTCCATTCTCAGGGGTTCAAAAAATTCAGTCTTGAGGGATAGATATACTTTTGTATCTATATTTCTTTGTTTGACCTTGTTTTGTGCTCTACTGTGTGGTTTTGTCTTCCTATTGTACACAAACACACACTAGAACACCATTCTCTTGGAGTTGAGGTCCCTTGAGGTTGATTTCAGAGTTCTTGAGCTGGTTTTAGTCAGAGGAAGTTACTGGAGCTTTGTTCTTGAAGAGGTTCTACAAGGGTGAGCAAACTATCTTTTGATACCCCATTCTTGCTTAAGCTTTTATACCTTCTTGCTTATTGTTTTAAGCTTAACTCTAAACTGCAAAAAGTTCTTTTTTTGTGAGCTTGAGACCTTTGTTTGAGGTCACTTTTTGGTTTGGGGTTGTTTACCCCCTCTTAGGCCTTGTTTGGCCTTGTTCTTGTGCTTTATTTTTAAGCTTTGGGATCATCTTGTTTAGGCCTTCCCACCATTGAAATCTAGAGAGATTTCAGTGGTGGGGATGGTGTTTTTAGGTCCCACAAAGGAGAGGGTCATCCCCTCTCCTTGTGTCTTCAATACTTGCTTTATATAACTCACGAGTGAACATGTTTGTTAAGCTTGTGTTAGCTTGTATCTTAGCATGTATTTGTGGTTATTTTGTTGAGGCTTACCACTATTTTTGCTTGGTTTGGTCACTCCATGTATGGTTTATACACTTGTAGTGTAAATCACACACACTAGTTTTATATGCTTCATGAAGTAGCATGTCATTCTAGCCTATCTTGTGTCCATTTCAGCATGTTCTTGGGCTTATTTCACCATGTCATACCTCTGTTAGGGTTTAGTTTTATAGCTCCTTGCATGCTCCATGCACTTGTAGTGCATTTCCATGAAGTAGCCTAATGTGTCTCATGCATTTGGACCATCATGCTTGCATGTTTTGGCTTAACTTTAAGAAGTTTTTGTCCATGTTGTAGCATGCTTAAGCTCTGTTTTGTGTTGTTTTGATCATATATGCCATGCTTTGTATAGCCCTAAGGCATCCTAGCTTGTTAGCTTCAAGTGTTCAAGTCACTAGCATGTATTACTTGGCTTATTTCAATGAGTTGGCATCATTTGTTATGTTATTTCAGTCCATGTTTCATGCTCATACACTTGCACCTATCATTCCTTTAGTGCTTTAAAGAGTTGATGTTTTATGCCTCATGAATGGATCATTGTACATGCCTTCATGCTTAGGTCTTTTGGATGCCATCTAAGTGGATTTTCGGTCTTGTTTTACCATGCCATAACTCTGTTTTTCATTAGTTAAGTCATGCCATATTTGGTTTCAATAGATGTAGTGTAACACCCCTTTTGTAGCCTTGCATGCCTCATGCTTTTGGTGTTTTATTCTAGCTTGTGTTGGCTAGTTTCAAGCTTGTTTTTGGTCTTGTATTGACCTGCCTTGGGACTGTTTTGATAGCCCTTGGCCCTTTGGGGCTTGCCTTGCATGGCCATGGTTCAAGTCCTTTGGCTAGCCTTAAGCTTTGGGCTTTCTTGCATGCTATACTTGCTTTGTTTGGTTGGTTTGGCACTTTTCCATGCATGATTTCAGAGCTTATAATGTTTGTCACATGTCCATATTTGTCCCCTTTTAAGTTTTCTTGAAAGTTACCCTCCTAGGCCTAGGTGTTGGACCATTTACATGTGCATGCTTTGACTTACATTTCTCATCTCCAATTCATCATTTTGGCCACTGATTTGGCCATGTTTGAGAGCTGTCTATTTTAGCTTAAGTCCATCTTCGCATGTTGTTGCATGCTTGCCTTGCATGTTGTCGCATGCTTGTTGCATACTCGGTCCATTGCATGTTGTTGCATGCTTGAGGTGTATTGCATTTGGCATGCTTTTGTTGAGTTGCATTGCATGTTTGCATGCTTGTCCCTCACATGTTGTTGCATGCTTGTTACATAACTTCATATTTGCATGCTTGTTTCATTTTACATATTGTTGTATGCCATACATGTTCACATGTTTAGGTTGTATGCCTATTGCATATTAGTTTGCTAGCATGCTTAGGTTACATTGCATTGTGTGTGCATTACCTTGCCTCTTGATAAAACATGATAAAGGTCAAGGTCCCTTATGTGTTTTTGTGCATTTCATTTGATATTGATTTGCACACTTGGCTCCTTTGGCCATCATGCATTGAAATGCGTGATTGGTGGCCCGAGGATCGAGAACTACACACCTTTGAGTCTTAAACGTGATAAGGGGTGTGGTTGCAAACATTTTTCTTGCAAATGCATTGCCATGCTCTGTTTGTCCTTTGCTGCAGCAAAAGGAGCAGTCAACAGGAAGTAATGGCCGATCGACCATATTCAGTGCCGATCGGCTAACAATTTCTGGCCGAGAGCCTTATTTTTGGTCGATGACCCTCATTTCTTGGCCGATGGCCTCCCACAGTGTACGTGAAGTGGTTCTAGAACATCACAGGGACTTGTGCAGTTTTCAGAGGTGAAAAACAGTGCAAACAGAGGCAACATGAGGCATGGCAACGGATTTCTGAGCGAAGCCGATCGAGCATGCATTTGTTCCTCTTCCCGAGGCTGATTTACTATTTTTATAGCTTAATTAATTTGTTTAATTAGTTAAGAATTGTGTAATAATTAATTAGCTTGTGAGTTAGTTAATTAGTTGATTTGTATTATTCTTTCGGTCCCTTCGTCGAGAGGGCGCAATTGTTGTAATAAGCGTGCGTGTGTGTGATGTATGTCTTCCAACCCCACTTCTTTCTTCCTTTTACTTAACCGCTTACGATGGTTAGTTTTAGGGTATATTTCATTTAGCATACCTTATGCTCGCATGCGTGCATCCATTCATCTGTATTGCATGCACCAGGCTCGGCGCATCATGCTGACTGCATTGTATTTCAATTCCAAGTTGAATACATGTATCAAATTGTCGCATCTCATATGCCATCTTAGAATAGCCAAGCCTATTTCTAGTTGCATCTTTGCATGTGTTGCATTAGCCATCTTAATATGAACTAGGATCACGCATGATTTCTAACTAGTTCTTTATTTTGGCTCGGAGTACGCTGTAGTATACTACATGTGTATATGTTGCCATGAAAGCATACTTGCCATGAGGCTAATTGCTTATGTGATATAACTGCCTGAATACCTGTGGGTGAAGGTTGGATTGCTTGAATTGGAACAATTCATTGAAATCCGCATTTTAGCCTACTTGCGAGTAGCAAACTTCAAATCATTTTCAAACAAATATGTAGTGTTTCGTTCCAAATTAGGCGATGTAGTCTCTACTTGTTTGCTGTATGCATCACGTAGTAAGATTAGCTAATTAACTGGAATAAGAACGCATGCGTTTTCAAAAACAAGATATCATGCTTAGTATAGGCCGATCTTTGATCGGGCGAGCAGGGATGCTCATTGCATGACCTTCCCCTCTCGTACCCAAGTTCCCGAGCCGAGGCAACTTTGGTGATGACGGACGCGTGGCCTTAGGCACGAGTCAGGGTTTCCTAAATTTCCCAAAATAAATATTTAGGTGGCAACTCTGTATCTGGGAAAGCAGTCCATGTTTGGCACTTCTTTACAAAAATCAATTTTCCAAAACGATTTGCCGGATTTGGACTCTTTGGTGATTTATCGGTCTCACATCGCACATTGTGAGATTAGATTCAGAACCGTGACATTGAGTCCGAACTGTAGTACTATGCTAGAGAACAAACGAGGTTTCGTGCCTTCGCAAAGCGCGGAGCTTCGGGAGTCCTCGGGGCGCGTCTACACTCACAAACGAGGTACAAAGCTCAATTCTCAAAAAGCACTTAAAGAGTGATTCAAGTGGAAGCATGGCAAAGAAATAAGCTCTGAAATTACATACTACATGATGCCATACCATGCACACATCACAAATATAGCATGCTAGGGGCCTCAAAACTCAAGACTAGTGAAGCCATTTACACTATAGCTATACAAAGCAAGCCCCAATAGGCCAAGACCACCCAAAATAGTCCTAAAGCATGTCAAAACAATGCCAAAAACATGCTGGAGTATAGCCAAGACAAGTTAGAATGAAAGGCTAAAACATCAAAATGTAAAGCTAGTGAGCAAGATTGCACTACAAGTGCAAAAACCAAGCAAGAGGTGACCCCACCAACCAAAATCAGAGTTAAAGCATGTCAAAATAACACCAAAAACATGCTTGAACTAGAGCTAAAGCAAGCTAGAACAATAGGCCAAAACACTAAGCATACAAGGCTAATGAGTGAGACTGCATTACAAGTACAAAAAGCAAATAAGAAGAGGCTAAACCAACCAAAATCAGAGTTATAGGAGGTCCAAAAAGTCACAAAAACATGCTCAAACTAAGCCTCAAGAAGGGAGAAATACATGCTCATTTGATAGGCCAATAACACATGCTAACAAGACAAGAGGAGGGGGGACCACCCCCTCCTATTTTGGACCTCAAAACCACCTTTCCACCATTGAAATTCCTCTGGACTTCAGTGGTAAAAAGGGCCAAGAAGTTTGGTTTGAAAGCCTTGAAAGATGGCACAACAAGCTATACAAGCTAAGGGACAAAACGGAGAGACAACCCCCTAACACAAAATAGGCCTAAACCATCATTTTTAGGACTGAAATAGAGTTTTCCTCAGTTCAAAACAAGCATGCAAAATAAAGCTTAAAAGGGACAAGTTCTTAAAAGGTGGTAAAACAAGCATGCAAAATAAAGCTTAAAAGGGACAAGTTCTTACCCTTGAAGCACAACAACAAAACAACAAGATTTCTGAGTTAAAACCAAGCTTTAGACCTCAAAGACGACCTCCAAGGACCTCAGCTCCAAGATGAAGGTATTTGGTCAAGAGGTTGTATGCAAATATGTAGAGATTTCGTACTTTCAAGCCCAAAATAGGGAGAGAGAGAGAGAGAGAGAGAGAGAGAGAGAGTTCTAGAGAGAGAGGCTCCCAAGCCTTTGCTAAATGTTCTAACCCTTGAATATCATAGAGAAGGCTCTCATATATAGCAAAATACAAGAATTTGGTCGAAAATATCTCAACAGAGACAACTAGAGCAAGCTGCAGCAAAATATCCGCCAAAAACTGCTTTCTGCCATCAATGGCCAGCACATGACCATTGATGGCTGGCACTTGACCATTGTTGGTAGGAATGGGACACCATTGGATGGTAGGGGGCCGGCCTAGGCCATTCATGGCCGGCACATGGCCAAAAAATCCCATTTAGGGCCAGCATCTTCCACCTCTGGTTGGACAGAAAAATCTGCTTTTTGGGGCCGACTTCAACCGGACATAACTCCTTCATCTGGACTCCTTTTTAGGTCATTCTTGAGCCTAAATTCAAGCCCTTGAAGTCTCTTTTCCAATGGTGAATCCTCACCTCAAAATTCCAACTGTGCAAAAAGTTATGCCTGTTTGAGTGAAGACTGCGTAGTTTCGATCCAACTCAGATTCATGCCGAACTTCTCCTCTAACTTGGTTTCTTCTCTCCTCTCCCATTTTCTTCAAATACAAACCCCTAAATAAGGTGTTTTGAAATATTTTTCAAAGAGTTCACCTCTCTTCCATTCATTTCCACTTTGTCCTTGCTCGGTTTACCGAAAAGTGCAACATTTAACAAAATGCGAGCCTCGGAGCATCGTAGAATTATTTTCAAAAATAGTTTTGAAAGAGAGGGTTTTAAGGTCTAAAATCCTTTTGGTCAAAATCATTTTGGTCCAAAAGGGGTGTGAGGTTGGGATTTGACTCTCCTTTTGCCGAAGAAATCGAACCTTTGCACTGCACAACTTTCATCACCAAGTAAACAATCAGTAGGGCCCAAGTCTTAAGGGCAGTCAAAAATGGGGTGTCTACATATATTAATTGGTTCGATCTGAATGGGTCAACCGATAATTCAGGGTGGCTAAGTGATGAGCCCAATGTAGATGAGGGAGTTTAACTGAAGCTGGAACAACAGAAAGTGGAAACCACAGCAATGGCCGGAACGACCGATAGAAAGGGTAAACTGCTGGAGAACACCGGTGCAGAACAAGTGGCTCAGGAACTGGGCATAGTTAGTACTGTACATACAGAACAAGAAGCCGCGCTGGAGCGGTTTGGGCAGGAAATGAGTGAAAGTGATCAGAAAGCTAGAATAGTTCAACACCCCGTAGGGAATGTTTATACTAAGGGAACAGTTAGACCGGAACTAGACAATTACTTGTCAGTTGCCGGAGGTATGTGGTGGGAAGATGATGATCTGCATCTTGCCCACATTGATGAAGATTGGGGTGAAGGTATTCCTGATAATACCTGGTATGTGGAGGAAGTAGACCACACGACGAGAAGTGGCCAATATTTCAAACCCCCGCCTCTAGACCAACCCGAGGTATCTAGGAAGGATAAAGAGGTAGAGAAACAGAAAGAAAAACTGTTGGAGGAGGAGGTTGTGCTGAAATAGTTGATGAAGATTCAAGCCGACATATCTATCTGGGGGCTGCTTATGGCTTCACGAGTGCACAGACAAGCTGTACTGTCGGCGATGGATAAAGCCAAATTGTCCAACGAAACTACTCCTGAACAGCTAGTCGGACTAATTTTCCCAGGGAGGTGCCGTGCTGACTTTGACCTTTTCAGACAAGGAATTGTCGCCAGAAAGCTCTGCACACAACAAGCCTCTATATATATCCGTAGAGTGCCGGGAGGAGTGAGTGCCAGTTGTATTGGTTGACACTGGGTCAACAATCAACATCTGTCCATGTCGCACGGCTTATGCTATTGGCCTGAAACCGGCCTGTTTTGTGCCTACGGCCCAGGTGATCTAGGTGTACGACAATACAAGCAGAGAGATGATGGGAACAGTTCAGATCAGAACACTGGTTGGCCCGGCTCAACAAGATATTGAGTTCCATGTCCTGGATGATCCGGCCACTTTCATTTCAACTCACTACTTAGGCGACCCTGGCTACATCAAGTAAAAGCTATTTCTTCCATCCTGCACCAAATGCTAAAATTTCCCCATGGGAAAGGGGTGGCCATAGTCTTCGGGAATTCATCTATACATCCTCTGCTAGAGGTCACTACACCTGTAGTGGAGATTGTACATGGCGAAGAAGATGTTTTCCTTTCCGAGTTTACCTTGGCTGAGGCCCGGGTAGTGCATAGTATCCTAGCTGTCGATGAGGGCTTCTATGTCAGTGCCCAATCTGTGTACTTCATGAATAAGTTACAACACATGCCCGAGATGGGATTAGGCAGAAGTGGCCGGAAAGGCCTCGCTGCATTAGCCGATGTGCCACATAACCCTCATACATTTGGTCTTGGCTATACGCCCACCAAAGAGGACTGGGTGAGAAAAAGAAAGGAAATGGCTGGAAGAGCTAGAGCAAAGCAAACCGAGACGCACTATGAGCTTCTGCACCGACCAATCCGGGGAACCCTGAATGGCTATTTTGTTCGGGAGGAGGGAGACTTTCCATTTTGTGGTTTCCCTGAACCCTGGTTCAACTCTGAGAAGTAGCGGGTTCCCAACTTTGAGATTTTCTTCGACTTGTAGCTGCAAGAGAGTGACACAGAGGATCAGACTGAACAAACTACTGAGGTTGAACAGAACATAGAAAGTGAGTCCAACAGCAGCGAACTTGAGGTAGGAGCAACACTGGCATGTCTCCTTTCGGATCCTTAGATCAACCCGGAGAGCTTGGGGGATAACCTAATCGTTTCCATGATCGGAGACTAATCAGGTGTGGACCCTTCTGGTGGTATCTTGGATGCATCTGACGCACCGTCCCTCACTTGGCAGCCAGAGGATGGCTTCCTGTCCAGTAGTTCTGAGTCAGGTAGTGAGCCAGAATCTGATTCCACAGAGTCTGTGGAGTCGGAATCCGATTCCAATTCTTCTGAATCTGGGTCTGGTATTCTTAGGGTTAATAACCCAGATGCCGAAGTTTTGTCCAGGTCATCTTTTTCCTTTTCTTTTAAGTTGGTTATAACCAAAGGATTGGATAAGCTAGACCTTCTGAATGAAAATCCCACTAGAGTTTCTGAGTACTTCTCTGTGCCTCTTGTATATTGCGTTGATCATGATTTTCAAAATTTTGATAAAAACGACGAGGAAGGAATTCCTCTGGTTTTGAAACATTTGATTAATCAAGAGGAGGAGAGGTTTGTAAAACCCCTTGTTGATGAAATCATTTCAATTAATGTGGGTACTAAGAAGGATCCACGTCTAGTCCAGATCGGGTCCACGTTGTTTTCGGAGGAGCGTGAGCCCTTAGTCGCTTTATTAAAAGATTTCAAAGATGTTTTTGCGTGGTCCTACGAAGACATGCCTGTTATCGATCCTGAGATTGTACAGCATCGGATACCTCTCTTCCCCGAGGCCTGACCCGTCAAACAGAAGTTACAGAGAATACGCCCGGATTGGGCTTTGAAGATTAAGGAAGAGGTCACCAAGCAGATAGACGCAGGGTTCTTGCTAGTATCTGAGTATCCAACTTGGTTGGCCAACATTGTTTTAGTGCCAAAGAAAGATGGCAGAATTCGGGTATTTGTGGATTTCAGAGATTTGAACAAGGCCAGTCCGAAGGACGACTTTCCTCTACCGCACATCAACGAGTTGGTGGACTTCACCGCAGGCCACACGTTGCTCTCCTTCATGGATGGATTCTCCAGGCATAACCAGATTTTGATGGCACCCGAAGACAGAGAGAAAACCACTTTCACCACACCATTGGTAACCAACTACTACAGGGTGATGCCGTTTGGGCTGAAGAATGCTGGGGCTACCTCTTAACGGGCTGCAACCACAATTCTGCATGATATGATCCACAAAGAGGTCGAGGTATATGTGGACGACATGATTGTCAAGTCCAAGGAAAGAGAGAGCCACTACACCACCTTAGAGAAGTTCTTTCAACGAATCAGAGAGTACAGATTGAGGTTGAATCCACAAAAGTGTACATTCGGTGTAACAGTAGGGAAAATGCTGGGTTTCTTGATCACACAGATGGGCATCGAGGTAGATCCTTCCAAAATCAAGGCCATCCTAGAAATGCCACCACCAAGGACTGAAAATGAGGTGCGAGGCTTTCTGGGTAAAGTACAATTCATAAGACGGTTTATTTCAAAATTAACCTTGACTTGTGAACCACTATTTGGTCTCCTAAAGAAAGGAAAGAAATTCTGATGGGATAACCGATGCCAGTTCACTTTCGAGCAGATCAAGTAGTATCTTCAAAACCCACATGTGTTGTCAGCGCCAGAGCCAGGGAAGCCCTTGATTCTGTATCTGTCAATAATGGACACAATTATGGGATGCATGCTTGCCCAGGAATCTGAGGATAGAGTGAAGAAAGTCATCTACTATTTGAACAAGAAAATGCTGGACTATGAGACCCGTTATACCCCGCTAGAGAAGGCTTGCTTAGCCTTGGTATGGGTTACCAGGAAGTTGAGGCACTACTTGTTAGCTCACTCTGTAATTCTGGTTTCGAGATTAGATCCCATCAAATATCTCTTTGAGAAACCAACGCTTACGGGTAGGCTAGCCCGTTGGTTGCTTCTTCTCTCTGAATTTGATTTGAAGTGTGTTACTCGCAAGTCTGTTAAGGGAAGAACAGTAGCAAAGTTCCTGGCAAATCATCCAGTGGACGGGAATGAAGCAGTAGAATACCTATTGCCAGATGAAGCTATTCTGCAAGTCGAGGAAGAAACATGGATAGTGTACTTTGACGGAGCGTCTAACCAGTACGGTTATTGGATAGGTGTGTTGCTGATAGCACCCGACAATTCCCATATACCCCTAGCCTTCAAACTCCAGTTCAAAGTATCCAACAACTAAGAAGAATACGAGGTGTGTATCGCTGGTTTGGAAGCCGTCCTCGAACTAGGGGCAAAAAGGTTAGATGTCATTGGGGACTCGAACCTGGTTATGTCTCAAGCAAATGGAGACTGGAAGGTCAAAGAAGAAAACGTGAAGATCTATCACTAGACCCTGGATATTCTAATTCCTAGGTTTGAGAAGCTAACCTTCACGCAACAACTAAGAGAGAACAACAGGTTCGCTGATGCCTTATCAACTCTATCTTCTATGATAGACATCCCGTTGGGAATCCGGATGCGTCCGATCATCATTGAGCAAAGATATGCGCTAGCCTATGAGACCATCGCTGCAATAGATGAAGTACAAGATAAAAACCCCTGGTATTATGATATCTGGAACTTATTGGAAAATGAGGTTTATCCACTAGGGGCAAATGCCAAAGATAAAAGGGCAATACTGCGGATGGCCATTCAATTTATCATCTGTGGGGATAAGTTGTATAAAAGGGGTCATCTGGGAATGCACAAGCAGTGTGTTAACACAGAAGAGTCGAAGCGCCTAATGGAGGAGAGTGTGGAGCAATGAGCGGAGTAATGTTAGCCTGGAAGATTCTCAAGCAAGGTTATTACTGGTCTACCATGGAAGAGGATTGTATCGGTTTTGTTTGGTGATGCCACAAATGCCTAATCCATGCAAATTGCATGAATATCCCGCCGTTGAAGCTATACAACATCATTTCACCATGACGTTTCTCAATCTAGGGAATTGACGTCATTGGGGCATGTAGACTCGACTTTCTTCGCGCACTCCCCTTTTGGAGAGGCGCGAATTGGTCTTTCAAAGTTCGGACTCCAGTCACGGTTCTGAATCTAATCTCACAAAGTGCAATGTGAGACTGATAAACACCAAAGAGTCCAATCCGGCAAATCATTTTGGAAAATCAGATTTTGAATCAAATAATGCCAAAACTGGACTGCTTTGCCAGATTACAGAGTTGCCACCTAAATATTTTATTTTTGGAAAATTTAGGAAACCCTGACTCGTGCCAAAGACCACGTGTCCATCATCACCAAAGTTCCCTCGGCTCGGGAACTTGCGTACGAGAGGGGAAGGTCCTGAAATAAGCACCCCCACTTGCCCGATCAAAGGATTGGCCTCTACTAAGCATGATATGTTATTTTATAAACCTCATGTGTTCTTATCCAGTTATTAGCTAACTTTGCTATGTGACGCACAGATACAAGTATAGACTAAATCACGAGAATTAGAACAAAACAATTCATGTTTGTTTTCAAAAATGGTTTGAATGTGCCACTCTCAAGTGGGCTAAAGCGTGGATTTGCCATCAAACATGATGGGCTTAAAACATGATTTGCCACTTCGCAAAGTGAGCTTAAAACTCACATTTACTGAATTGTTCCTATTCAAACAACAAGGCCTTCATCCACAGGCATTCATGTAGTTAAGTATTTAAGCAAATAGCCTCATGGCAAGCATGCTAAACATGGCATCACTCACACTCATGCAAGTATGCTAAAGCGTAAAAACTTACAGTGTACTCCGAGCCAAAACAAAAGCTAGTTAGAAACAATGCATGATGCTAGCTACATTAAGATGCCTAATGCAACACATGCAATAATGCAACTACATAGGCTCGGCTATCTAAGATGGCCTATGAATGCAACAACTTGGTAACATGCTTTGTAACATGTATTCAAGTAAGTATATTGAATTACAATGCAGTTTGAATGATATGCCGAGCCCGGTCCATGCAAGACAAATGAATGAATCCAAACATGCAAGCATAAGGTATGCTAATCGAAACATGATCCCTAAACTAACCATCGAAAGCGATTAAGTAAAAGGAAGAAAGACGTGAGGTTAGAAGACATGCACACACACATGTATGCTTATTACAACAATATGCCCTCTCGAAGGAGGGTCCGAATAATTAAGCTAAGGTAAACTAAGCTAAGCTAATTATTACAAACCGACTAATTAACTATTCTAGCTAATTAATTACAAACCGAATTGAATAACTAGCTATGCTAAGCTAATTAAAATATTACAACGATTGAATCGAATAATTAGCTGCGCTAACTAATTAAAACAATTAAATGGCCTCGAGGGTGAGGGGCCCATGCATGCTCAGTTGGCTTCATTCCGAAAATCCACTGCCTTGGCTTTGTATGCCGTTGTTTGCACTTTGCTTTGCACTTTGAACACTTCACCAAATAACAGACTGTTTCTGCCCCAACACAGGAACATTTTGAACAAATTTCCCACTGATGGCCGGTTGGCTATCATAGGTGGCTGTCAGCCACTACTACTGGCCGGTCGGCCACTATTTGTGGCTGTCGGCCACCACTGGTGGCTAGTCGGCCACCCTTTCCCCGGAATTCTCCTTTTTGCTGCAATGGAAAGCAAACAGAGACAAAGCAGTGTATTCTCACACAATATATGTAATATTACCCTCCTTATCATTTCTCAAGCTCAAAGGAGTGTAATTCTTGGCTCTCAAGCCACCAACCATGCATTTTCAATGCATGATGGCCAAAGAGTCAAGTTGTACAAAGTCAATGAATGCACAAATAAGACACGCAAGGCCACCACCCTATCATACATGATCAAGGGTGATAGAGACAAAGGAGATTGTCTCATTTCATCACTTTGAGTATGAAATGGACCAATCTACCTTGTGTTCACTATAACGTTCGATTGAACACAATGCAATGCAAACACAACATGCTTATCTTGGTCATGTTTTACTTGTCCAATTCTTGTTTACACATTTTAGCATTACCATGCCATTCTTTAACTAGTTAAGTCCAATATGAAAGTCCTCTAATGAGAGAGGTGTCAACCAAAGGATGATTTCAGACATGAGAGAGCTCATGCCTTTGGCTAGTAGAAACCCTCAAAAGAGGATTAAAGCCATTGAGCACAAGCTCCATCTCAAGCTTAAACACAACCATAAGGTTAATAAACCCTCAAAACAAATGGAAAAATGAAGAAATTAGGGAGGTTACAGAATTTCAGTGCTGAAATGGCATGAGAAATAATACTACAACATGCAAGCAACACATGCACAACATGTTAAGAGCCAAAAGCATTAAAGCTAATGAAGACCATTACACTAGAGGCATGCAATATCAAGCTCAAATGATCAAACCAGCTCTGACAAAGCTTAAACATGTCAAAACAGTGGCTAAAACATGCTGAGATGGCAGCACAAAAGGCAAGAAAAACATGCTCACATGTTGGCTCACAAACAAGGCTCAAAGCACAACTCTCAAAAAGCAATGAAAAAGTGGAATAAGTGAGAGTGTGACAGAGCTATACACACTGAAATCATATGCTAAATGATGCTATGACATGCAAATAACTCATGCATAACATGTTAGAGGCCTTAAAACACAAAGCTAGTGAAGGCATTTGCACTATAGCTATACAATACATGGTTCATATGATCAAGACAGCTCAAAACAGAGCGAGATCATGGCAAATTAGTAGCCAAAACATGCTGAGATTGAGTCACAAAAAGGTGGCAAAACATGCTCACATCTTAAGCTATCTACACATGCAAACAAGACACAAGGAGGAGAGGCCACCCCCTCCTATTTTGGACCTCAAAACATAGTTTTTGTCACTGAAAAACCTCTGAGTTTTACTGGTGAAAAGGCCAAAAAGTTTGATTTGATGGTGTTGAGAAATGTTGCAAAAAGCTTAACAAGCTAAAGAGCAAAAAGCGAGGACAACCCCTAACTCACAAAGGCTCAAACCACCATTTTTAGGACTAAAAACCAGAGGTTTTTGTAGTTGAAAACCAGGCCAAAAACAATTTGCAAAGGTGGCAAAACAAGTGTGCAAAATAAGCTTAAATAGGGTAAGTTCTATACCTTTGAAGCAAAGCACACAATAGGCACAAATCTGAGCTTCAACCGCCATTTTAGAGCTCAAAGGAGGCTCCAAGAAAGCTTTAAGCAACCTCAGCCCAAGGATGAACCACTTTGGTTAAGGGTTAATAGGTTAAAGTTTGAAGTATGCAAGCTTCTTAGCACAAAAGCTCAAGAGAGAGAGAAATCTAGAGAGAGATGAATGTACAGAGAGAGAGAGATTTTAGAGAGAGAGGCTCCCAAACTTTCTAACCTTCCAAAATGAGAGATATGGCCTCTATATATAGCAATATACAAGCCTTGGCCGAAAATATCTGATTTAGAGACAGCAGGTGTAACAGCTGGAGGGGAAATATTTGCAAAAAATTTGAGTTTTGGACATTATGGGCCGACCGGCCATCATCGGTGGCTGACTGGACACATTCGTGGCCGACCGTACACTCCCGTGTCCGACCAGCCACTACCAGTTGCCGACAGCAAACTCTGCTCTCCAGGTCCAACTTCAAACGGGCATAACTCCTTCATCTGGACTCCTTTTCAGGTCATTCTTGTGTCTAAATTGAAGCCCCAGAAGTAAGCTTTCCAATGGTGGAAGCCTCACATAACAATTCCAAGTGTATGAAAAGATATGCCTCTTTTAGTGAAGACTGCTCATTTACAGCTCAATCGGATTGATGCCTAACTTCAACCAGCCATATCTCCCCCATCCGGACTCGGCTTTAGGAGATTCTTGAGTGCAAAATGAAGCCCCGGAAGTCCACTTTCCAACGGTGGTGGCCTCATAGCTGAAATCAAAGTTTGCAAATAGATAGGCCTGATTTAGCAAGGGCTGATCGCCTCTCTATTAACAGTTCATGCCCAACTTCTTCTCCCAACTAGGTTTCTTCCCTCTCTTCCAATTTTCTTCAACTCCAAACCCCTAAATAAGTTGTTTTAAAGATTTTTCAAAAATTTCACCTCTCTTTCATGCATCTCCACTTTGTCCTTGCTCAGTTTACCGTAAAACGCAACATTTAACGAAATGCGAGCCTCAAAACATCGTAGACACCTCTTTCAAAAATTGAAAGAGAGGGTTTTATGGTGTAAAATCATTTTGGTCAAAAGGCTTTGGTCCAAAAAGGGGTGTGAGGTTGGGATTTGAGGCTCTCGTTGCCGCAGAAATCGACCCTTTGCACTGCACATCTTTTATCACCAAGTAAGCAATCAGTGGTGCCCAAGTCTTAAGGGCGGTCAAAAATGGGGTGTCTACAGTTGACCCTCTTTGACAGAGAGCTCAGAGTCATAGAATGACGTGAGTGAATGTCAAAGCCCAGAGACGACCCATTTTTGACAAGCCCGTAAGACTTGGGCAAACAAACAAAATACAAATGCAGTTGGTTGAACCCGAGGGTTGCCTACGTATCCCTTTGCAAGGAATCAAACCAGCGTAGTTCAGGGGCAAGATGCAAATGATATGCACGATGCAACAACACAATGTAAAGGATATGCAGTTCAATACAATAATATAATCGGACCACAAGCAGTTCTTACCACACAAATATCATAAGGGGATGGACATGCAAAATCAAACTATGTTTAACACATAAAAGGTGCCGGAACCCTCAAACCACAATTTTCTTAGTGGAATAGGCATGTGCACATGCAGAACTGTGTGTTTCGCAGAAAGAATACAAGTAATTGGGTGGTATGATATAAGTGAGGAATGATCTGCTGAGGAAAGGTCATGATCCTAAATGCTGAATGCAACAAAACAAACTACGATGCAATGGATGCAATGAATAAGGCGCGCCGCCAAACCACATTTTACCTAGAAAAGGTATGGACACAAAATAGACCACGTCTAACACAGAAAAGGTACCGAAACCCTTAGACCACAATTCTCTTAGTGGAATAGACGCGTACACACTATCACAGAACCATGCTTCAACGAAGGAAAGGTATGAGGACATGCCAGACTAAGCTTAACATGGAAAGGATGCAAGCGATAAAATGGATAATGCAGCAGATGCATGCGATAAATTCTATATACAATGCAATATATGTACTAGATGATGAAATGCGATGTAGCTGGGAAGTGAAAGTACCTTACAGGGGCAATTGGTGATGACTCACCTCATGCTGCTGGTGATCTTCCTCTTCTGCATCTTGCGTTCCTGAACCATAGGTACTACTTTTCTCCATGGCTGTGGTCGCAACTTTCCCTATTCTCCAACAGGGTGACAGACTAGGTTGGTTCAGTATCCAGAATCGAGGAGCATACACGCTACCTCAACCTATGGGGCTTCCATATAGATTTCAAGCCAAGGATACACCCCTAGGTATTTAAACCAGACTTTAGTCTCTGAAATTCTGAACCTTTGCATTCTAGGCATCAGCCATTCGAACTCTAGTTTCCACTATCTCAGTTGATCTCCAAGGAACTCATCGTAAACACAGGCAGGTGGCTATACCAGACCACCGGAAGTCGTTCGGGCACCACAAACGCCAAAGGAATTGCACCTTTAGATGATTTAAGGTCTCCTAGACCAGATGAATACACAAGACAGTGCGAAACAGGATGAATGCACAAAACAGTGCTATACAAGTGCACAAGACAGTACGATACGTAAGACAGCGTCATGGAATTGCAATGCACAAGACAGTGCAAATGATACAAAAATACAATGTGCACAAGACAGTGCGAGTGAGGGTGAATGCACAAAACTGTGCAATACAAGGTGCATAAAATAGTGCAATAAAAGGTGCACAAAACAGTGCGATACAGGTGCACAAAACAGTGCGATGCAGGTGCACAAGACAGTACGATGCGCAAGAAAGCGCGAGTGTAATGCACCAAAAAAAAGTGCGAATACGTCCAAATGCGCCTCACGCGAGTGAAGAAAGAGTGAATAAATGCGCAAGAAAGCACGAGTGTAAATTCAAATGCACAAGAAAGTGCAAGTGTAAACTGCACAAAAAAGTGCGATGCACAGGAAAGCACGTGTATAAACTACACAAAAAAGTGCAATGCGCAAGAAAGCGTGACTGCAAATGCAGGATTTAAGGTCTCCTAGACCAAAGAATGCAAAAGACAGTGCGAGTGATACACAAGCACAAAGTGCACAAGACAGTGCAAGTGAGAACGAATGCAGAAGACAGTGCGAGTGAGACACAACCACAAGGTGCACAAGACAGTGTGAGTGATACACAACCACAAAGTGCACAAGACAGTGCGAGTGATACACAACCACAAGGTGCACAAGACCGTACGAGTGATACACAACCACAAAGTGCACAACACAGTGCGAGTGATACACAACCACAAAGTGCACAACACAGTGCAAGTGAGAACGAATGCACAAGACCGTGCGATGCGCAAGAAAGTGCCATGCACAAGAAAGCCCGAGTGTAAATGCCGGGGGGCGGTATAAACATCAGAGCACGCCCCAATGTTTCTAACCAAAACAAGGTGGTATAAGCATCGGAAGACGTTCCAAATGCTTCTGACTGGGGGGAAGGTATATAAATCGGAGCATGGCCCAATGTTTCTAACCAAAGAAAGGTGGTATAAACATCCGGCGTACCCGAATGTTTCTAACCAAAGCAAGATGGTATAAACAACGGGCGTACCCAAATGTTTCTAACTAAGGAAGGTGGTATAAACACCAGGCGTACCCGAACGTTTCTAACCGGTGCAAAGTGTTCAAGGAAGAGGAATGGTTTTACTCGGAATTCCTCTGAATGAACCGTACATACAATATCGTATATGTAACAAAAGACACTTAACAAGTGTGATATAGTAAGAGTGCATATTCCATGCAAGACAAACAATCGAGATATAAAGGCAACGACACATTTTATGCGAGAATGAAACCATGTTCTATGCAGCATATTCTATGCATGAATCATAATGATGCACGGCACGCATGCAACAAAAGTGTATATGAAAGTGCACATTCTATGCAATAGAAGGAAGGCAAATATGTACTTTGGCGCCTCCGATTTACCTCTCAGAGGACTTTCAGCTCAAAAAGGACACACCCTGTTCATATTGGCGAGGGGTAACATCCGCATGTGAAAACCACGGGTGCTGCTTAGACTACCTTTCTGACTTGAAGCAGGCTTAAGCTTGGGTCGGGGTACACTCATACTCCAGAGAAATGGCGAGGCCTGAGAAGATGCACCTTGTGATACCCCTGTTCTGTAGTATGTTAATTGGTCCTTAATTTGAGTATGATTATGTGTTTAATATGATTTCATGTGCCATTGTGTGAAAATAAGTGGTTTTGAATTTCTATCTGTTCATCGTAGGAATATCTGTTTGATTATCTGCTTTGGAAATTAAATTGAGGGCCTTATCGGCCACAGAACCCGAAATTGATTGCGCCATTATGATTAGCGTAATCTTTAGAGCCTACGGTGAAATTTAATTGAAAATTGATTCGGGTCGGATTAAATTGATTAAATTGATGATTTAGTACCCAATTATTTAATATTATTAAATAATAGTTAGTAGGGCTTTATGTGTGAGGCCATATACACTCTCATTGCCTCTTTTGAACTCAAAAATCTGATTTTGGTGCCTTGAGAGGGAGAGAGAGCCGGCCATAGAGATAGAAGGCAGAGATTTGTGCAATTTTGACTCAAGCTTGGATATTTGAAGTCTAGTTCAAGAATTAACCATAGATTGAGCTTCTAGGTAAGCAATTGATTCTTGAATTCATGACTTTAATGTGTAATCTTGTGTGTTCAAGGTTTGTTTGTAACAAAGAGCATGAGTTGAGTTGGTTTTGTTGGAATTACAGCTTGATATGTGCATGCATGTAAAGAATACCTATGGAATCACAAAATCTAGCATGTAAATTGTAAGATTATGAAAGATTGGTAGTGTAATCCCACATGCAAGCATGTTTTTGTTGAGTTTCATGGGAATGAGCACTAATTGCATCATTAGAAGTGAAAATGAAGGTCAAAATGGGCATGCATGTTGTTTATTAAAAATAGGAACCTTGAATTCACGAGTTTGAGTTAATTTGGGGCATGCATGTGATCAATTCGTGAAATTAAACTCCATTGTGTTGTAATTTGGTGTTGGTACCATGTTAGTACAAGCATATTTGAAGTTTAAGCTATTATATGCATGAAATGTTGATTGGAAGGTCGAATTGAGCTCAAAGAACAATTCTGGGTTTTCCAGAACTCGAGCGGGGAAATCGCCGCTCGAGCGTGAATTTCGTGCTCCCAGTATTTTTTTGCAGACATGGATTTCCGCTCGCGCGGGGAAGTTTACGCTCGAGTGGGGAGCCATGTGGAGAGGCTTTCCGCTCGAGTGCCAGAGTTCGCGATCGAGCGTAAATTCGACATATCCAGTACTTTTGCAGGCCTCATGGGTCCGCTCGAGTGGGGAAGTCCACGCTCGAGCGAGGACCCTGTTTTCTGAAATTTTGAAAAGACATTTTGTGTTCTGTTTTCCGTTCCCTTTCACTTCTAAGCACTCTTAGGCATACATTGAACATCGTAATTGAGTTATAGAGATAAGAATGAAGCCTAAAGAGGAATATGTGAATTAAAGAATGGATTGAATTATTTGTGACCCATATGTGTTATGTGATGTGTAGGGTCAAGCTCCAGGGCAAATCCACAAGCCGATCACTGTGAGTAATATTCGAAATATGTTGTTGTCCAATTGTTTACTTCTATGTAAGTTTTGTAAAGTTCATTAAATTGAATGTTGGACAAAGTTTGATATGAAAGTTTGAAAGGCCTAAAAGGCCAGTCTGATATGAAAGTTTGAAAGTCCTAAAAGGCCAATTTGATATGAAAGTTTGAAAGGCCTAAAGGGCCAGTTTGATATGGAAGTTTGAAAGGCCTAAAGGCCAATTTGTTACGAAAGTTCGAAAAGGCCAAAGGCCAGTTTGACATGAATGAATTGGGCCCAAGGCCGTCTGATGTATAATGTTCCAATGTATTTTCTTTATTTGATATTATTCACTGGGCTTTCACTCACACTCATTCATGTGTTTGTAGGTGAGCCAAGAGAGGTCCAGACCCAGCCCCAGTGAAGTCTGTATGGAACAACCGGGTTTTGGAGAGTCAGCCCATGTGTCTCACGCTCCAGACTCGCCTTTGCCTTTTTGTCATTATTCTATGTTGTCATGTTGGTGAAGTTTTTGTATATGTCTGTATATAGTTCTCATGGGTTGACTTACTTTTGGATGATCCTGTTTGTACAAAACTTATGCTACTCTACTTCTGTTGTCATTTATTAATGCATATATGTTTGGTTGTTTGGATGTGCCATGTAAGCACAGCTCTATGGACAAAGTTTTGAACTGCTTCCGTTTGGCCCCCATTAACTCTGTTAAAATACATTTGTTTTGGTTCAAGGCCGTAGGTAATCTCATGATTACTGGCCGGTTATGCCCTCAACCCATGGGGGCAGGTTCGGGTCATGACAGAGTAGTATCAGAGCACGAGTTAATAACTCACACACTTGTCCAAAAGTGCATTAAGCGTCTAGAAAAGATCTAGGATGCATTCATGTGATAAGTATGAATCTGAAAGCATCAAGAATACGCTTCACTATTAAATGTGAACAACTATGTGTTATAAATTTGTGATTTACTTGCATTACAAATTATTTGAATATGTATGCCTTTCGTTATATGCATACCTGTGAACCTTTGTATAAAGTATAATGCAAGTTTAATCAGATGGTGAGAACAAGAGGTGATGAAATAGAGGAATCCTCTACTGCCAGAATAGACAGAATGGAAAGACTGATACAGGAAATGGCAGAAACTTTGAGACAACAACAGGAATGGCAACAACAGTGGCAGCAGCCACATCCTCCACCTCCACCTCCGGCACCACCTGTGCCAGATAATCAGAATGATGATCGGATAATAGCTCTCACCAAAGAGTTCAAGAAAATGAAACCACCACAGTTCCACGGGGGATTAGATCCGTTGAAAGCCGAAGCATGGGTCCTCGGCATTGAGAAACCGTTTGAAGTGTTCCCCTGTTCAGAGACATAGAAGGTGCTTCTAGCCACTTTTATGCTAGAAGACGAGGCAAGAAGATGGTGGATGTTAATGCGTGATAATCATAGGGATGTTGATTGGGCAAAATTCTTGGAAATTTTCTACGACAAGTACTTCCCGCAGTGTGTCCGGGATAAGAAAGTGGCAGAGTTTATGGAACTGAGGCAAGACAGTATGACTGTAGCCGAGTATGAGTCCAAGTTCACAGAATTGGCCAGGTTTGCGCCACACGTGATCGATACAGACTATAAGAAGGCGAGACACTTTGAAGGGGGGCTTCGAAGTGACATATTAGAAATGGTGAATGTCTTGAAGCTAGAAACCTACATCGGGGTGCTAGACAGGGCCATAATATCATAGGCTAACATAGCCAGACAGGCTAAGCCAACAACAGAATGGAAAGGCAACAAAAGGCAAAGCTTCTTTTCGAAGAAGAAATTTTCGAAAAAGCAGAATACGGGCTCCTCAAATACTTCGAACTCTTTCCAAGACACATCTCCCATGTGCAATATTTGTAGCAAAAGGCACCGTGGAGCTTGTTATCGTGTGTTAGGAGCCTGTTTCAAATGTGGGAAACAAGGGCATATGGCCCGAGATTGCAAACAGAACGGTGGAAAATTTGCTGCTAGTTCGACAGCATCAGTCCCAAAACCAAGAAATGCTATGAGATCTACTTCTGCCGGAGATACCGTGAGACAGGGGAGAGTTTTTGCGCTTGTTTCGGGCGATACACGGAATGCCAACGTAGTTTTCTCAGGTACTATTTCTATATGTAATCAGGATGCTTTTGTATTAATTGATTCTGGATCCACACACTCTTTTGTGACATATGCATTTGCATCTAGACTGAATAGACCTTTAGAATTACTGCCATATCTGCTATGTGTGTCGGCTCCATCTGGGGAATCTATATTGTGTGAATCTATATACCGGTTTTTTGATATGCGTGTTGAGGATGCTATCCTATATGTAGATTTGCTGCCCTTGAACTTTAGGCATTTTGATGTAATTTTGGGCATGGATTGGTTAACCAAGTATTGTGCCACCATTGATTGTGTGACAAAACGAGTTGTGTTTAAACCACCAGAACATAAAGAGATTGTGTTTGTGGGTAATGGGGTAGTGCCTCCACCTTATTTGATATCTGCAATGAAAGCATGTAAACTGATCAGGAAAGGGTGCCAGGGTTATTTGTGTTATGTGTTGACTGAACAAACTGTTAATGTTGGATTGAATGATATCCCTATTGTTAGAGAATTTCTGGATGTGTTTCCAAATGAATTGCCAGGGGAATTGGTAGACAGGGAGATAGAGTTTACAATTGAGACTATGCCAGGCACCTAACCTATTTCTAAAGCTCCCTACAGAATGGCTACTACCGAAATGAAAGAATTGAAAGAACAGTTGCAAGACTTGCTAAACAAGGGGTTTATCCGACCTAGCACCTCGCCCTGGGGTGCACCAATATTGTTTGTAAAGAAGAAGAATGGAACTTTGCGTTTGTGCATCGATTATCGGGAATTGAACAAGGTAACAATAAAGAACAAATATCCCCTAACCCGTATTGATGACTTATTTGACCAGTTGCAGGGATCACGGGTGTTTTCTAAAAATGATTTGAGATCCGGGTATCATCAGCTGAAAGTTAAGGCAGAAGATGTTGAGAAAACCGCATTCAGAACAAGGTATGGACACTTTGAGTTTCTTGTTATGCCATTTGGAGTGACTAATGCTCCGACAGCATTTATGGACTTAATGAACCGAATTTTTAAAACCTACCTTGACGAATTTGTTTGGTTTTTATTGATGACATTTTGATATATTCTAAAGATAGACTTGAACATGAACATCATTTGAGAACTGTCCTACAAATACTTCGGGAAAGGAAATTATTTGCTAAACTAAAGAAATGTGAGTTTTGGTTGGATGAAGTTGTTTTCTTAGGGCATGTGATCAACAAGGAAGGAATTTCAGTGGACCCACAGAAAATAGAGGCAATTGTGAATTGGCCAACACCGACCAATGTAATAGAAGTCCGCAGTTTTATGGGTTTAGCTGGGTACTACAGGAGGTTTGTGAAAGATTTTTCGAAAATATCTGTGCCTCTTACCCAACTGACACGCAAGGGGCAACCTTTTGAGTGGAACGATGAAAGAGAATCAGCCTTTCATGAATTGAAAACGAGACTGACCACTGCACCAATTCTGACACTACCTTCAGGTACGAAGAATTTTGTAATTTTCAGTGATGCGTCTTATAAAGGTTTGGGTTGTGTGTTAATGCAGAACGGAAGGGTTATTGCTTACGCCTCCCGACAGTTGAGGCCACACGAGAAGAACTATCCAACACACGACCTAGAATTGGCCGTAGTTGTTTTTGCTTTGAAAATCTGGCGGCATTATCTGTATGGAGCAAAGTGTGAAGTCTACACAGATCACAAAAGTTTGAAATACTTTTTCACACAGAAAGAGTTGAATATGCGGCAGAGGAGATGGTTGGAATTGATAAAGGATTATGATTTAGAGATTCAGTATCACCCCGGGAAAGCTAATACAGTTGCTGACGCCTTGAGTAGAAAATCAACAGGGAGTATGGCTTGTTTGCTTACTGAACAGAAGGAAATCTTGCAGGATTTTGAAAAATCTGAAATTGAAGTGGTAATGTGCGAACAGAGCGGACTGATAGCCACTATTACAGCCGAGCCGGCAATCATTGACGAAATCAAGCAGAAGCAGAAAGATGATGAATTCCTCAAGAAAGTGATTGATGAATTTGAGACAAGTCCAAAAGCAGAATTTAGCATTGAGAATGAAGTGTTGAGATTTCAGAACAGAATGTGCGTCCCAGATATTCCGGAACTGAAGAAGAGGGTTTTAGATGAAGCCCACAGATCCGTATTTGCTATGCATCCGGGTAATAATAAAATGTACGGGATTTGAAACAGACCTATTGGTGGCCTAAGATGAAGAAAGAGATTGCAGAATACGTGTCCAAATGTCTTCAGTGTCAGCAAGTTAAAGTTGAACATCAGAAACCAGGCGGTCTACTTCAACCTCTCCCTATTCCTGAATGGAAGTGGGAACATGTGACTATGGATTTCGTTGTTGGCCTACCTCGGACTTCCTGAGGTATGGATTCTATTTGGGTTGTAGTAGATAGACTGACCAAATCTGCACATTTTCTGCATGTCAAGACTACATTTAATGCTTATAGATTGGCTACTATTTATGTTGATGAGATTGTCCGTTTACACGGCGTTTCGGTATCTATTGTGTCGGATAGAGATCCGAAATTTGTATCTAGATTGTGGAAAAGCTTACAGGAAGCTATGGGGACAGAACTGAGATTTAGTACTGCATTCCACCCACAGACAGATGGGCAATCAGAACGAACAATACAGACTTTGGAAGATATGCTTCGGATGTGTGCTTTGGATTTTCAGGGGAGTTGGGAAGACTATCTGCCACTTTTAGAATTTGCTTATAATAACAGCTTCCACTCCAGCATCGGTATGGCACCATACGAGGCTTTGTATGGTAGAAGGTGTAGATCACCTATTTGTTGGACAGAAGTCGGGGATAGAGCTTTACTTGGGCCTGAAATTGTGCAAGACACTTCTGAGAAAATCAAGATTATCCGGCAAAGGCTCAAAACAGCTCAGGACCGACAAAAGAATTATGCAGATGTTCGAAGAAGACCTCTTGAGTGTGAGGACGGTGACCATGTGTTCATCCGTGTGTCCCCAATGAAAGGCCAAGTCAGGTTTGGAAAGAAGGGCAAGTTGTCACCCCGTTACATTGGGCCGTTTCATATTCTAGAAAGGCTTGGCCCGGTGGCCTATAGAGTTGCTTTGCCACCGAGACTTGAGCAAATCCACAATGTGTTTCATGTGTCAATGTTGAGGGGTTATCTCCGAGACCCGTTCCATGTGATTGATTATCACCGGGTAGCTTTGGATGAAAATATGGAGTACGCTGAATGGCCAGAACGAGTTGTTGACCGGCAAGTGAAGCAACTGAGAAACAAGTCCATCCCAATGGTAAAAGTTGAATGGAAAGAACACTATGGGACGGATGCTACATGGAAAAAAGAGGAGGAAATGCGACTACGCTATCCACATCTGTTTCCCGACGAAGGTAAAATAAGTTTGGAGGACCAAACTTCCTAAAGGGGGGAAGACAGTGATACCCCTGTTCCGTAGTATGTTAATTGGTCCTTAATTTGAGTATGATTATGTGTTTAATATGATTTCATGTGCCATTGTGTGAAAATAAGTGGTTTTGAATTTCTATCTGTTCATCGTAGGAATATCTGTTTGATTATCTACTTTGGAAATTAAATTGAGGGCCTTATCGGCCACAGAACCCGAAATTGATTGCGCCATTATGATTAGCGTAATCTTTAGAGCCTACGGTGAAATTTAATTGAAAATTGATTCGGGTCAGATTAAATTGATTAAATTGATGATTTAATGCCCAATTATTTAATATTATTTAATAATAGTTAGTAGGGGCTTTATGTGTGAGGCCATATACACTCTCATTGCCTCTTTTGAACTCAAAAATCTGATTTTGGTGCCTTGAGAGGGAGAGAGAGCCGGCCATAGAGATAGAAGGCAGAGATTTGTGTAATTTTGACTCAAGCTTGGATATTTGAAGTCTAGTTCAAGAATTAACCATAGATTGGGCTTCTAGGTAAGCAATTGATTCTTGAATTCAAGAGTTTAATGTGTAATCTTGTGTGTTCAAGGTTTGTTTGTAACAAAGAGCATGAGTTGAGTTGGTTTTGTTGGAATTAAAGCTTGATATGTGCATGCATGTAGAGAATACCTATCGAATCACAAAATCTAGTATGTAAATTGTACGATTATGAAAGATTGGTAGTGTAATCCCACATGCAAGCATGTTTTTGTTGAGTTTCATGGGAATGAGCACTAATTGCATCATTAGAAGTGAAAATGAAGGTCAAAATGGGCATGCATGTTGTTTATTAAAAATGGGAACCTTGAATGCACGAGTTTGAGTTAATTTGGGGCATGCATGTGATCAATTCGGGAAATTAAACTCCATTGTGTTGTAATTTGGTGTTGGTACCATGTTAGTACAAGCATATTTGAAGTTTGAGCTATTATATGCATGAAATGTTGATTGGAAGGTTGAATTGAGCTCAAAGAACAATTCTGGGTTTTCCAGAATTTTGACATGAATTTCGTGCTCCCAGTATTTTTTTGCAGACATGGATTTCCGCTCGAGCGGGGAAGTTTATGCTCGAGCGAGGAGCCATGTGGAGAGGCTTTTCGCTCGATCGCCAGAGTTCGCGATCGAGCGTAAATTCGACATATCCAGTACTTTTGCAGGTCTCATGGGTCCGCTCGAGCGGGGAAGTCCACGCTCGAGCGAGGACCCTGTTTTCTGAAATTTTGAAAAGACATTTTGTGTTCTGTTTTCCGTTCCCTTTCACTTCTAAGCACTCTTAGGCATACATTGAACATCGTAATTGAGTTATAGAGATAAGAATGAAGCCTAAAGAGGAATATGTGAATTAAAGAACGGATTGAATTATTTGTGACCCATATGTGTTATGTGATGTGTAGGGTCAAGCTCCAGGGCAAATTCATAAGCTGATCACTGTGAGTAATATCCGAAATATGTTGTTGTCCAATTGCTTACTTCTATGTAAGTTTTGTAAAGTTCATTAAATTGAATGCTGGACAAAGTTTGATATGAAAGTTTGAAAGGCCTAAAAGGCCAGTCTGATATGAAAGTTTGAAAGGCCTAAAAGGCCAGTCTGATATGAAAGTTTGAAAGGCCTAAAAGGCCAATTTGATATAAAAGTTTGAAATGCCTAAAAGGCCAGTTTGATATGGAAGTTTGAAAGGCCTAAAGGCCAGTTTGTTATGAAAGTTCGAAAAGGCCAAAGGCCAGTTTGACATGAATGAATTGGGCCCAAGGCCGTCTAATGTATAATGTTCCAATGTATTTTCTTTATTTGATATTATTCACTGCGCTTTCGCTCACACTCATTCATGTGTTTGTAGGTGAGCCAAGAGAGGTCCAGACCCAGCCCCAGTGAAGTCTGTATGGAACAACCGGGTTTTGGAGAGTCAGCCATGTGTCTCACGCTCGGGACTCGCCTTCGCCTTTTTGTCATTATTCTATGTTGTCATGTTGGCGAAGTTTTTGTATATATCTGTATATAGTTCTCATGGATTGACTTACTTTTGGATGATCCTGTTTGTACAGAACTTATGCCACTGTACTTCTGTTGTGAGTTATTAATGCATATATGTTTGGTTGTTTGGATATGCCATGTAAGCACAGCTCTATGGACAAAGTTTTGAACTGCTTCCGTTTGGCCCCCATTAACTCTGTTAAAATACATTTGTTTTGGTTCGAGGTCGTAGGTAATCTCATGATTACTGGCCAGTTATGCCCTTAACCCATGGGGGCGGGTTCGGGTCATGACACACCTGGAATGCAGTCTCAGAATTTGCTGAAGTTGAAACATGCTAAGATGCCCCAAATTTTCCCTGTTTTCTTTTCCTTTGCAGTCCGGAACCTATACAGCTTTAGATAGGTCCTAGTTCTATTGTTCTCACATGACCTGGGTTGAACCCTACAGTTTATGAAAGAAGGAATTTTGTTTTGCACATATATGGAGAACGACACAGCACTCTAAGCACAAAACGATTTGAAATTGAAATTGAGAAATGAGTTCTTAACCGGGTATTGAGCCTACGACTGACCACAGTCAAAACGACTTAGCAAAGGAAAACAAAGGTAAAACAACCTAAACAAATCCATTGACACTCAAAATGACTCAAAACAGGAATCGAGACAAACAAAACAACAAACACAACACTCGGACATTCTGCTATCCATCGGTGGGAGACCTCTCGATTCATGAGGAGCCTGTTTCTCCGGATATTGTTTCCCACCCTTTCTCATTTGTGATCCTCACATCACTATGGCACTCAATCTCTTTTCCTCTAAAAAGCCCTTTTATCACTTTTCTCTCTCAATACACATCTCTTTATTCTTCAATCTCTCTTATTTTTTTATCCCTCCCCTCGGTGGTTGATGGATAAACAGGAAGTTGTGGGCTCGTACCCCTAGTTTTCTACTAGATGCTCCTTCTTCCACTGACACCTAGTGAGCTCTCCCACAGAGGGGTTGCACTATGACTGGATGTGCAGTAGATCTGCAGCTGACATCGGTTGATGATGTCGTGGGCCAGTTCGGATGTGATCAGACTTGTCCAGATGATGGAGTGGAATATCCCGATCCATTCTATTTTGTGTTTTGCACTTGGCTTGATACCTCGCTGCTTGGAGGATGAGAGAGCTTTCGACCCTTTGCTGTTAGCTTCAGTTGTGCCCTTTTCTGACGAATATGGTGCCCTTTCTTGGCAAGTAGAGTGCCCTTTCTGACAAGTATGTTGCAACGGGGAAAAGACAGAAAACCTGACTCAACTGTGGCCCTAGTTCATCATTTTGACCATTTTTTGTTTTTGCTTTCTATTAAAACAATTTTGACCAATATGAGAGTTAGATTAACATACTTGTTCGATTCTCTGATTTGAAATCATGCAAGTCAGGCTTATGAGCACAGAAAATTTTCCTTTTTTGGGTCCAAGAAATGGTCCAGTTTTGGAAAAATGGAATAATTTTTGAGAAAATTAGTCAACCTCATTAAAAATTCTCAAAATTGTTTTTGCAAATGGCCACTGCTCGACCAACATAGAATCTACTCTCGAGATGCCCAACCTCAAATCTGAACTTGAAATGTCTTGCAGCTGAATCTTGTAACAGAGTAGGACAACCGAATTTAAGCGAAGATGAGCCAATTTGCACATGGATAAGATAGCCGAGTTTGAACAAGGATAAACCAATCAACATGGATGAGCCAAGCAGGCCGAAAATTATTGGGGCCAGACTTCAGGATGAAGTTGCCTACGTATCCCAAAGATGGGAATCAGGCCGTACGTAGTTCCAAGTTGAGGTTCACTCGAGTGTTAACACTCTCCTTTTACGCTCTAACTTTTGCCAAAGCCACTCTTCCGGGTTTTCAACCTTGCGAGCTCTGTTTTTCATTTCTTTTCATTTCTTTTCATTTCTTTTCTTTTTTCCTTTTCTTTTTTTTCTTTTCTTCTTCTTTTCATTTTCTTCTTTTCTTTTTCTTTTCATTTTTTTCTTTTTCTTGTTTTTCTCTGCTCTAACTTTTGCCTGGGTCGCCATTCCGGGTTTTCGGCCCAACGAGCCTCTCAAGGGTAAAAAAGTTTAACTTGTCCATGTTGATCGACTTTGAGATCTCGAAGCCACCTAAATCCAGGAGAATAGCTGATGTTCGTTGATGATGTAGGAGTCCATCCAACCGGGTCTGAATTGCCCCTAGTGTTGCGGATAGGAACTTGATTGTCCTTCAACAAAAACTTTCTTCTCTCCATTTCTAGAATTTGGCTTTCTTGCCAGTCTTCATTGGTTTGCGGAATGACCAATCTTTTGAATCTTTGAGCACATCTGACATTTTTGCCCCTAGTTCAAGGGCTACTTCTGATCTAGCTTCGCAAGCTTCCTTTGATAACATCTGATTTTCTTGATCTGACTTTCTTGCCCCTAGTTCAAGGGTTGCTTCCGATCCGGCCATACAAGCCTTATGTTGTAATTGATCATTGAACATTCTGAAACAAAGTTCAAGGTTTGAAAGCAAAAGGGGTCGAGTCTCAAGGCCGAACGTGATCCTATGTTGCACAATCTCAAGATCAATTCCATACATGTCTTCTCAGGACCACGCAAAACATTTTTTGAAATCTTTTAAGAAAGCGACTAGTCGCTCGCGCTGAAGACAATGTAAAACCAATCTGGAACAAGCTAGGATCTTTCTCAGTACTCACATTAACAAACATGATCTCATTCATTAAGGGCTTAGCATGCCTCTCTTTCTCTCAGTTGATCAAATTTTTACAAATCCCGAGGAATTCCTCCCTCTTTGTTTTCATCACAATGTTAGAAAAGTTTTGAAAAACTTAGGTCAATGTAATGATTTCAAGGCATACAAAAGTAAATGAAAATCTCTGCCATTTCATTTAGCTCTTCTGGCACAATTGGCTCAATAGCAGAAATAGACGCAAAAGAAAGAATGTAAAAGACAAACACAAAACAAGATAGTGATGTCCGAGGTAACACCCCCAAAATCACCCGACTCTAACACAACAGGACTGACTTGATACAACAAGACAGACTCAATACAATACAACAGAATTGACTCAATACCCAAGTTAGAAAGTAAAGTAAACAACATTCACAAATTGCTCAAAATAGTGCGTGCCATCCCTAAATATGGAGTAAACTGAACGCCATCAGCAGGCCGTTCATCCCCGATCACTTAGTCACATTATTCCCCAAGTTCATCGATCCAGTACCGATAGACTTTGCAGAACCTGGTGCGACGATGACCTCGTTGTCAATCAGATCTTGTATTTCATGGCAAAGACGAAAACAACTATCAGTGCCATGATTGGTTTGTTAATGGAAGGTACAGTACTTGGCAGCATCATGCTTAGCTGGAAGGGGATCCGGGAGAGGCCGAGGCTCAAGGGGTTTGAGATGGCCCTTTCCTATAAGGATTTGGAAAGCTTTGGACAAAGTCATGTAGAGCGGATTGAAGACCCTCTGGCCTCGGGGTTGGTACTTTGCAGGTTGTGGGGTAGTTCCGAATGTGCCAGCAAAGGGATTAGCAGGGGCTGACTGGGTTTGATGATCTCTTCCAAGTGTAGGATCGGAACTGAAGGGGGTGTTTCTGGTACGACAACTTGTCTCCCAGCTTGCCCCTTGATTCAGAATGCTCTCATCCTAAGTGGCAAAAGTGCCATCCACAGTCTTTGCAACAACTGCGAGCACTTGCTGTTTGTTCAGTCCTTCAGCCTTCGAAGCCTCAACAGCCCACAAAAGGTGTTCATGGGGATCAATGCCTACCCCTACCTTGTTCTTGCCATTTGCTTCCACTTTGCCAAGGGATTGGGTTGCCATATCAGAGCAGAGCCTAGTTATTGTCGACATGTCATTACCCAGGCCTGGGATGGCTTTAAGTTGGCCATTTTCAATTGCAGCTTGCCTCGAGATTGGAGAGCCTTTTGGCATGAAATTTCTGGCATGTGATGTGATCGGTGACAGAGCCAATATCTCAAAGGCCAAATCTGCCACAGTTCTCTGAAGATCTTCAATCATACTCATCAGCTCAGAAGTAGTGGGTTCACAGGTTAGAGATGATTAGGGTTCAAGTGCATCCATAATGCATAAGTCCATACTTTCTAGGATAAACACCTCAGGCTTAGGTAGATGGGCCGGGGTGCTGTATATGCTAGGGTTGTAGGTAGATGGCAGTGTATGGATTAGATTGAGATGGGGATGAGGTACTTGGTCATTGGGGTCTTGAGATGGAGCTATCGTCTGGTTGTCAATGAGATTCTGGACCTCATGACAAAGGCGGTAGCAACGATCGGTGCCATGACCGCGTTGTTGATGATACACGCAGTATTTGGTGGGGTTATGTCTGGTAGGGAGTGGGTCAGGCAGAGGTTAAGGATCATGAGGTTGGAGATACCCTCTTTCCATTAGGACTTTTAGTGCGCTAGTTAGGCTCATATAGAGGGGGGTGAAAGTTCTATCTTAAGCTTGGGTTAGGTCGGCTGTTTGTAGGCTTGGGTTGGCAAAAGGGTCTGCTGTGGCGACTGTATTGATTTCAATAGGTTGGGGAATAGTGCTACTACCAGCATGGGTACTCCCGGAAATCACCCTCCTTGTTGGTTCACTTGTTCTGGGAATAATCCTTTTGTTGAACGCATTCTCGATCTGAACCCCCAATTCATGCAAACTTTTGAAAGTGAATAGTGGAGCCACTATTAACTTTTGCAGCATGTCAGGCTCAAGGTTCTACACCACTATTCGCACTTGGTCCCCTCAGAAGGCCGATCTGTCATTTGTGCTACCTTTGCTCTCCACTTTGCAACAAATTCCACAAAAGGCTCTGTTGGGTTCTGGTGGGTTGCTTCAAGCTCTTGAGTGGTCATTTCAACTTGGGTATTGTAGGAGTACTGATCGACAAGGCCTCATCCAACTCTTCCCAGTTTTGCTTCACTGTATCCTCCAACTTGGCATACCAAGTGGCTGCTGTGCCCGACAGGGTTCTTCTATACAGAGAGAGTTTCTGCGGCTTAGTCAGACCCATTAGTTTCAAAACATCCAAGAAAAGCCGAATATGCACCATAAGATCTCCAGACCCATCGAAACGGTCAATGTGTGGCATTTTGAATCTGTTTGGGAGCCGTACGGAAGCCTCGGTGTACCCATCCTCAATGTCGGGAATGGATTTAAGGCCCTGTGACTTTTTGAATTGCTTTTCAAGGTTAGCAATTTTTACCAAGGTCGGGTTGAGATCATTAGTATCAAGGGGATAAAGCCTCTCATTAGGCTGCACTAGTGGTCTGAAAACCTGAGCTTGAGCTAACCCTTCTCAAGGATCCGGACCTTGCAAATCTTCAGCTGGTGGAAGTGGGTCAAAGTTCGGCTAGGGTCCCGAGACTAGATACGTGGTAAGTGCCCCAGATGGGCATTGCATTTCAGCATTGGTCTCATCCTGCATAGCGATACCTTGGTTTAATGCCGCTATCATGGCCACAACTTCTTCCAAACTCTGTGCCATCACAGTTTGCTGAGTTTGGACAAAGGTGATGTGACTGGTGACTGTCGAATCAGTTGAACCGGTGAGCCCTGACTGGCCTTTCTTTGCCTTGCCATTGGCGAAGAAAGCACTGGTTGCCCTTTTGAACTGAATCTCTGACCTGACAAAGTCTATCAACACAAGTCCAATGCACCCGAGGGATATTGGAGCCTTCTGAAGCTATGGTTCCAAGACTACCTTGCAAAAGAGAAAACAGACAGCATCTCAACCTAGTTTCACTAGAACAGACATGAGCACAGCTGAATGACTATGCTCTTTACTGAATTTTGCCCCAAAACAAACACTAACTTGGTAACTAATATGCACATCCCTGTACAGTTTCACTGTAAAGCACATACCAAGTAAGTGAGAGCCAAAACACCCCTATGGTAGGGTAAGGTTTCCCTATCCTAGTTTCGTCAGGAACTAGGGGTTTACTACACACGCATGCGGTTTCAAATAATCCTGCATTCGGGTGAGTAACCTGTCCTAGTTTGGAACAGTCTTTATGACTTTCGATACGCAACTAGGTCAATTGGTCAAAAGGGGTGCCTCAGCAGGACCACCTAATATACCTCTCGCCCCGAACACCGAGAAGTGAAAGGGGGATCAAACGGTACAGCAGTAGTCCAGATCCAAGGTTTGTGTTCCCATCGTGGCAGAGCCTGTAACTGGTCAGCCTTATGGCAAGCTTTTCCAAACGAGCCTCCGGCAAACCGTTCAGGAATAACAGATGGCAAACACTGTGACTTAGGCCCACCTATGCAAATGCAATGCAAAAAAACACATAAGTGTACATAAAACAGCATATCATGAGTTTGAGTCAAGTTCTTTAAGTCCCCAGCAGAGTCGCCAGAAACTGTAGACTCGACTTTCTTCACGCGCCTCCCTTTTGGAGAGGCGCAAATTGGTCCCCTACAGTTCGGACTCCAATCACGGTTCTGAATCTAATCTCACAAAGTGCAATGTGAGACTGATAAACACCAAAGAGTCCAATCCGGCAAATCATTTTGGAAAATTAGATTTTGAATCAAATAATGCCAAAACTAGACTACTTTGCCAAATTACAGAGTCGCCACCTAAATGTTTTATTTTTGGAAAATTTAGGAAACCTTGACTCGTGCCAAAGGCCACGTGTCCGTCATCACCAAAGTTGCCTCGGCTCGAGAACTTGGGTACAAGAGAGGAAGGTCCTGAAATGAGCACCCCCGCTCGCCCAATCAAAGGATCGGCCTCTACTAAGCATGATATTTTATTTTATAAACCTCATGTGTTCTTGTCCAATTATTAGCTAACTTTACTATGTGATGCACACATACAAGTATAGACTAAATCGCGAGAATTGGAACAAAACAATTCATGTTTGTTTTCGAAAATGGTTTGAATGTGCCACTCTCAAGTGGGCTAAAGCGTGGATTTGCCATCAAACATGATGGGCTTAAAACATGATTTGCCACTTCACAAAGTGGGCTTACAACTCACATTTACTGAATTGTTCCTATTCAAACAACAAAGCCTTCATCCACAGGCATTCATGCAGTTAAGCATTTAAGCAAATAGCCTCATGGCAAGCATGCCAAACACGACATCACTCACACTCATGCAAGTATGCTAAAGCGTAAAAACTTATAGTGTACTCCGAGCCAAAACAAAAGCTAGTTAAAAACAATGCATGATCCTAGCTATGTTAAGATGCCTAATGCATCACATGCAATAATGCAACTAAATAGGCTCGGCTATCTAAGATGGCATATGAATGCAACAACTTGATAACATGCTTTGAAACACATATTCAAGTAAGTTTCTTGAATTACAATACAGTTTGAATGATGCGCCGAGCCCAGTGCATACAAGACAAATGAATGAATCCAAACATGCAAGCATAAGGTATGCTAATCGAAACATGATCCCTAAACTAATCATCGAAAGAGATTAAGTAAAAGGGAGAAAGACGTGGGGTTGGAAGACATGCACACACACACGCACGCTTATTACAACAATATGCCCTCTCGAAGGAGGGTCCGAATAATTAAGCTAAGCTACACTAAGCTAAGCTAATTATTACAAACCGACTAATTAACTATTCTAGCTAATTAATTACAAACCGAATTGAATAACTAGCTATGCTAAGCTAATTAAAATATTACAACGATTGAATCGAATAATTAGCTACGCTAACTAATTAAAAAAATTAAATGGCCTCGAGGGCGAGGGACCCATGCATGCTCGGTTGGCTTCGTTCAAAAATCCACTGTCTTGCCTTTGGATGCCTCTGTTTGCACTTTGCTTTGCACCTTGAACACTTCGCCAAATAACAGATGTTTCTGCCCCAACACAAGAACATTTTGAACAAATTTCCCACTGATGGCCGGTCGGCTACCATAGGTGGCTGTCGGCAACTACTGCTGGCCGGTCGGCCACTGTTTGTGGCTGTCGACCACCTTTTCCCAGGAATTCTCCTTTTTGCTGCAATGGAGGGCAAAAAGAGGCAAAGCAGTGTATTCTCACATAATATATGTACTATTATCCTCCTTATCATTTATCATGCTCAAAGGAGTGTAATTCTTCGCTCTCAAGCCACCAACCAAGCATTTTCAATGCATGATGGCCAAAGAGTCAAGCTTGTACAAAGTCAATGAATGCACAAATAAGACTCGAAGGGCCACCACCCTATCATGCACGATCAAGGGTGATGGAGACAAAGGAGATTGGCTCATTTCATCACTTTGAGTATGAAATGGACCAATCTACCTTGTGTTCAATATAACGTCCGATTGAACACAATGCAATCCAAACACAACATGCTTTTCTTGGTCATGTTTTACTTGTCCAATTCTTGTTTACACATTTTAGCATTACCAAGCCATTCTTTAACCGGTTAAGTCCAATGTGAGAGTCCTCTAATGAGAGAGAGGTCAACCAAATGATGATTTAAGACATGAGAGAGCTCATGCCTTTGGCTAGTAGAAACCCTCAAAAGAGGATTAAAGCCATTGAGCACAAGCTCCATCTCAAGCTTAAACACAACCATAAGGTTAACCAACCCTCAAAACAAATGGAAAAATGAAGAAATGAGAGAGGTTGCAGAATTTCAGTGCTGAAATGGCATGAGAAATAATACTACAACATGCAAGCAACACATGCACAACATGTTAAGAGCCAAAAGCATTAAAGCTAATGAAGACCATTACACTAGAGGCATGCAATATCAAGCTCAAATTATCAAACCAGCTCTGGACAGAGCTTAAACATGTCAAAACAGTGGCTAAAACATGCTGAGATGGCAGCACAAAAGGCAAGAAAAACATGCTCACATGTTGGCTCACAAACAAGGCTCAAAGCACAACTCTCAAAAAGCAATGAAAGAGTGGAATAAGTGAGAGTGTGACAAAGCTATACACACTGAAATCATATGCTAAATGATGCTATAACATGCAAATAACTCATGCACAACATGTTAAAGGCCTTAAAACACAAAGCTAGTGAAGGCATTTGCACTATAGCTATACAATACATGGCTCATATGATCAAGACAGCTCAAAACAGAGCCAAATCATGGCAAATCAGTGACCAAAACATGCTAAGATTGAGTGACAAAAAGGTAGAAAAACATGCTCACATGTAAAGCTATCTATACATGCAAACAAGACACAAGGAGGGGAAGCCACCCCCTCCTATTTTGGACCTCAAAACATGGTTTTTGTCACTGAAAAACCTCTGAGTTTCAGTTGTAAAAAGGCCCAAAAAGTTTGATTTGAAGGTGATGAGAAATGGTGCAAAAAGCTTAACAAGCTAAAGAGCAAAAATGGGGGACAACCCCCTAACTCACAAAGGCTCAAACCACCATTTTTAGGACTAAAAAATAGAGGTTTTTGTAGTTGAAAACTAGGCCAAAAATAGTTTGCAAAGGTGGCAAAACAAGTGTGCAAAATTAGCTTAAATGGGGTAAGTTCTATACCTTTGAAGCAAAGCACACAATAGGCACAAATCTGAGCTTAAACCACCATTTTAGAGCTCAAAGGAGGCTCCAAGAGAGCTTTAAGTAACCTCAGCCCAAGGACGAACCACTTTGGTTAAAGGTTGATAGGTTAAAGTTTGAAGTATGCAATCTTCTAAGCACAAAAGCTTAAGAGAGAGAGAAATCTAGAGAGAGAGGAATGTAGAGAGAGGGAGAGAAATTTTAGAGAGAGGCTCCCAAACTTTCTAACCTTCCAAAATGAAAGATATGGCCTCTATATATAGCAATATACAAGCCTTGGTCGAAAATATCTGATTTAGAGACAGCTGGACCAGTGTGTAACAGCTGGAGGGGAAATATCTGCAAAAAATCTGAGTTTTGGACATTAGTGGCCGACCGGCCATCATTGGTGGCCGACCAGACACATTTGTGGCCAACCGTACACACTCGTGGCCGACCAGCCACTACCAATGGCCGACAGCAAACTCTGCTCTCCAGGTCCAACTTCAAACGGGCATAAATCCTTCATCTGGACTCCTTTTCAGGTCATTCTTGTGTCTAAATTGAAGCCTCGGAAGTAAGCTTTCCAATAGTGGAAGCCTCACATAAAAACGCCAAGTGTACAAAAGGATATTCCTCTTTTAGTGAGGACTGCTCATTTCCAACTCAATCGGATTGATGCCTAACTTCAACCAGCCATATCTCCCCCATCCGGACTCGGCTTTAGGAGATTCTTGAGTGCAAAATGAAGCCCCAGAAGTCCACTTTCCAACGATGGTGGCCTCATAGCTGAAATTTAAGTGTGCAAGTGGATAGGCCTGATTTAGCAAGGGCTGCTCGACTCTCTCTTAACAGTTCATGCCCAACTTCTTCCCCCAACTAGGTTTCTTCCCTCTCCTCTAATTTTCTTCAACTCCAAACCCCTAAATAAGGTGTTTTAAAGATTTTTAAAAAATTTCACCTCTCTTTCATGCATCTCCACTTTGTCCTTGCTCAGTTTACCGAAAAGCGCAACATTTAACAAAATGCGAGTCTCAGAACGTCGTAGACACTTCTTTCAAAAATGTTTTGAAAGAGAGGGTTTTATGGTCTAAAATCATTTTGGTCAAAAGGCTTTGGTCCAAAAAGGGGCGTGAGGTTGGGATTTGAGGCTCTCTTTGCCGAATAAATCGACCCTTTGCACTGCGCATCTTTCATCACCAAGTAAGCAATCAGTGGCGCCCAAGTCTTAAGGGCAGTCAAAAATGGGGTGTCTATAGGGCAGTTACACCGAAATGGTCAAATGGGCATGAGTACATTCTGGTAGCAATTGATTATTTCATGAAATGGGTGGAAGCTCAGTCTTATGTATTGTTGAAGGTAGCGCATGTGGCTAAGTTCATCCGAAACAACATTATTTGCCATTATGGAGTCCCGAATGAGATCATTTCACACAATGGCTCCCATTTCAAGAAGGAAGTGATTGACTTGTTGGAGAAATACAACGTGGCTTTTCATAAGTCATCTACATGTCAGTCACAAACCAACAGAGCTGTTGAGGCCGCCAACAAGAACATTTAGCATATTTTACAGAAAATGGTTAAGACTTACAGGGATTGGCCATACAAATTGCCATTTGCACTCTGGGTTATAGGACTTCAATTCGGACGTCTACCGAAGCAACTTCATACTCTCTTGTTTATGGGATGGAAGCTGTTCTACAAATTGAAATAAAAGTTTTGTCACTACGGGTTATAGCTGAGTGTCAGATAGCAAAGGCAGATTAGCAGCAGAGCAGGTTCAAAGAACAGATGTTTTTCGATGAGAGAAGACTGAAAGCACTGTACCATGTTCAAGGCTATCAACGCAGGATTGCCAGGGCTTTTAACAAGAAAGTTAAGTCTCAAAATCTTAAGGAAGGTGATTTGGTGCTAAAAGACAACCGAGCTTCCATCCATGACCGTAGGGGCATGTTCAAACCCAATTGGATTGGTCCTTACATCATCAAGACTAATTGGTCGGGGGGGGCATTATTCTTATGGACCTGGATAGCCTAGAATTTTCCCGACCGATCAACATGGACAAGTTGAAGAAATATTACCCTTGAGAGGCTCGCTAGGCCAAAAACCCAGAAGGACGGCCTAAGCAAAAGTTAGAGCACAAAAAAATTGGAAAAGGAAAAACTGAGCTCGTAAGGTTGAAAATCCAGAAAAGAGCGGCCTTGGCAAAAGTTAGAGCGCAAAAGGAGAGCGTTAATACTCGAGCAAACCTGAACCAAACTATGTAAGGCCTGATTCCCATCTTCAGGATACGTAGGCAACTTCATTCTGAAGTCCAGCTGTAAACACCTCCAAATCAACTTTGTTCATGTGTTTGATCAAAGTATCCTTGTCTTTTCATCATCTAAAAGTTCGGTTGTGATCCTTACCCTAAGAGAAGAACTAATTACAGTGCTGAGTAGTGCTATTCAGTCTAGAGGCAATTTTCCATTTCTGGAGTCGGGTTTGTACATCTCGAGGATAGATTCTATGTGTGTTAAGTGGTGATCCTTATCGAAAATGGCTTTGAAAAGTTTTAATAAAAGTTGATTTTGTTCAAATTAATCTTTTTACAACTTAGATCATTTTTGGACCAAAAGAAAAATTTTCAGTGCCCACAACTTTAATTTCGTTGATTTCAATACAAAGTTCTCCAACTCTCGATACACATCAAAGTTGCTTTTTATTACATGCATAAAACTTGCAAAGTAAGGTCAAAGCAATAAACTTGGGGCATAGATGAGTCAGGTGTTCCTGCGTCCCCTCCCTGAACTCGTAGAAGCTTCAGATGCTAAAGTAGGCCCATCTTGTGCCTCATCTTCTAGCCAAGTTTGGCACTCGCCAGAAAGCGCACAATTGAAATTAGGGGCAAGAACCAGAAGCTCTCTTGTCCTCCAAGCAGGTGGGTACCGAGCCAATTGTGAACCTCAGATGGGGAATGAAACTAGGTACTATCCCCCCTCTTTTGGGCAAGTTTGGTCGGGTCCAAACTGACGTTTGAATCGGAACAGAAAGTAGAAAACACAGTGTGTCAAGCCAATTAGTTGAATACCAGGTTGCGGAGCCATGCTGTAGCTCATCTCGGGAAAATCAAACCAGGGGCAACGCCAAGCAATGTCAATAACAGACCTGTTGCACATCCAATGGCACCACCATCCCTTGTTCAGGAAATCCACTAGTTGTTGGCGAAAGAAATAGCCTCGTACTGAATATGCAGAGCAACAATCCACTACTTTTAACCTATCCATAAGCCATATCTGGGGAGGGATGAAAGAAAAGATAGATTAAAGAATAGAGAGGTGTGCGTTGAGAGAAAAATGAGAAAAGGGCTTTGAAAGAAAAATAGAGCATGAGTGCCGAGAGATGTAAGAAATACATATGAGAAGGGTGGGAAACATTACCTGAAGAAGTAGTGGACTTCCTGCAAATTTGTTTGTCTCTTGCTGATGGAAGGTGTCCAAGCCCATCAAAGTCTCGGCTAACACTAACCCGATGCAACTCCTGCCCTCTTTCAAACCTTGGGCCACTTCAACTAGCCGAATGCTAGACCCTCCGGAACTAGGGCCAAGGAGAAAATGCGCTAGCATGCACAAACAAAGGGCGTGTTGCCGAAAACCCCGCCAAAGAAGATTACCTCAGTCACTAGCGTCAGAAAATCGATAAATCAAACTGGGGATGTCTATGTAACTCGACTTTTTTACGCCCCCTTTCAGAGAGCTCGAATCGGTCCTACAGTTCAAACTCCTATCACGGTTCTAAATCTAATCTCACAAAGTGCAATATGAAACTGAAAAACACCAAAGAGTCCAATCCGACAAATCATTTTGGAAAATTGATTTTGAATGAAATAATGCTAAAACTGGACTGCTTTGCCAGATTACAGAGTCGCCACCTAAATATTTTGTTTTTGGAAAATTTAGGAAATCCTGACTCGTGCCAAAGGCCACGTGTCCGTCATCACCAAAGTTGCCTCGGCTCGGGAACTTGGGTACGAGAGGGGAAGGTCCTGAAATGAGCACCCCTGCTGGCCCGATCAAAGATCGGCCTCAACTAAACATGATATGTTATTTTTATAAACACATGTGTTCTTATTCTGATTATTAGCTAACTTTACTATATGACACACACGCAAGCAAGTATAGACTAAAATCGCAAGAATTGGAACGAATTCAACTCATGTTTGTTTTCGAAAATGGTTTGAATTTGCCACCCTCAAGTGGGCTAAAACGCAGATTTGCCATCAAACATGATGGGCTTAAAACATGATTTGCCACTTCACAAAGTGGGCTTAAAACATTCATTCATTGAATTGTCCCAATTCAAGCAACAAAGCCTTCATCCACAGGCATTCATGCAGTTAAGCAAATAAGCACATAGCCTTATGGCAAGCATGCAAAACATGGCATCACTCACACTCATGCAATTATGCTAAAGCATAAAAGCTTACCGAGTACTCTAAGCCAAAAAAAAAAGCTAGTTAGAAAAATGCATGATCCTAACTATACAAGATGCCTAATGCAACACATGCAACATGAAATTAATAGGCTCGGCTACTAATATGGCATACGATACAATTTGATAATATGCTTTGAAACACATATTCAAATAAGTGTATTGAAATTGACAATGTAGTTTGAATGATGCGTCGAACCTCGGTGCGTGCAAGACAAATGAATGGATGCAAACATGCAAGCATAAGATATGCTAATTGAAATATGATCCCTAATCTAACCATCGAAAGCGATTAAATAAAAGTGAGAAAGATGTGGGATTGGAAGACATGCACACACGCACGCACACTTATTACAACATTGTGCCCTCGCGAAGTAAGGACCGAATGAATAAGCTAACTAGCTACACTAATTAAGCTAACTATTACAAAACGAATTAATTAACTATACTAAGCTAACTAATTATTACAAACCAAATTGAATAACTAGCTATGCCAAGCTAATTAAGATATTACAAAACGAATTAAGCTAATTAATTACAACACATGTATGAATGAATTAGCTAACTTATTCTAAGCTAACAAAAGCAATTAAATGGCCTCGGGGCGAGGGATGCATGCATGCTCGGTTTCTCCACCAAAAATGCCATTACCTTGCCATCGGATACCTCTGTTTGCAGTTATTTGATCTCTGAACATTATACCAACTTCCAGATTGCCTCTGCTCCAACACAGGAACACATTTGTGCAAAAATTCACTGGTGGCCGGTCGGCCACCTCAACTGGCCGGTCGGCTACTTCAAGTGGCCGATCGGCCACCCCATTTTATGGACTTCTGCTTTTGCTGCAACAGAGAGTAACAAAGGCAAAGCAATGCATTTTCCAGAAATGTGTGTACTTCTACCCTCCTTATCATATCTCAAGCTCAAAGAAGTGTAGTTCTCGACTCTCAAGCCATCAACCAAGCATTTTCAATGCATGATGGCCAAAGAGCCAAGTTTGTACAAGTTTAATGAATGCAGTAATAAGACCAAAACAACCACCACCCTACCATGCATGATCACGGGTGACGGTGACTAAGAAAAGTGGCACGTTTCATCACTTCGAGTATGAAACGTCCCAAATTTCTTGTGTTCGGATTAACGTCCGATCTGAACACACGCAATGCAACACAAAGATGCTTATCTTGCCTCTTTTACTTGTCTAATTTTATTTACTCATTTTAGATTACTAATCCATTCTTTAATTGATTAGTCCAAAAGTGAGTGTCCTCTAATGGAAAGAGGGCTTAAGCCACAAGTACCTTGAGCATGAAAGAGGCCTCATGCTGTTAGTTAGTAGAAACCCTCT